>JBBBDQ010000474.1:2715000-2891226 GCA_037127315.1 Ascarosepion bandense | reverse complement strand
GTTCATTTATAAACGCGAGGAGAAATAGAGCACTTGCACATTTCCTAACCTGAGAACAGAACGTAAGTAAAACTTCGATCATAAGTTGGACGTGCTAAAGAGCGTTACGCTGCTTACATATCTTGCATGCACACCACACCAATGATATAAAAGGAATATCCTGACATTTTCACGTCAAATATCGAGAACAGTTGTAATTTTAATTGAAAGTTCCAGGGAGATACCCATAATCTAATTTTTGACAGGTTCCTCTCTCTATATATATTATATATATATGCTTAGTGCCAAGATTACTGGTTTTTCAGTAATTTACTGATAAAAAGATATTTAATTTTTTTGAAAATGTGTTATACACGGATACAGATAGAGCGTTTACAGGATTAATGTGGACGAGGGGTTTGTCACTTAACTGGGCAGAGTCATGCTGAATTTCATGAAGGCAACACTATGATGTCCTCACTACTGAGGGCTTTTTACAATCTGATAAATTGATATTTTTGTGTGTAAGTGGTTCTCTAGATGGTTAATAGCTTTTGTTTGCTTTTGTTGTATTGACTTCTTGTTAGAGTGTTGTATATATATATATATATATATATATATATATATAATGGGAAAAAATGAAAAAGAACTTCAGATTTTGAATAAATTTCTTTTCGCTAAATATGCGTGGGGGAACACAAAAATTCAATATTGCTAGCTCTTTCATGGACAAATAAGATGAAGAAAGATTCTAAAACCTTCATTATGTAAACTGACTATTCATATATTTGGCCTACAAGTAATTTCCATCTAAGCAACAATATTTTCTATAGATATTGCCGATTAACCCTTATACTGATAGTTATTTTTTTATTAACCTCAATTTAGTTCTGTTGAGCGAGGTTTTAAACTGGTCAGCGAGCCCGTTCTTTAATTTTGTTTTTTAACTATTATCATGAGTTGTAATAATTTTCTTGTCTTTTTATGGTGGTTATACGCTCTCACACTCTGATTGATCGCTCTGGAAGAATGGTAGACTTTGAAAAACAACTACTCTGGCATCTACGCATCGTTCATTCAGCAATGAATTAGAACACTCTGAGCTATTGGGCATGTATAATGATAATATACACGCTAAAAATCTACCTCCTTCTACCGAGCGCCTGTAGCTCAGAGGTAGAATCGCCGACTGACGCTAATTTGGTCGGGTTTCAGTCCTGGGTTAAAACAATCGGAGTCTAACACCCATTGATGAGCTGCGAAACAGATCTGTCTGCGTATATATAGTCATCTGCAGACAGATCTGTTTGGCTGTATCACAGCTCATCAATAGGTTTTAGACTCTGATTGCTTTTAACCCAGTATTGAAACCCGACCGAACTGGCGTCAGTCATATAACTTTAAATGTTATGTTTAGTTAATACCCATATTTGAGTAGACTCTACGGTATATCTTAAACTATTTATTTCGAATATCGGTCTGAAAGGGAGAGTACATTTTCTATATTAAGTTTTCTCAAGCGTACAGGCCGGTAGACAAAATAAATACTGTTTTAAATAAAACAAATACGGGTATTTGTTAAAATTAACGTTTGAAGTAATTCAAATATGTTGGATTAAGAAAAATATATAAAACATAAATAAAGTTTTATATATCAAAAACAATTTTAAATGAAAAATTATGAAAAATTGAAAAAAGTTAATAACTCTTCCTTACCAACTGATGTGTTTCGTAAAACCAACATTATATATCAGTTCAAATGTCACTTAGGAGAATGTATCTTTGACAAAAAAAAACAAATATATATATTGAATTTACAATAACCACATTAACTAAACATCTTACGTTACATTTGTTTAACCATACATCCATTTGTAGACATCTACAGTAACATTCCTGTCTACATTCACAATATAAAAAATAATGATCGATAATACAACTATCTTACACCAAGAAAACAAAAAAAGCAAACTACAGATTCTCGAGGCAATATTCATTAAAACTCTTAAGCCGTCAATTAATAGAATCAGCTATGAATACTGTAGTAATGTTCCAACTTGTTTGCAAAAAAAAAAAAAAAAAAAAAATCAGTTTTTTTTTCCTGCTTTAACATGTGCATGACCATGACATTAAAACATATAAAAATATTTATTTTGGATAATTTTCACGTTCTAATAAACTTTAGCAATTTGTCAACCGTTATATTTGAATCATGAAAATGTACAGTAATTTTTAGCAACACAGTTTTCCGGTTACATTTGTTACCATCAATCACACCCCTGAAGATGGCCTCGGAAAGAGGTTGAAAGTACTTGGGCACCTTAAGAATGAATGAAAATAACATCTGTCAACGCTACAGCTCATTCCTGACATCTTTCGATTGTAATACGCGAAAGGTTATCCGTGAGTATGAACGGATTTTATTCAAAATTAGCAAACATAGTGTTTGCAATTTATTTAATTTGACATATATATATATATATATATATATATATATATATATATATATATATATATATAGCTGATTTCATTTGATTTCCTTTTCGTTTTGATTATGTTTCCATCACTTCTATTATTAAATATACCATATTGTGATAATAAACAATTTGCCAAGAAAAGTGAAAGATTATAAGAACCTGGATGCACGCCAATTTAGTGGAGCTGATTACGCAATGATTTTCCTTGATTTGGAACTTAGATTTTTTTTCCTAGACTGGTTGCAACGTTAAGGCAACAGAACCTCGTATAATCTGCGTTTTAGCTCATAGCTAGTTGGATGTGGATTTATGACTTTCCTTATGACCTTAGTGCGAACTGGATGAAATAGACTCGACTGGACTTTAAAATCGGCACTTTGAATTCACTTTCCATGCTGAAAATGTCACATTTATCCACGCTTTCATTACAACCCTGTTCTTGTCTGCTATTTTAACGCATTGCTGTGATATTCATACCATTCTCAATTCGGTATTTGTGCAAAAGTGGACGTAACGCACTCGGCAGGTATTCCAACTCGGCTGGTTTATTTATCTTTGAGAGTCACTTACCGTTACACTCAGTCAATTAAGTGTTATATATAATATACGGTTGGGTTATCGTGATGCTTTCAATTCATAAATGACTTCTTTATGTACCGTGTCTCTGTCACTTATGAATGTAGGCGATCATGGACATTCATTTACTCCTGTCTTTTGTTCTTAATATTTTTCGTCTTGTTATCTCTCCCAAACTCAGCTCCACCATCCATTTGCTCAAGCCCATCAAATATGTCTTGTGCTGCTTTCTCCTGTCTTTCGTTCCGTCTATCCGTTCTGTGAGTATTAAATTCTCCAAACCCTCCTTTCTTATTATGTGTCCCAGAAAACTCAGCTGTCCCTTCCAGAAGTTTAAGCTTTTTTTCTCGTTTGCTTCCTCAAGACATTGTCGTTGCTCACGTGCTAGGTCCATGGTATCATTCTGTGGAACCAAATTTCTATTGTTTTTGTAATATATTTCTGAACCCACAGAAATATGATTTCTGTCAAAAGCAGAAATACAGACAGTGACAAACAAAAGTATGCTTCCATTAAGGGAATGTAAGTGTATTTTGTTGAACTACACAAAAGCGTTTGGCGTCAGAAACAATGACAAACAAAAGTGTGCTTACGCCAGGACAGCTGTTTTCAAGGTTAAAAGATATAAACAATGGAAAAACAAAAAAGTGATGACGTCAAAAGAAGCTGACTCAAAAGCAATACTCGGCAAAAATGATTAATAAATGTGCCTGTCTATAAATCACGCAATTAAGCGGGATTTTTGGGACAAAGAACAGAACGGTGTCAGGAAGCAGGAAAAGACAGACAGAGAAGAGAAGAGAACTTCCGACAATTCCTGCATATGTACGTGATTTGTTCTGACTACCACTATACGCACAACGGCAGCATAAGAGAATAAAATATAAGTTTCTATTTTTATATATACTTGTTCGTTGTTTATCGCTTGTCGAACAAGACGATCGTCATCGTTGAAGAACCAGGTGGCGAAATACAACTCTTTGATCCGCTCCTTTATCCTTGAAGTGATCGTCCAACATTCACTGCCATATAGAAGGACAGATATCACATAGAACTTTAGCGTTCTTTTCTTTGTTTCCAATGAGATCTGGTTAGCTTTTTAAATGCGTTTTTGGCCATGTCGATATGTCTTCGGATCTCTGTGTCGCACTTACCATCGTCTGTCAAAACACTTCGCTGTCATTTAAATTTCTTTACTTATTTTAGTTTCCCTGACCTGTAGGTCGCATCTTTGATGTTTTATTTTTTCTATTAACCAAGCACTCAATTTTCAAGATTATACGCATTCCTTTCTTCTCGCTTTTTTGTTACCTTCTGTAAGGTCTTACATTTTCTTTTCTGTGTCTAATATCAGCATTGTGTCATCCGCGTATCTTATATTGTTGGGAATGACTAGGCAGGCAATATTCCCACTGTAGCTGCCTGTTTCTATCTTCGGTAGACTTGTTGCCAACCAAAGCTAACCTGTCCTGTTACTTAGCCATAGCTGTAGTGGGGCTAGAAGCATACCTCTCCCGAGGTTATTAGCACGCAATAGAATGAAATCATCTGGAATTACAACTCAGTTCGCATTCCTTGTCAATGTATTTCATTCTGTAGTTGATGGTACTTTACGCTGCTCAAACATTATACAGTGAAATTTTCATATTAGATTTTAGCTAATGATTGTTTGTCATAGGATAGATTAATAACCCGTCCTCATATATAAGAATATAAATATACTGACATTTAAGACAAGCAAAATTATATTCAGACTTTAAAAGAATAAATTATGAAGTAACATTACGTTTATCTATATTTTCTTCTCAAATAAAACAATCTCTTCCACGCTTTCATGATAAATTCATGTCGTGTCTTCTTGACAAGAGAACCAATGAATGAACACTGTGAATTGTATAACTAAACATGTAGTCACACTATTTCAGTCCACTTAATTTAGAAGGGTTTGTCACGAACCTGCATGGAAAAAAATTGCCAAGTAAGCCATAATTTTCGAAGGTATGTATAGAACTGCATTCTCTAAATAAAGCATGTTTTTTCTATTTTCATACTATATGCGTAAACACAGGCACATATAAACAAGAACACACACTCACTCACACACACACACACACACACACACACACACACACACACACACACACATATATATATATATATATATATATATAAATTTCCATATGCCAGAAAAATATTAAACAACAAAAAAAATAATTTGTTTAACGAGTATCATTTTCTAGGACTTCATCAGACTAAAGTACTTTTTCCTGATGGAATTATGTTTTTGTAAATTTGCAGGGGAATATAAAAACACAAGCATCTGTTATAAGCATGCACAGAGAAAAGACACTTGTAACACTGAAATTTTAAATTTAATTTTTACAGACGTGTCTTGGAATGTAGTAGCTTAAGAAAATATATATTTTTTTTTAATCGTATCACCCCGAGCAAGGCGGTAACGCCACTGATGAGCAGGGGGCTACGTAATAGAGAAAAGATTGGAAAAGATAAAGCTGGAAACCACATCCTAAACAGGGAACAAGGGATGAGCCTCTTAACCTGTTTAATAGACATGGGTGGAGTGTGAACCGGGCGATAGATAGATCTATCTACTCCAATTGAAAAAAAAGTGAGAAGATTGGAAAAGAGAAAGCCAGAAACCACATCTTTTTTAGCTAGGAGAAATAAACTACATCCAATTTCAAAATTTAATTACGTAATCCCAATTCAACATAAACAGTATTTGGAACTAGCATAGAGTAGGTACTCCATAAGCTAGTTTAAGTGCTTGTATTCGATTTTTCATGAATTTGATCAATTTATCAACAATCGTTTGACCCATATTTTGCTATTCTTTTAGCATTGTTTCTTTAAGGATTGCCACTAACATGACTTTGGATGCGCGCTCTCAAAATTTTCTATCAAACTGCTCCCAAACATGCTCTATTGGGTTCATGGCATTACATTGAGTTACCCATGGCAGTGACCTTTTCTACTTTCCTCATATGATATGGCGCTGAATCTTCTTGAAAAAGATAAACATTCTTGACAATTTAACTGCTTTCAAATAGTGGGAGTAGTCTGTTATCTATTTGACAGTATTTTGAACCATTCGAACGCTCGTCAACAAGAATCAGATGAGATTTTCCTCCAACCCAAACAGCATTACAGACCATTATTCTAATCCCATCATGTTCCACAGTCGTCTGCAGACATTCAGTGTTTCAAATTTCATTCTGATTTCTCCAAACATAACCTGTCTTGAATTCGGATATTAGCAGAATTTACAATAATCTTTGCTTTCGAATTCTCTCGACTAGTCCATACGCCTATTCTTGTTAATCTAGGAGAATACAGGCACCTTTTTTGCAACTCTTCTTTGATAACCTAGCTCTTTCAGAGTATTTCCTACGACATGTGGCGACATTTTAGGCTGTTGGTAATATCTTTGACGCACTGACGACGGTTTCTGATAATTTACCTCTTCAGCAACCTTTCGGTTCACTCTGTCACGATGCCTGATCTTTTTGAACGTTGTTCCATACGTCAATGGCCTTCTTCATTAAATTTATTGAATATATTATTAACCATTTGATGATTAACGTGGAAAAACCTAGCGATTCCTTTATTTGACATGGCACACTGATTCCGTCCTATTATTTGCCCTCGTTGAAATTCACCAATTTTCTTACTTCCACGGACTCTCATTGCAAAATATAAGATAAGTATCGTCCATGGATGAGTTTAATACTAAGTCGGTATTGTCTGACAAAAAGACGTAATTACACAAGCTAAACTTGTTGCAATCAAGTGTAGCTAAAAGCCATAACCCGCTGTATAATCTATCTTATTTCTTTCAGTTTCCTTAAGATGTTTTTTTATCGCTTTTTTTATTAAAATTCCACATTGTAGATCTACCAAGAAAGGTGACATTTTACATTTTATAAGAACCGGATACAAAATTGTTCTTGTTGATTTAGCGATCAAATCACTTTCTATACGCGTTCGACCTCATGTCGACATACACCTGAAAAAATGTAATAGATATTATATATATTTGGTTCAGGCATAAGTAAATTCTGGTTTCGGTGACCAATTCAAATAACAAGTGTTTCGCAAAAGAAGTAGATGGACAAGAATAAATCTCTATAAACGATACGAAACTCTGAACTGTACGTATGAAATTTAATGTTGTGCGGGCGGTCATCGTTGGGTTATTATTCATTTTTCTTCTTCTATGTTATGTGTCCCTTCAGAACGTGGACAACCAACGCTGTCCATAATGTCCTGTCTTTTGTAGGTTTCAGAAAGTTTTTTTTCCATTTTGCTATTTCTCCTAATCCTGTCTACCAACCATTAACAAGCTCGACATATAGGTTGTTAATCAAAGCCCTTTTAACTGATCATGTACCCGAATATTCAAAGTATAAATATCTCTTTTGATTCCATTTTCCATAAAGTTTTGACGTTGTTCACATGTTCAACATATGGGATTCTCAGCATCCTTCTGTTGAATCAATTTTATTTTTCACATGTCAAGATATTTTCCAGCATTCACTGCTATATAAGAAATCAGATATTACATAATAAGTACAGTGTTTCTTGAAATGCTATGAGACACTAAATGCGCATTTATACTTCAGCAGCTGCAACGTTTCCATAAATCTTTGGCCAAAATGCGGCGTGAAATTGTCAAAAGAAAAAAAAATGTCAATCTCCTTGATAATGCAAGACCACATACAGTAAGAATATCACAGGAAAATATTTTGAAATTCGTTTGGTCTGTTCTTATCTACTAATCGTATTCCCCAGATTTTGCACTAATCGATTATTATCTATCATGATCGATGTAAACGTTTTGATTTAGATAATATTCTTTAATGGAAGTCAAATGCAAGAGTTCATCGAAAACCTTATCCTATCAAAACCTGTGGAACTTTACTCAGAATGTATTGAAAAGAGCGAAAGACATTGCAAAAAATGGTGAATAAATAATTGAATAAAATGTTATTGTACTTAATTTTCTCGGGACATTTTTCTTTACAGATTATAAATCTGAACAAATCTATAGAATGTATGAGCATATATTTTGTGTCGATTCGACAATATTTTTCAAGATTGAGAATGAATGAAGTAGCAGAGATTGACGAAGTGGACAATATCTAAATCAGGTTCGTCAACAGCAAAACCTTGTCCTCTTCTATAAGAACATAAAATCACATAGAGGAAGAACAACAGAGTAAAAATGAAACTCCTTTGGTCTATTTTACCCGACTAACTATATTCCCCTTACCTTCTACCAAGCAGTTATTAAATTCTACCATCTTTATAAAACACTTGGATTTTCTCTAATGAAAACCATATTGAAGAGTTCGTCGAAAACCTTTTCGCATAAAAATCTACTGGATTTTACTAAAAGAGATGGAATAACTGCCTGATACAACATGTCATTGCAAATGTGTGTTAATATATAATTGAATAAAATGTAACTGTACTTTTTTGTCAAGAACAATTTGATAAACAAACACATTTATGACTCAATGTATGACTAATAAACTGAAATAAGTCTAGTTTATCGATTTTTAAAAATTTTTCTACATTTGTTCACTAATCCCTACAATTGCAAATTATTCTTTCTTTTGACTGATGTATTAATACAGAAAACTAACGGCATCAATACATTTGAAAACTCATTCACAAAAATAGCAAAAAACAAAAAAAAAACTAAGGATTCGCAAGATATTTTAACTCGCTATTAGATCTCTCTTCACCGTGACAATAGGCCCGGGAGACTAATCAGTTAAATAGAAACACTTTCGTTTCAAAACGTATTTTTGAATAAGAGCTTTTTTCTCTTTCCATTAGCGATGATATTTCGTTCTGTATCTATAAATGTACATACATTCTTGCCTGTCTAACACAACGCGACTGCCATTGTTTTTGCATATTTTCTCTTATGTTAACCATGTAGATTACCAGTGTAGTATAGGTCCATGACCCCGCCACACTACGTGTTATTGCACTGATTTCCGTAGCAAGTAAGGTTTTTATGGGGTGCAGTGTTTATGTATAGAAACATTTGTTATTGTTGTTTCCACCACCCACGCACGCACATCCACAAACATGCCTGTGGTATTCGTTGGCAAAAGAATTTTGCTTTATTGAAATCTTCTTAGTCTTGGCCACATCAGGCATAAACAACAAACATGTTTTATCTTCAGCAAGAGAACGCACTAACCGTGTTTAGCTTTCAATGGGTGCACCAGCAAAGTAGCCATGTGCTAAGCAAATATGAAATAATTTTACATTTATTTATACTTTCGACGAGCAGAGATTTACACTTTTTTCTAAGACTGGGTTTCCGGTTCCTTCTAAATTTTGCTTTAACTCTATACGCCTAACGTCTTCGCCTAAACCTTGACATTGTATTTATTTATCTATTATTTTTTCGACAATATGGGTAGGTAAGTTCTCCTGTCATCCGGTTCAAACATTTCCTCGGTTCTGAACAGGTGTAAAAGTTTATTCCTTGTTTTCTGTCTAACATTGTGTATCCGGTTCGTTCTAAATTGTACTTCAACTCTACTTTTAAAATCTCTGCCTAAACTCTTATTTTTTTACTATTTATTTATTTCTTATTTTGTCTACAATAAAAGTAGACGCTCATCCTCGTTTTTTAACAGATGTAGATATTTATTGTGGATGTGCGTTGTGGTTGGATGTGCATTGTGGTGCAGTGGATATCGGCTCGGCACGAGAAATCCAGGAGGCGAGTTCGAATTCCACTTGAATTCCTTGCAATAATTTACTCACAAATACCCTTGGGAATGGTATTAATTCTTCCCTTTCCTCCATTTATGGGTTAAATAACAGGACAGATTGGGTTCTATAGCCTTGGTTGGCAGCCAGTGTACCGAAGAAAGTAATGGCAACCTACTGCGGGATAATCTTCTGCCCAGTCAGTCATGTCTCTTTCGAGACATGATCGCCGAAGCGTTTATCACGTATGGCACTTAATTGACTGAGATATTTATTCCTTGTTTCTTGCTTTGGATTACATCTCCAGTTTCTTCTAAAGTCTTCTTGTACTCTTTTGTTCCCTGTCACCATTAAATCATAGTGGTGTTATAGTCTTGCTTGGGGTGAAATGATTAAAATAAATATCAATTTAAATAAAATAGAAATAATAAGTTTGAAATCTAGCATATTAAATTTTTGCTATTTATTTATTCTTCATGTTTTATGTTTTCTACGTTCACAACAAGAGTAGACAGGTTCGCCTATCGTCCCGTTGTCGCTCTTCCCAAGTATTTTAAACACGAGTATAGTTTATCCCCTACTTTTTTACAATTGTGTTTTCGATGCCTTCTAAATTGTACTTAAACTGTATACTTCTAACGTCTTTGCCAAAACTCTAAACTTTATACTGTTATTGAGTTTCTAGTTCCTTATAAGGTCTTTTTTTCTCTTTCACTTCCAGTAATCATATGCGTCTTAGTGGTGTTATCGCCTTGCTTTGGAGAGAATTGATTAGAAAAATACGACTTATATTTTAATCTTGATTGCTGTACTGATCGCATTTCGGCTGTTGCTGCTTCGGCCTATTTCAGGTGCCCGTTGTACTCGATAACCTACTTGGAATTTTAAATCAAAATTTTATTTTTATTCATGGGCAGTTGGTTTTCATTCCGCGTTTCATATATCGGAGAAAAAATCCATTTCACTGGATACTCACTAATCATTCTCTGGGTTTCGTACTTCTGAAAATTCACACACTCTAAGAAACGTACAAATGACACAAGTGTGAATGAATCTGTTGAGTATTAACTGATATGAATTATCTCCCCTTAGCTTGGAAAGCAGGATGAAAACTATCTAGCCTCATGGACTGAATAAAGTGTTTTCTCCTTAATTCCAATAAGATTGTTGAAGAAAGACCGAATGTACAATGACTTAAACATGAGCATAAACAATATAGAGCATGTAGATTCAAAAGGCAAAGTATATAAGTCTAACTTTGCCTTGCAGCAGGTCTCAGCCAATGATATGGTAAAGGAATGTTCTGAACAGAAAGAAAATAATAATAATAATTATTATTATTATTATCATTAATTGATTTGATATTATCTCTGACTCTTAGATGTTTTCGCCGGGTGATGAAGGTCATAACTCAGGTCATAAGCTCAGCGTATAGACAAAACACTTTCCCCAGGCCATGAGGTGATCAAATCCACTGCACACTGCCAATAGCCAGATATCTCAAAGGGGTCCTGTGTTTGCAGGAAGATTCAGTTGCTGCTTGGCATATTTTTATACAAGGTCTTGATAGCACTTTATTTTCGCATGCACTGCCTTCACGATGTTCTTATGCAAAGATATCCTAACGTCTACCAGGATTAATTTATGACTACTTTTGTGCCCAAGTGGGATATCAGGATGAGTACTCTCCAAGCCTTTGTCATGCAAGTTAGTTGTAACCCATGCAAATTAGTTGCTTCAGTTGCTCATTCCCATTTGCAGACGATGGGGAATGCTCGTATCGCTTCTCTGGGCACTGGAAGCCGGCCATACTTCCTACATAGTCTCCATTGTATTCTGAGGGCTACTTTTAAATGTTATAATGTATACACTGTTTCGCCAGATTCCATTTAACTTTATTCAGTTGCGCACGCACGCACACACACACTTACACATGCACAGTCACATATACACACATATAATTTGTTCTGGTGCTTAATGTGAACAAAGCAAACACATCTGGAAGAACCCTAATAAGTAAAACAAGTACAATATTTACGCTCTCACACCTTGATGGAAGAATGGTAGACTTTGAAAAACAGTAGCTACTTTGGCATGTACCCATCGCTCATTCAGTAAAATGAATTAGAGCACTCTGGCTATTGGGCGCGTATAATGATAATGTACGCGCTAAAAGGTCTGCCTTCTTATACCGAACGCCCATAGCCCAGAGGTAGAATCGCCGACTGACGCCAATTCGGCCGGGTTTCAATCCTGGGTTAAAAAGCAATCGGAGTCTAACCGCACTGATGTGCTGTGATACAGCTAAACATATCTGTCTGCGGATGACAATATATATATATATGTGTGTGTGTGTGTGTGTGTGTGTGCGCGCGCGTGTGTGTGCGAACGAAAGAAAGAAAAAGACTGACACAGCGATAGATATAGTTAAAGTGAAATTTCTTGTAAACAACACGTTTCAACGACATCTATTATTCTCGGCTTCTTCAGGGCCGAATGAATTGCAAGACTACATTTAATGAAAATGCGTTGAGCTTTCTGCGGATAAGAAGGGCAGTAAATTAAATTGCCTTATTTCGGTAACCAGAAACCACAATATTTTTGTTATATATATATATATTAGAGGGGTTGGTATCTGTTGAATTTTTAATCAGTCACTGAAATTAGAAAAGATTGTATATATATTTTTATCTATTTTACTTGCTAATTTATTAATCTATGTTGGCTGCATTGCAGTACTTGGTTTGTCATATATATATATATATATATATATACATGGTAGACCAAGCTGCAAGTTTGCAAAATATAGAAGGTTTGATAGATGTTTATTTGGAGTTTGATGTAAGAGGTGAACACGAACAATTCCCGTGACAAACATTATCAACATATACTAGGTGTATATGTATGCACACCATATGCAAAGCAAGACATAACTTTTGTATAAACAAACATTTACTTATATAAATAGATAAACACCTCTAGACATAACATACATAATTATACAAGTGCTATATACTAACTGTATGGCTCATTGGCAGTAAAGTGACATTTTATCTCGTGAGGTGGTCTTGTACTTATTGTTGAAAAGTTCATGACCTTAGCACAAATATGTCGGCTGTCGACGCCTTTTTAAACAAATTGCATTTCCCTATATAGCAGATTTATCTGTTCCTTCTGTATTTCCCTCCTTAAATATTCCCATTTCTGATTTTTAGATTCAGTCCCTACAGTATTTTAACACTGGAGATTATGTGACAGCAAACCTCCAAAATATATCAGCCCTGTTTTCCTCCGGTGTACGAGATCATTTTAAGAATCTTCTTCCATTCCACTCGAATTCATGCTAATTTCCATGTCATTTGTTCTGATGAGCTTTCGCCCTTTGTACAAAATTTCGGATTTAAGGTCAGTCATGAAAATATTTATAGAAAAAATGCAGGGAAGCTGTTATGGCAGTGGGAAAGTGACTGAAGTTGAGATGGTGCAGTGGATATCGGCTCGGAACGAGAAATCGGGAAGCCGAGTTCGAATTCCAGTTGATATTCATTGCATTCGAAAATACCCTTGGAAATGCTATAAATCTGTCTCTTCCTTCCAGTTATGGGGTAAATAACAGGACAGATTTGGTTCTATAGCCTTGGCAGGCAACCAGTCACCGCAGAAAGCAATGGCAACCTACTGCGGGATAATCTTCTGCCCAGTCAGTTATGCCTCTTTCGAGACATGATCGCCCAAGCGCTTAACTGGCTGACTAGGATGTGCGTTGTGATGCAGTAGATATCGGCTCGGAACGAGAAATTGGAGAACCGATTTCGAATTTCAGTTGAATTCTCTGAATTCACTTACGCGCAAATACCCTTGGGAAAGGTATTAATCCGTCTCTTCTCTCTCCTGCTGTGTATTAAATAGAAAGATATATTGGATTCTATAGCCTTGGTTGGCAACCAGTCTACCGCAGAAAGTAATGGCAACCTACTGTGGGAAACTATTCTTTCCGGTCAGTCATGTCTCGACAAAGATATGATCGTTGAAGCGTGTATCACCTATGAATAGATTTTCAGCAAGGTCTCAACATTTTAAAGTTGAAATTGGTAGATGTGAGCCTACGTTCTAAGTTTCTTCTTTTCCACTTCTCGAATGTGAAACTCTTTTCAGTTTTTGATACCCTTCTCGCTGGCTTAACCTTAGCTAATTAAGCATGTACTTTTAGGCCTAAATCATTGTTCGTGTCAATTGCTGAGCGAAAGCATTTGAAGAAGCATCATTTGGGTAGCAAGGAAGTTGTTGTTTTTTCTTTTAACTTTGAAGTATGAGGTAACCAAGCGAGTGAGGATTTGCCTCTAGACTTTTAGGAATGCCCTCATTTGGAGATCCGTCTGAAGGAACTGAGTTACGTGAAGGCACTTTTCAGCTGGGCCCCACTTTACAGGGTTATATGCTTCTTTTATCAAAACCTGTCACCATATTACACCATGCATGTGACAGGTGTATTTTTGTTAATCAAACTAGGTGACATGATACTGGTGTTGTATATTTGTACCTCAGGGTCAACATACGAGGCAACATGCTTGCTGCTCACTGACATAATAATAATAGTGATACTGATAATAATCATTCTTTTCTCTCTCACTCTCTCTCTCTCTCATATACACACCCACCCACACAGATAAACACTCATATATTATTGTGGAAGAATTGTTCAAACAAAGATAAAGAGGATGTCTTAGAAGATACTGAGAAAAATGTTTGAGATAAGAGGAGACATCCATTTTTCAAAGAAAGTCAAAAGATTTGAATAAATATTAAAAGGGCATAAAATTGGTAAAAGCCAGATGACATTATTGGGGTTAAAAACACCAAATCTGAGGAGAGTAGATACGAACTATCACTGGCTTAATGATTTAACGACTAATTACTAATGATTCCCCTTATTATAAAAAATACCGTTATATATATATATATATATATATATGTGTGTGTGTGTGTGTGTGTGTGTGTGTGTGTAAGTGTGAAATGTGTATGTGTGTATATATATATATATATATATATATATAAGCAATTTATTATATATATTATATTATTTAACTATTATATAAGCGCGGTACTTATTTGAAAGCGCTCAATAACAGTGTTAGAGCTAACGTATTCAGTCAGAGTGGTGTGAGTTTGTGACCCTGGGTTTCACGCTTTTGCGATCTTCTGATAAAATGTCTGACGATCGCAAAAGCCCGAAACGCAGGGTTACAAATTCACACCTATCTAACTATATATCTATATCTATATATATATATATAGAGAGAGAGAGAGATCGGAATTCGACAAGATGAATAGATTAAGTAAAGAATAGGCAAGAAAATGTTTCTTTAATCTAACATGTTTCACTTTAACAAGCTTCCTCACAGTTTTTGTTTAAAGACGAATGATTTTAAAGATATTTTTAAGTTAAAAAAAAATTACATGTCTTTAAAAAATGTCTGACGAAGCTTGTTAAATTGAAACATATTAGGGTATGGTTTATACCTATTCTTTACATATTCTCTTCATTTATATATATATATATATATATATACTAACAAAATGTGTGTATCGAGCACTTTTCTTTTCTGGTTGTTTGTTCCGTTAGAGGGTTTTTTTTCTTTTTACTGGGAGGAACCGTATGTATTGTCGGTCCCACGTAGTTTTCTTTTTTTCCCCCTCTTTGCCCAAAGCTTTATAGCCGAGGACAATAACGGATTTAGATTCTGCTGGTCATTCATGGTCTTAAAAAGTCCCTTCTATAAAATTTTGAGATTAGAATACACGCAGAGTCGGTTTAATAAGTATTATTATTATTATTATTATTATTATTATTATTATTATATATATATATATATATATATATATATGATGAGCTGTGATACGGCGAAACAGATCTGTCTGCGGATGACAATATTTACGCTCTCGCACCCTGATTGAGCACTCTGGAAAAATAGTAGAGTTTGATAAACAGTAGCTACTCTGGCATGTACGCATCGTTCATTCAGTGAAATGAATTAGAGCGCCCTAGCTATTGGGCGCGTATAATGATATGCGCTAAAAAGTCTGCCTACTTCCACCGAACGCCCATAGCCCAGGGGTAGAGTCGCCGACTGACGTAATTTCGGTCGGGTTTCCATCCTGGGTAAAAAATGCAATCAGAGTCTAACCGTACTGATGAGCTGTGATACGGCGAAACAGATCTGTCTGAGGATGACAATATATATATATATATATATTACTTCTGTCAGGGAGAGAGAATAGCGAGGCACCGTCGGCTCAGTTTAATCTTTATTATTTTACTGCTACAAGATATGAATGCTTTTGCCTTTATCATTTTATTTCTTTACAATAATTATGTGGTCGAATAGGGAAGAATATTATAAATATATATATATGGAAAAGTTCGCAATACAAAATTAGAGCATAAATATATGGTGATAATAATAGTAATAGCTTACTGCAACTCAATGTCTATAAAGTTTCAGTGTTAAAGCATCATCACCAGGGAGTAAAATGTGGTTAATTTATAATGTGGTAAAGTGTGCTTGATTTGTATTAAGCACACCTTATTGCCTGATGATGGTGTTTTAACATCGAAACTTTATAACTATGGAGTTGCAGTATGCTATAACAACAACAATAATAATAATGACCATATATATATATATATCGTCTCTGCATTGTATATTTATTTGTATATATTTTGCCGTCATATTTTATCGTAAGAGTACATTTGTAATAATAATAATAATAGCAACAATATTTATAATTATTATTATAATGGTAATAATATTACTCAGTAGTACTATCTGCATAAACTGAATTCTTATCAGTCGTAGAACAGAATGGTCCTAAATAAGACGCCTCGAGGTTCTTCCTTCTTTTTATCAGTTTTGTCGGCCGTTAGCAGGACTTCGACTGCTCTATTTTACGCTATTTCTCTCCCACTACCGCTGACGGTTACCCTTGACAACGGGTCATCTGGCAATCCCGTAATATGTGCATCTGGATTGATAACGATGCTGGTAAGGATAGAGAAGACAGTCTAAGAAAGAGTTATTCTCAGAGAATCTAGTTTTCAAGATAGAATGACATTGCACAGTTCCTGTCGTGGGGAAGTCAGGCTCGAACGTCTGTGTGTATTTATTCCGTGCAATAGCCTCAAACCGGAACAGATTGAGATTTGTATATTTTGACTCACTAAGGCTTGGCTGAAGTGGAATGGCGAAGGGGGAATACACGAAATGTATGTTTTAGCAGTTGGCAAAGTTTAAGCTCCATACCAGTAGTAGTAAACACATCAAGAACACCGAGTAGTTTCATATTTCATATAACGTATCTCTTCAGGACGTACATGATCATGACTCTTTACAACTTCCCATCCTATGTACGTCTAAGCTTCTGTCTCCTTACTGTCCTTCATAGTACCTTCTCTATCTACACAAGCTTGACAGGTATGTTACTAGAGGTTACTAGAGGTTATGTTACTAGAGGTTACTAGGTATCTTACTAGAGGTTACTAGAGGTTATGTTACTAGGTATGTTACTAGAGGTTACTAGAGGTATGTTACTAGAGGTTACTAGAGGTTATGTTACTAGAGGTTACTAGGTATGTTACTAGAGGTATGTTACTAGGTATGTTACTAGAGGTTACTAGAGGTATGTTACTAGAGGTTACTAGAGGTTATGTTACTAGAGGTTACTAGGTATGTTACTAGAGGTTACTAGAGGTATGTTACTAGAGGTTACTAGAGGTTATGTTACTAGAGGTTACTAGGTATGTTACTAGAGGTTACTAGAGGTATGTTACTAGAGGTTACTAGAGGTTATGTTACTAGAGGTTACTAGGTATGTTACTAGAGGTTACTAGAGGTATGTTACTAGGTATGTTACTAGAGGTTACTAGAGGTATGTTACTAGAGGTTACTAGAGGTATGTTACTAGGTATGTTACTAGAGGTTACTAGAGGTATGTTACTAGAGGTTACTAGAGGTTATGTTACTAGAGGTTACTAGGTATGTTACTAGAGGTTACTAGAGGTATGTTACTAGATGTTACTAGAGGTTATGTTACTAGAGGTTACTAGGTATGTTACTAGAGGTTACTAGAGGTATGTTACTAGAGGTTACTAGAGGTTATGTTACTAGAGGTTACTAGGTATGTTACTAGAGGTTACTAGAGGTATGTTACTAGGTATGTTACTAGAGGTTACTAGAGGTATGTTACTAGAGGTTACTAGAGGTTATGTTACTAGAGGTTACTAGGTATGTTACTAGAGGTTACTAGAGGTATGTTACTAGAGGTTACTAGAGGTTATGTTACTAGAGGTTACTAGGTATGTTACTAGAGGTTACTAGAGGTATGTTACTAGGTATGTTACTAGAGGTTACTAGAGGTATGTTACTAGAGGTTACTAGAGGTTATGTTACTAGAGGTTACTAGGTATGTTACTAGAGGTTACTAGAGGTATGTTACTAGATGTTACTAGAGGTTATGTTACTAGAGGTTACTAGGTATGTTACTAGAGGTTACTAGAGGTATGTTACTAGAGGTTACTAGAGGTTATGTTACTAGAGGTTACTAGGTATGTTACTAGAGGTTACTAGAGGTATGTTACTAGGTATGTTACTAGAGGTTACTAGAGGTATGTTACTAGAGGTTACTAGAGGTTATGTTACTAGAGGTTACTAGGTATGTTACTAGAGGTTACTAGAGGTATGTTACTAGAGGTTACTAGAGGTTATGTTACTAGAGGTTACTAGGTATGTTACTAGAGGTTACTAGAGGTATGTTACTAGGTATGTTACTAGAGGTTACTAGAGGTATGTTACTAGAGGTTACTAGAGGTTATGTTACTAGAGGTTACTAGGTATGTTACTAGAGGTTACTAGAGGTATGTTACTAGAGGTTACTAGAGGTTATGTTACTAGAGGTTACTAGGTATGTTACTAGAGGTTACTAGAGGTATGTTACTAGGTATGTTACTAGAGGTTACTAGAGGTATGTTACTAGAGGTTACTAGAGGTTTCATCCACGCTCTACCTTTTAAATGACCTGAAAGTGCTAAATTATTCCAAGTCTTCTATGTGACATAGAAATTTCAAATGGTTCATTTAGATTTACATTTTGTTTCCATTTTCCTTAAGCTTTCTTGTTGCCCAAATGTTCCGCTCACGGAATTTTCAGAATACTTCTGTAGAACTGCGTTTCTGTTGCCTTAAGTCTTCTTTTAATCGGGATGTAAATTATTCAGCGGTCACAACCATTTAGGAGGAGTGATATTACATAGCTGACATTTTTTCTCTTTCCAAATACTCTCTCTATCTAATGAAATAAATTGCTGTTGCTTCATTCAATTTTGAGCGTCGTTAGGTACGACTGGTCGGACATATAAACGATTAGGTATATGCATATAATTAGCAGACCCAACAAGATCAAAATTCGGAGATACAAAAGATTCACATGAAAAATATAAGCTGTCGACAATATTTTTTCTTTTCTTTTTTTAATAATCTCACCCCAAGCAAGACGGGAATGTCACTAATAGGAAATGGGTTTACATGAAGTGAAAAAGACTCAGTATAGGGAGGGCAGAAAAGACAAATGATGAACAGGATTCAAGAAGATAGAAAATTGCGATTGTCGTTGCATTCAAATCTTTGAAGATTGTAGTTATCAGGAAAGTTATTAGCAAAGGAGGGAGTTTCATTGGCGGGAAGTGGGCGAAAAGAAACTGTTAGGATAGGTTGCCTTTTACTATTTCGACAGTAAACGGGTGGGATCTAGATACCAATCAAGTAGCACGCTTTAATTCATGTAGTCAGGGAGGACAAATCTCGTCAGAGAAGTTGCCTTGAAAATATTGGTAAAAAAAAAAAAAATGAAGAGAAGCCACGTCACAAGCGGCGAGAATGTGACTGAAGTTGAGATGCCAAGACATGACCGATCTCAGTACAGATCCTTCTTTGGATTTTGTCAAGAAAAACAACAAGGTATTTTAGCGCAGAAGGCACTTAAAAGAAACCGGGGTTTATTATCCTGAATCAAAGGTAATAAAAGAACAATTATGTTAAATCGCGTATTCACAAGACAAAGAAGAACAAAGAATGTTTATGCAAAGATACGGGAATGGGGACTACATTATAAGTGAATACAACTGACAGTTTCAAAGAGAATTCAAAAGCGCATGTGATAGAATTGGTACAGTGTTACAGTGGAAATTTAAAGACTGATAATCAATTGAAGTCTATATTCCCATATCCTCCCTTCATCTATCTATCTATCTATCTATCTATCTATCTATCTATCTATCTATCTATCTATCTATCTATCTATCTATCTATCTATCTATTACAGTCTGTTCGTATCTATCTATCTATCTATCTATCTATCTATCTATCTATCTATCTATCTATCTATTACAGTCTGTTCGTATCTATCTATCTATCTATCTATCTATCTATCTATCTATCTATCTATCTATCTATCTATTACAGTCTGGTTGTATATATCTATCTATCTATCTATCTATCTATCTATCTATCTATCTATCTATCTATCTATTTCAGTCTGTTCATATGTACGTATGTATGTATGTATATATGTATGTATGTATGTATGTATGTATGTATCTATCTATCTATTTCAGTCTGTTCATATCTATCTATCTATCTATCTGTCTATCTATCTATCTATCTATCTATCTATCTATTTCAGTCTGTTCATATGTATGTATGTATGTATGTATGTATGTATGTATGTATGTATGTATCTATCTATCTATCTATCTATCTATCTATCTATCTATTTCAGTCTGTTCATATCTATCTATCTATCTATCTATCTATCTATTTCTGTCTGTTCATATCTATCTATCTATCTATCTATCTATCTATCTATCTATCTATCTATCTATCTATCTAAATAATATATTGGTTCATCTGTCGCCGTCCGGATCCACAGAAGAAATAGATAGCTTCAACTATTATCCTGTTAACACATGTGAATAACACTAGCGGTTTACCCGTTTCTTCCTGTCTAGGATTAGGTCTTCGAATTCTTTTAAATTCTACTTTAGCTATATACTTCTATTATCTCTGCATAAACTCAGAAATATTTACTATTTATTTATTATTTTTCCCACATTAGAAATTATACCTAACCCCCGATTCACGCTCATCCAGGAGTAGAGGTTTATCCTTTGTTTATTGTTTAGGATTGTGTTTCCGGTTCCCTCTAAATTCTACTTCAAATCTATACGTCTAACATCTCCGTCTAAATCCTGAAAGAGTATTTATCTATCTTTTTTCCACAATAGGGGTAGATAAGCTTTCTATCCTCAGGTTCAAACATTTATTCAGTTCTGAATTGTAGTAAGAGCTTATCCCTTGTTTCCTGTCTAAGATTGTGTTTCCGGTTCGTTCTAAATTGTACTTCAACTTTATACTTCTAAAATCTCTGCCTATACTATGAATATTTTTTACAATTTATTGATGTCTTATTTTACCTTTAACAGAAGTAGACAGGTTATAACTATTGCCCGATTTCCGCTCATACTCGTTTTTTGAACAGGAGTAGAGGTTTGTTCCTTATTTCTTGTTTAGGACTGAATTTCCAGTTTCTTTTAAAGTCTTCTCGATCTCTTTTGTTTCCCTGCCACTCTTAAATCATAGTAGTGTTATAGTCTTGCTTGGGGTAAAATGATTCAATAAATAACGATATAAATGAAATACAAGTGATAAACGAGAAATCCAACACTCAAAACGTTATATATACAAAATCAAATTGATGACATAAAAAGACAACGAAAAATTCCTGACGAAAAGTATTTGGTAGAAAAAGCGGTAAAACGTAGATTGGTTTACCAAATATTCTGTTATAAATTGCTTTGCATTTTCCTTTTGCGAAAATTGTATTGAGCGCTTTTCGTTGATTTAATCGTTTTTTTGACAAAAAATCTTTTTGTCAAGAGTAGGATTTAGCAAAGTTAATTAACATAACAGAAAGACGACTAATTTTCCCCCTTTTATAGTCTGCTGGAAACTTTATCTGTTTTATTCGTAAATTGCTTTTGCAATAAATTATTTTTTAATCGAGTTCCAACTTTTGCCCTCCCAATTTATAATGTCTCCGTGATTAGCCGTCTTTGTTAGGAAGTCTTTGTTTATATATATATATATATATATAATTTAGAAAAATTCTTTTAGCTATTTTAGAATTTCATTGATAATACGTATTTCACAGCAAAAAGCTGCTCGTCAGACCCAAAAGATACAGCAGTTAATAATTAACTACTGTATCTTCTGGGTCTAACGAGAAGCTTTTTGCTGTGAAATACGTATTATCCATGAAATTGTAGAATATCTAAAAACTTTTCTAAATTATATTCCTCTGTTAAATTAAATAAATAAATATTACATTGAGTTCATTTGAGTTCGTCTCTATTGAAATTTACCGGACTTATATACCAAGTATTCTACGTTATATATATATATATATATATATATATATATATATATATATATATATATATATATATATAACATATGTGCACAGACATGACAGAATTAAATAAGACACCAAGATAAATTATATTACTGATTTATTTAATAACCAAGATAAATTAACTTAGATTATTCGATTAAAATTGCAGATAACAATACTGGAACATGCCACAAAACAAAGAAGGGTCCTTGCATTAAAAAAGCAAAGATGATGTCAACCAAGTATTATTAAATTTATGACCATTTATAACTACTTCATTTGGAATGAGAAAAAAAAAATGGAACACAACAACACATTGAAAAAAAAAAAGACAAGAAAGTCCCAGATTAAGAGATATACAAAAAATTGTCCTGACAAGTACAGACATCACACTAAAAAAAACTTTGTCCATGCAACGGTAGTGATGTTATTATACATTTTTTTATAATCGTGTCATCCTAAGCAATGCAGTACTGCTACTGGCGCGCATGGAGTTATATAAGAGGAGTGTGAAGAAAAAGAAGAACAAATCACAGGGCGTGTCAGATAATGGGTAAGAAAAGGATGGAAGCACTGGTGTAAAGAGAGCTGCGTGAGAGTATGGCAGAAAGAGAGAACAAGATACAGGGGGTGTCGGAAAAAGATTGGGCGTCAAAGAGATAAGAGATGGCAGTTGATGTTACATTGAAACCCTTGAGTTTGTAGCTATCATGGAAGCAAGTATACGGAAGGGGGCACCACAGGCGGGAATTGTGAGAAAAGAGGCTGTTGAGTAGAAGTTGCGGTTACATTTGATCGTTTTGATTGTAAAAGGGTGGGTACTAGTAACAAGTCTAGTAGCTCTAGTAAATTCGTGCAGAGAGGGAGTAGAAACCGTGAAAATATTTGTAGATGAATCAGAGGGAAGCCACATATCGTCTATGGGAATATGACGAAGTCGAGCTGCCAGATCGGGATCGATTACATTGCAGATTCTCCTTTGGATTTTGTTGAAAACCCAGAGAGGAATAGCAGGGACCCCTGACCAGAAGTGACCACAGTATTCAATGCACGGGCGGATAGAAAAAGAAAAAAACAAACAAATGAAATGTAGCCATAACAACACACCCTTGACTTTCTTATGTCTTTCCGCACACTTGGAACGTAATGTGACCATAGCAGAAATCGAATAATAATAATAATAATAATAATAATAATAATAATAATAATAAAGTGAGTGCTAATGTATAAAACTGTGAAGATTATTGTTGTGTTCGGGTCACTTGAATTAATCCTCAGTTCATAATTGTTGAGATTGTTGGTTTAGTCAACACGGTTTGTGTTTAGTCTTGGTTCTTCATTGCACTTCTCATCAGCGGAGTAGGATTTCAAAATACTGATGAGCGACGCACTGTTTGCAACTCACGCCAATTGTGCAGATCGATTCGGCGGGTGGGTCGTGATGAGGGTTAGTGGATGAATCTAAGTGTTAGATGGCGCAGCTGGTGAAAAAGAAAGCGCAAAAGAAGTTTTGAAAGAAAAATGAGCGAAAAAAAAGAGAAGAGAATTAATTAATTGTCTTTTTTCCACAGGCACGTTGTCGTTTTTTAATTTACGACCGAGCAAATATCAACAATAATTTTATTAAATGTGTTCAGATGTCTCCAGCATTTTAAAAAAAGATATCACCTTTTTTTATTTTACAGTGTGTTCTATTTCTTCTTTTTAGTGATAACATGTAACTTGCTACACTCATCTAATGACATTGCTTCATGTATTAATGATTTTATAAAAGACGTGTAAACTGTTTTGTAACATTTCTTTAGAACAATGGTTTTCAAACTTTTTCTATTCATGGCCCCTTTTTGATTGATGTTTTTTTCTTAATCTTTTACTTTATCAAAATCTCATTTTATAATGTGCAGGTTCCATCAGACTTAGTCTCAAATAAACTGTGATATTTTCCACATAAACTTCAAAACGGCTTGATTTTATAAACAAAACGTTAAATGAAATAAACATTTATTACGAAAAAAGATTTCAGCACATAAATTCACACACAAAATTTTTAAAAAATTGCCAAATAAAAAATAAAATAAAATAAATTACAAAATGTTCCGTTTGTATATAAATGTATACTAGTTGCATAAAGAACCCTTGAAAATCATTTTATTACTTAATTTAATTTTTTTTAGAACTAAAATATGGAGGGCAACAGGGTTGTACACTGACGTTGTAGTCCTCCAAATCCAGATATTTTTCTGTGCACACCACCACAAAATTTTACCAGATACCTTTGTGGCCATGTGTCTCCCGGTTAAGGACCATTGCTGCAAAGCCTTGACCAGTTTTTAAAGAAGTTGTTGACGATACGGATACCTGCAAATCAACCTGGATTTCTATGAATTGAAGCATGCACTGCGGTTTGGTGTAGGAAGCTTGTCTCGCTAAATTGATTACAACTACGTAGTGAGTTCGATCCTCACTGGGTGCTCCACGGTCTCGGCCTTGTTTCACAAGTAAGCTACGCTTACTAAATTGCTAAGAAACTTTGACGTGGTGTAATGGGTAACAAACTTGTCTCGCTATGCCAGTTACGACTGAATTGTGTGTTTCAATCCTCAATGGGTACCCCGTACTTATGTCACATCTAAGCTACACTAAATACATCAGTTTATGGATTGAAATAGATCAATTACAACTGAATTGAGTGTTCGATCCTCAGTGCTTTATATTTTTGGCCTTGTGTAACATCTAAGCTACGTTTAGTAAATTGCTATATTGACTTAAATCATAATACGTAAATAAGAAGAAGAAGAAGAAGAAGAAGAGGAAGAAAAAGAAAACTCGATTACTTATGTGCTGATGATTTCTAAATTTATCTTAGTGTGACACAAGGTCAAGGGATATCACGCCATTTTGGGTCGATTTTAATGTACAGTGCCAACCTTGATACTTAGCCTGATGGAACCTACACTTGGATGCTAAGCTATACTTAACACCTCATGAGAGACATCCAACTAAATCACAGGTTTATGGACATATCCTTGATATTTTGACAAACTTACTGAACGCAAAATGCGCTATGCCGGATACTCCTGGGGAGTGAAACAAGAACTTGTTTGTGATTTACTACTCTGTAGACCTAGTCATGGCGCAAGACTGATTAGTCTTCCAGAGACAACCTGCATTGCCCAATTATACAATGACACATAATGCCATCCAAAAGACCTCGATGCAAGACCGTTATGATTAGCGTGATTTTCTCATGAAACCTCGACAAAATAAAATAAAATGTATGATAAACGTGTACCTCTAATTATTCAATTGTGTCTATTGTTTCGACTTGAAATCAAAAAACTGGCATTCAGCTGGGTTTATGAGAGAAGAGAGGAAGAAAGAAAGAGTAATCGAAAATGGGAAGGGTTGGCTTTGGTTTCGCGTAACTGATGATTGATGTGGACTGTTCTGGAATGCCAGACCTCATATAGTGGCTACAGAAGGAGGTTTCAGTAGCTGAATCAGAATAGATTTCTCTTGAAACATGGATTTTATGCACAACTGGTTTGTTTTTGTCAAAATCAACCTATTTACAAAGTGTTTAAAAAAAGGATGTAAAATGTAACAGGCGCATTAGATTAGCAAAAGATGCATTTGAAAACTAATCAAAATTTTAAAAATCAAGAAAAATTCTTTAAAAGTAAATAATAAAGTGATGAATTTTTATGTAATAACAATTCTTCAGTATAGTAATAAACGCTGGAAAATTTATTTACAGATGAACAAAAAACAGGAGACAAAAGAAAAAGTTTTTCTACAGAAGGCTGTTTAGAATATTACAGGCAAGAGTGAGATAAACAATAAGAAATACGGGCAAAATCGGATAAGTATTGTGGTATAATTGATATTGACTCAGTATGAGAAATCGAAGAACCGAGTTCGAATTCCAGTCGAATTCGTTTCATTCACTTATGCCCAAACAAATACACTTGGGAAAGATATAAATCCATCTTTTCTGCATCCAACTATGGGTTGTATAGAAGGATAAATTGGATTCTATAATCTTGGTTAGCAGCTAGTTTACAGTAGAAAAAATGGCACCATAATGCAGGAAAGTCTTTTGTGCAATCAATCATGGGTCGATAGAGACGTGATCGCCCAAACGTGTTTTAATTAACAGACATTCAGAATCAGAAAGCGACATCTTAAGCTACTGGTAAGCATAATAAAAAAAAGAGGGCTTTGAAAATCTGATACACTCAGAACATATCGAAGGCAAAAGAGACAAGGGAAAACAACAGGTGGCGTCGGTGACGAATTTGTTTGAATGGATGCCAGATTTCATAGTGAGAAACACAAACAATACTAAGAGCTGCACGAGAGAGGAGATCGTAGAGAGTCATCATCTCAAACTCAGAAATTCGTGATAACGAGGAAGATATTTTCTTGTCAGAATTTTATGAGAGCTGTAGGCACTAGACAAGGTTAAGTTTTTCTTTATGGATTCTTTGTAACACTTATTTGCTTAATCGCCGGCACTTTGACCATCACAAAGAGGTTCACCGAACAATAAAAAAAAATTTACCCTCGACACGTGACGATATATCTCTTTGTACAGCCCTCTTCACTCCTCACTTCTGTGAATTCTAGAAGCTGAAGATATCCCTGATATAATTCTTTTCGCTCGTGTGAACACTAAAAATGTGGCAGGGTCATCGCTAGTGGTTGTGCTTCAAGAAATATGAAGGTAACGACCGTAGATGACTTGATACTTAATAGGATAATGATCAGAAGGTGAGGCTTGGGTAAATTTTACGTTTACATTTATGTAAGACCTTTATACTTCAAAACTTGTGTACAGTTTCTAAATAGACATGAGCTAAGCGATATAAGTATTTGTTCTTGAAATCACCCTGAAGAAGGGCGGAAAGGATATCAGTAACCTTTGACTTCTATCAGTCAGATAGAAATAAAAACATTTCACGTGTTTTTTTCTACATAAAATGTTTCATAACTGCTGGCACTGAAATAAACAACATTATCTATCTATCTATCTATCTATCTATCTATCTATCTATCTATCTATCTATCTATCTATCTACAAAGAAAAGAAGAGATATAAAGGGTCAAAGACTGATATAGAGAAATAAACAATAGTGCCCAAGGCAAGACTCAAGCAAACAGAAATATCTATCGATATATCTATGACTGCCCAATATATATATATATATATATATATATATATATATATATATATATATATTGTCGACTGATAGAATCGCCGACTAATGTCAATTCGGTCGTGTTTCAATCCTTGCTAGAAGTAATCAATATCTAACCGTACCGACGAACTATGATACATCAAAACAGGACTGTCTGTATATGACTCTCAATATGAAAACTGCAAGAAAGGAAAAATACGAAGAACAAAAATTCGAATCATGGAGAAAATGACCTCACCATCCTATGATACAAATTGTTCAATATTCTAGAAATAATCTAGAGATTTCCAGTCAGAAAAACAACAGAGGTTTGAACTTGAATCAAGTAAAAAAAAATGATACAAAATTAACTGTCATTTTAAATGTCACTAAACCTTTAGCTGACATCATTACAAAGTTTTGTACGTTTTTTTTTAAATGGTTGCTTGATCAGTGATTTTCACTCGTTGATGTTAGTCGCTGATCGCGTTCTGGATGTGGTCGCTCACTAAGGGTCAATTAACCATTAATAATCCGTGCATAGAAAAACGGTCGTTAAAAACAACAGCTGGTCACTGACGAAGAGGGTTACATACGACAGGTTCCACTGTATATATTAGTAAAATACTGTTTTCAGTACAAAAAAATTACTAAATGAAACAATCTAAAATCATGTCTGGCTGTAGTCACTCCCAAAAATACATACTAGGATCATACAAACCAGAATGAAGAGTTTGAGATCCTTAAGTATCTCCTCCCTAATTTTGAAATGGTCGGTTGTTTAAAAATTCCAGTCGTGTGTTTCTAAAAATTCATGTTGTACGGTTTTTATGTCTGGAGGATAAAGTTAATGTTTTTTTCTTTCTTAATTCCCCTCATTTCTTAAAAAACTTCCTGTGTATGGATATGTTTTTCGGCTTCTTCCGGTATGTGAATTTTTGTACCATATTTGAATTAATAATTTTTTGTTTTTGATCTTTGCTGAAGAAGCGAGATTTTTCTCGATAAAATAGCTATTCAACGTATGTAGAATTTGGAATTATATATATATATATATATATATATATATATATATATATATATATGTAGAGAGAGTTTTGCCCGCAATATATGCCCTGTGGAAAAGTACACGTTCTTTTTCTTCTAATTCATGGACTGATGATTTGAGAAATTTGTAGGCATAAGGGGGAAAAATATGATGTGATAACTTTATGAGTTTGTATGAACATTTTGGAATTATTTTTTCCTCAATGCATTTTTTTTATAGATACGTAATTTAGAATAAAGCTCATTTCGTCTTTCTGCCTTGAAAAAGTCCATCACGGACGAAACGCGTAAGCGATTTAAAATACAGTTTTCCTCTTGTCTTTATTTTAGTTAACCATACTGTCCATAATCTCGGATTAAAACTGAGTATATTTTTACAAATTGTCGACATGGAAAACAAAAACACAGATATACACCAAATGAAAGAATACAGAAGATCACTAAAAGCTGCCCATTCACACAAAAACAGGAAAAACTTTCTAAAAAAATGCATTGAGGAAAAAATAATTCCAAAATGTTCATACAAACTCATAAAGTTATCACATCATATTTTTCCCCCTTATGCCTACAAATTTCTCAAATCATCAGTCCATGAATCAGAAGAAAAAGAACGTGTACTTTTCCACAGGGCATATATATATATATATATATATATATATATATATATAGTTAGCCAGTTCTTAGTTAGGATCAATTTAGACTATACATAGTTGTATTAAAAAGTGCTAAATATATATTTAATGGACAAACTATAAATATTCTAATTCGGAAGTGAGCCGATTACGCTACCGTGGTTTCAACCTTTAGTCATCTTTAGGTGTTTTATATTAACTAATTATCCAACGCTTTTTCAATCGCTTGGCAGGAACTTACAGAACGTTTCAATGGAAGTTTAAAATAAGGAAGAAGCTGGTCAAGAATTGTAAACATTTTCATCCGAATTTGTTCGATTCTAAAATATATTTTCTGAGGTGTTTAAATCCGGACATTACTGCGTACCTTTCATTTAGCAACTTTTCCCATTGTGGAAATGATACGATGGCTAACTTCTTTTCTTGACATAATCTGCAGAAATCGCTAACGTTACAAGGTCTGGCATTGTTTTAATATGTTTTAAGTTACATAAGTGTCTTTCTCATTTTTTCTTTTAATTTCCATACACGGTCGGCTAGCTGGGTACAAATTTTAAAGCTTTCTAGCTTGAATGTAGATTTGTGATTTTTTAAATATTCCTTTCAAAACATCGTCCATATATTTTTCTCTGTCCATTTGTATCTTTTACTTTTGCATAAATAACACTTTCGGTTCTATAAACTCCGTTAATAACCCAGAAAATGATATACACATGTTGATGAATTAGAATAGCAGCAGTTAAGGGTATTAAATGATGAGGCAATATACAGAGTTATCATATTTTTGCAAGAATATATACAACACACGAGAAGGTGACTAAAAATGGTGGAAATAATTTTCCATTATCCAATTTACCAAAGTTCTGTTTAGTTTGGTTTTATTTGGTATATGCTGTATGGTTTCTGTTATACAATAGATAGGAAGACATGAGCTTTGTTTGCACGAGTACACAAAAAAAGATAAAACATGGGTATTGTTTGCACGAGTATAAAAATTATAGACATAATTTTCGTTTTCACAAGAGTCAAGAAAGCAGACATAGCTTTGGTTTATACAAAAGTTAAAAAGGTAGATATAGGTCTAGTTTCTACAAAAATTAAATAGGTAAACATAGGTTTGGTTTGTACAAAAAATACATAGGTAGACATAGGTTTGGTTTTTACAAAATTTAAAAATACAAAGTTAAAAAAGTAAAGGTAGACATAGGTTTGGTTAATACAAGAATTAGATACGTAGACATAGGTTTGGTTTGTAGAAGAGTTAGATACGTAGACATAGGTTTGGTTAAAACAAGAGTTAGATATGTAAACATAGGTTTGGTTTGTACTAGAGTTAGTTACGTAGACATGGGTTTGGTTTAGACAAGAGTTAGATACGTAGATATAAGTTTCGTTTATGCAAGTGTTAGATACGTAGACATAGGTTTTGTTTATGCAAGAGCTATATATGTAGTGTATGTTTTATTTATACAAGAGTTAAATAGGCAGACATAAATTTGATTTATACAAGAATTAGATGCGTAGACATAGGCTTGGTTTATACAATAGTTAGATACATAGACATAGGTTTCGTTTATACAAGAGTTATATATGTGTAGACATAGATTTTATTTATACAAGATTTAGATACGTAGACATAAGTTTGGTTTATAGAAGAACTAAATACGTAGAAATAAGTTTGGTTTATACAAGAACTAAATACATAGACATAGGTTTGTTTTATACAAGGGTTAGATAAGTAGACACAGGTTTGTTTTGTACAATAGATAATAAATATAGATATACGTGTGTTTTGTAAAAGAGTAAAAAATCAGACATGTTTGTTTTTTGCAGGAGTTAAATATGGAGACTAGATTCGGTTTGCACAAGAGGTAAAATGTGGACATAGGTTTGTTTTGTACAAGAGTTACATAGGTAGACGTAGGTTTGGTTCGAATGACTGTAAAAAAAATATAGATATATGTAATATTTGATAAAGGCGAAAAGCAGATAAAAAGGTACGGTGAACAACTGTGCCCATTGTGCACGGATTTTGCACGTAAATCCAGTCGAATATTGTTGACTTCAACCGACAGGGTATCACGAACCTTTGTTTAAATTCACGGATATATGTGTGTTTGTGTGTGTATGTGCGTGTGAGAGAGAGGGGAAAAGGGGGAGGAGGATATAGGGTTGTTGAAGAAACTATCGATGAAGTGTTTGTCATTTAACATGTACTGAATGACTTAATTTGCGTCATCATCATTACATTTTACTTTCTTCGTATATACGTTAAGTAAATTGAATTAAAATGTATGAATTTAAAAAAAAAAAATCACTCTTTTTTTTATCTTGTTTTCAAGATTATGGTGACAGATTGATTTTGTAGCTGAGTTTTAACTCGTTCGAAATTTCAGAAAGATCGATAGTAAAAAAAAGTACTTTTTTTAAATAAATAAATAAAGTACAAAAATGAATAAATGAAATAGAATGGATTTTACAGGATAATAATAATAATAATAATAATAATAATAATAATAATAATAATTCAGATATGACGTTTTTTAAACATCTTTCTTTAGCATTTTTCCCTTCTAACCTTGTGGAGGTTTCGGGTCGATATGATGTGTCATCTTCCCGTTGACAGGAAATCAGATGTTAACGCGTGAATCACATCCAAGCTTTTTAAACATCATTCCCAGTTACGCGCCTGGATAGCTTGTACGCCTCCCTACCCGATCACAAACTCACAGGTTGTTTGTACCCACTCTCCAAATTGCATCATGCCAGAAGCGGTTCTTCCTTTTCAACGCCATTAGTATCACGTGAATTTTTATGATCCGCATGTCTTCGCCTACTATTTCTATCTCTCTCTGTCTGTCTGTTTCTCTCTCTTCTTCACACAGACACACACACCTTTACTATTCTCTTTTTCTTTTTCTTACCTTTTTTCTTTACTTCATTTTTTATAAAAAATGCAAACGTTATCTCCCAACATAGTCACTGAAATATTTGGTAGAATACAAAATTAGTTCAACTGACCTGCTAGATCGAATATTTAAAAAAAACTTTCATTAAAAAAATAGTTTGAATATCTATTAACATGGTGTATCGTCAGTTTACTCATCACAGTTAAGCAGTATGGAGTATGGTCAATATATAGATGGGGGAATGCTTGGCAACACCGTGTACCATAAGCAACCATCTACAATCCGAACTATGTTTCAGCTTTAAATAACGCAGATAGGGTTGATAAGTCGTAAACACACAAATCATCGGTGCATATTACACAGTTTATATTATACTTATCTACCAAATACAGTATGATTGATTTATTTCCATTACTTTCACCTGAGCGGGCGTGAAATATTTCCTACGGCACGTTTACTACGGGGTCATTCCACGTGGTTTAGATTTTAGTAGAGGTCGTTACAAATGTCCTAGATTATTGTAATTTAGTGTATTATTTATGTACATCTAATAGTCTGCCAACTTTTGTTTGTCCAGATTTATAATAACGACTGTAAATGATCTTTGAATAGAGTCTAGTAAAATCTGCCTGTCACAGCTCACTGGTTTGCAGAATGCAGTCGAGACGCGATGTCAATTTGAAAGTCGCTATGCAATAATGTTTTGTGTTGACATAAATTAGCATTAAATCTGTCCCTCACCTGTTATTCAGTGCAGGCCTTGTTCTCTGTGACTTTTGGTTGTTTCCCAAGCTGAATGAGAACCCAAGAGACTGTCGTTTTGAAAAGATTGAGAGAATGAAGGGGGCAGTAAAAGGGTCTTTTGTATGTTTTCCATTAAGTTTGGATGCAGTGGCTGTGGTACTTCAACATATGCATTGAAGTTAAGGGATTCTGATTTGAAGGAGATTAGAATTTTGTATTTCTTTGAAATTAACAGATGTCTTGTTTTGACTGTAAAATAGCCAATTTTTTTGTTTTTTTTGTTTTTAAGGAGTGTTAATTTTAAGCTAATACTCTCCTAAAATCATCCTTACATTATTTAATAATGGAAATTGAGTACATAAAGTATTGTTACAAGTGAAAGATGATCACGCGATTTCCAGTGGTACGCGGCATGGGAGAGGTGGAAATGGACGATCTTTTTTGAAAAACAACACAAATTACAACGTCACAGTCAAAACATGAGGATAAAATAACAATAGAGAAGACATATCCAGAAATTATCCAAAAAAGTGGCTGGAAGCGCTTAGGATGATAATTATGGAAGATTTTACATTCCTTATTTCCAGCAAAACGAAAAATGTTAAGATAATGCAAAAACCAAATGAACCGTTAATAAAATATTCTTTGTCAAACATATTATATGAAATATAATATTCAGTCGGGTTTCAATCCTGGGTAAAAATGCAATCAGAGTCTAACCGTACTGATGAGCTGTGATACGGCGAAACAGATCTGTCTGCGGATGACAATATTTACGCTCTCACACCCTAATTGAGCACTCTGGAAAAATAGTAGACTTTGATAAACAGTAGCTACTCTGGCGTGTACGCATCGCTCATTCAGTGAAATGAATTAGAGCGCCCTTGCTATTGGAAGTGTATAATGATATGCGCTAAAAAGTTAGCCTACTTCCACCGAACGCCCATAGCCCAGGGGTAGAGTCGCCGACTGACGCCATTTCGGTCGGGTTTCTAATCCTGTGTAAAAATGCAATCGGAGTCTAACCGTGCTGATGAGCTGTGTTACGGCGAAACAATCTGTCTGCGGATGACTATATAAGTATTTTATTAGTATTTTTTCTATTGCCTTTGTCTACAGAAAATAAATAAACAAATGTAGCCTCGATTGTAATTTACGTATAAAAATCAGCCCTATATATATATATATATATATATATATATATATATATATATATATATAGCCATGCTTGTATGTGGATGACTAATATATTATGCTCTCATTACGACAGAGCGTGACTCTTCATAAATTAATTGAGTACTTTCGGTGACTAGTGTGTGTATAGACTGTTTATATACAACACGTTAAAACCTCCCTTCTCTGCTTCCATGCAACTATGCCATAGTGGATAACAACTCCGACTAACACCAAATCAGTCGAGTTTCGTCCCGGCCAGAAGCAAGTGGATGTGTCTAGCCACACTGATGTGCTGTGATACAGCAAAACAGGCTTGTATGTGGATGACTAATATATATATATATATATATATATTTATTTATTTATATGCCTATATATCTATATCAATCTCTCTATATATACATATATACACACAGAGTAATAAAAGATTATGAATAAAAGAGAAGAATGAAATAATACCAGATAAATATTTATAAATGAGCAGGTATACACGTATGTATAATTATTTCCGTCCATTCATACATACATTCACACACACATACACATATATATATACAGATATATATATATATATATATATATATATATATTTATATCTATCTATCTATCTATCTATCTATCTATATATATATATATATATATATATATATATATATATATAAATTCTTGGTATCTCTTGTTTCTGCTCATATGTAGTCGAACCAACATTATAAATTATTCCGATGAAACGCGTCACCCGAAAACTATTTTACACCTTGTCATAACTCTTTCCCTCAGTTACCTATATATATATATATATACACACACACATACATACATACATACATATATATATATATATATATATATATATATAGAAAGAGAGAGAGAGAGATAGAGAAAGAAGTGAAAGAGCCCAAAATAGTTAAAAACAGTATATGATATGCGAAGATGGAAGAATTACATCATATATTCGCTGTATACTCTTGTCATTGTTTAAAAGCCGTAAATTCATTGTTCTAGTGTTTCGCACTCGGAGATTGTTCCCTTGGCATTTAGCCATATCAACATTATGAAGAAAGCCTCCAGCTTTTTACAGTCTATTATGAAACAATATTCTTTGTCAACCAGCGTGTCAGTTAACAAACCCTAACGAAACTTGCTTCTCGACAGTTTACATTTCGTTTCTTATTCGGTTTCCAGCTGATGACAAAATAGATGATGCGGGATCCGTTGGCAAATGGATTTTCCCTTCGCTGCTGATAGAATCGACATAAAACCAACTGAGCATGAATGATGTTTATTAATTCAGATAAGTCGACACGTAAATTCCAAAAGACACTTTTATACCGACATTTTAAATTGTTATATGTCAATATAGCGTTCATTAACATTCATAACTTTGAAAAATACACTGTCGAATGCGTGAATTAATGTGTATGAGATGTTTATAATCTCTCTCTCTCTCTCTCTCTCTCTCTCTCACACACACACACACACACACACACACACATATATATATATATAGACAATTTTTGTCGATTTATTTTATGTAATTGTTTTTCATATCTTCTGATAAGCTTAATAGCATTACCGTTAAAACAGGAAAGAAAATCACAATATTGTTTTTATTTAATCCTTTCTGAGCTTTCGGCTTACATCAGCCATTATCAAAGATGAAAATAGTGTTTGTGGAAACAAGCAGTTCGCGGATGACCGAGTGTAGTAGTCGTCTATTTTGTTGGTGTAGAGGATTGGCGAACACGCGCGTGCATGCTGGAAGCGAAAATCGCACTGCAGCTTGTGGCGTCTCACATGACCACAAGAGTGTAGGGGCGAGAAGTATTAAGTATAGAAAACCATTGGGATAAACAATCATATCCGGTATCTATTATAGGCATTTGAGAATGTGTGCGGAGATTTCGTAGTTAATTTTGTTCAGGTTAGGTTTCAACTGTTTTATGTATATGGCTTCGTGTTTAAGTATGGTTGTGTTTTCGACGAGGATTTCACTGAATTGTGTTTGTAGCCTGGTATGTTGTTTTAGATGTTTAAAAATGTTGTAATTGTCGTTTAAATGTAGTGTCAAGCGTCGTGAGAGCGAGTTTGTAGTCTGACCAACATAATATATATATAGATAGATCTATCTAATCGCCCGGTTCACACTCCACCCACGTCTATTGAACAGGCTCATCCCTTGTTCCCTGTTTAGGATTTGGTTTCCGGCTTTCTCTTTTCCAATCTTTTCACTATTACATAGCCCCCTGAACATCAGTGGCGTTACCGCCTTGCTCGGGGTGATACGATTATATATATATATATATATATATATATATAGATAGATAGATAGATAGATAGATAGATAGATAGATAGAAAATACACTATATAAACATTTAGAGGCAGTAGGGGGTCATACTGTTTGGTCATTCTAGAAATCTTCAAACTGTGTTTTATTACCCCCTTAGCGGGCTGTTTATATAGACAACTGGTCGATTAATGGAAGTGGAGGAAGGAGGGAACCGGCTCTTCTCAGTTTTTGCTTCGTTCTAATCCTTCTGCTCATGTGTTTTATATTGATTTTTAACTATATATTGATTGATCCGTTTTGTCTCTCTCTCTCTCTCTCTCTCTATATATATATATATATATATACACTATTCTATTTGCTCATATTTCTACTTATCTATACTAGTTTCAGTCCCTCAACAGCTAATATACAGAGCACGCGTAACGAGTAATGACACATACTCTGAAGTGTGTATGACATATGAATCGGCCAATCATCATGTCTATATATATGAAACTCTCTCTCACCAGTACTTAGCACTCGTCCAATTTAATATAGCATATTATCTATCTATCTATCTATCTATCTATCTATCAATATATATATATATTGAGAGTGAGAGAGAGAGAGAGAGAGAGAGAGAGAGAGAGAGAGAAAGATACGGGCGTCAATTTCCCATTTAAAAATGGATTATTGAATAGCACAGACAATGAATGTTTTCCTAATTTTTATTTAGTTCCTGTTGTATTTAGACAAAGAAAGGCATAGTTGGATAAAACTATGCAGAATTGTGTATAGTTCCTATTTTCGCGAAAATAGAATCATTTTTACCTCAGATGTGCTCCTTTCAGAATTATAGAAAATCCACTGCTCACCGGGTCGGGGAATTTTGGGAGGGTGGCTGAATGGAGAGAGAGAAAGAAGAGTTATAAAAGATAGAAATACGTGGAGAAACACACTGTATCCCTAAGACGTTGACTCACTTTTTCCCATTTGAGAGAGTTACGCTTAATTTCATGGTGTGCATTGTGGTGCAGTGGATATCGGCTCGGAACGAGAAATCGGGGAGCCGAGGTAGAATTCCAGTTAAATTACTTGCATTCACTTACACGTAAATACCCTTGGGAATGGTATTAATTCGTCTCTTCCCTCCAGTTATTGGTTAAATAACAGGGGAGATTGGGCTCTATATCCTTGGCTGGCAACCAGTTTACTACAGAAAGTAACGGCAACTGAATGCGGTATCATTTTCTGCCCAGTCAGTGATGTCTCGAAAGAGACGTGGTCGACTGAAGTTTAATAAATACCTAATCGATTTCTAGTTAATAGATGTTTGTATATTTTTTTGCTTTGTGACAGACTAAGACATGCTGATTACTTCTGCCATTCCCGAATCTTATAAGAGTTAAGTCAGACTGAAAATGAAGCATTGTTAGTTAATCTGGGCTGCAGTTTTCCCATCCTAACGTTTCAGCCTTGACAAATTTCAGAAGTGTTTACGCAACATTGTGGGTGATTAATTATTTTCCAATTTATAACACTTTTCTCACAAGCAAAACGTTGTTAGTCTATCTCACTTCAATCACTATTTTCATGGCAAATGTTTACATGTGTTATATTCCTTAGTTCCTATCTATCTATCTATCTATCTATCTATCTATCTATCTATCTATCTATCTTAATCGTTTCATTCTATCCTATCATCCTACGGCTTCAAAGAAGAAGAAGATGAAGAAGATTCAAGGAATATTATCACTAGCTGTAACTAAAATGTGTGTTAAAATCTAAAGGTTCCAAACCGAAGTCAACCTTACCTGGTTTATAGAAAAATAATGTAAAATATAATCTGCCTCTCCAACATCACGAACTGAATATATATTTTTCCTTCATGTCATTATATAGCTAAGAAACCAGTTAGTCTTCTTAAATTGTTAAATAATTCACACTCCCTGCCATTCAGTCACTTAAATGGCATACTTGATACACATCTTGGGAGATCATGTCCCTAAAAAGACTTGACTTACTGGGAACAAAATTTACCCGCAGTTAGTTGCCATTAATTTCTGCGGTAGACTGGTTGACAACCAAGGTTAAAGAACCCAATCTGTCTTGTTATTTAACCCATAGCTGAAGTAAGACGTACCATGGGTACTTGCACTATTACAGGACCGAAAAGTTAGTCAGGACGTTCGTAAGTTGTAAAAATTATTCAGCCATAAGTCATTACAGGATTAAGAACCTTTCTTTCGCAACCTAAATTTAATTGATTTAGTTTAGCGGCATATCAATCTCTATATGTTAATTAATGCCGGTGTGTAAATAATTTGAACGGTTTTATGACATCAACTAAATACATTTTGAACGCAATTGCACGCCTTCAATTACTGATAAAATGTATAGTTGTTATTGTTTCCCTTGTTATTTTTACTAAAAAAAAATGTACTTTTATACTTTCATCGTGTTTTTGTTTTTGTTTCCACCCACAAAGCTTAACAGGATTCTTAAGTGATTTCTTTAACATACAGCTTTTGTGTACACGATAAATGGTTGCAGATTCTAACGAACTCCCACGAAAAATGTGTCTTTTGAATTGGATCAGAAATGTATTTTCTCGGAAGAGGTTTTGTGAATCTCCTAGTATTTGTTTAAATTTACATCATTAAAAGCAATCTTAAACGGGCTACTTAAAAATCAGATCGATACACCTACACTAATAACAGTTTGAAATCGCAGTTTAGTTTTTGTGCTTTGCTCTAATGTGAGCAAATATCCATTTTTAATTCGCAATACTTCCATGATCAGTGTGAATGGTTTCTCTGCACGTAGGATTTACCTCTTTCTCTCCACTTACCGTCGTTAATGAATTCTTGTGTGTATACAAAGAACAGGTTATATGAGCCAGGCATTGGGCATAACTATCAAAGAACTTTCTATCAAGTCATTACGAACACGCACACAAAATGTCAATCGTAGAAATAAAAAAGCATATAAGACTGAAAAATAGAGTTTTCAACAGTTAGTCAGTATTAGTTATACTAATAATTTTCTTTTATGCACTGTGTACCTTCGATGTTGGTGATCATGGTTCTTCACAATTTCCTTTTCTTTGAAATTCTTAATATTGTCTTTGCATTATTTTTCCTAAACTCTGTTCTGCCATCAATTTGCACGAGGTGTCTAGAAAGGTTATGCACTGATTTTATCTGTCTATTAACTTCAACCTGTCATGTGGGTATCAGATTTTGGAAAAGCGCTTTTATCATTTTGTGCCTTAGAAAGTGTCGTTTTTGTTTTCAATTTTTCTAAAACATCATCGCTGCTCACATGCTTACAAAACACTCTTTTCTTTGCTTCTAACAAAATATAAATACTTTGCTTACGTTTAAGAAGGCATCTTTTACTATTCTAATGCAACTCAGGATTTTAGTGTCACACTTTCTGTCCTATGTTAAAACGATTCCAAAAATTTAAATTGTTTTTATTTGATTTTCGCATCTCTAGTTTATAATTTGCGTGTTGCTCTGTTCCTTTTGCTAGCAATTGGAGTAGAGAGACAAATTGGAGTAGATAGGCTAATTGGAGTAGATAGACTAATTGGAGTGGATAGACTGAACTATCGCCCGGTTCACACTCCACCCACATCTATTTAACAGGTGTAGAGGCTCATCCCTTGTTCCCTGTTTAGGATGTGGCTTCCGGCTTTCTCTTTTCCAATCTTCTCACTTTGGTTTCTTTTTTTTCAATTGGAGTAGATAGACTGAACTATCGCCCGGTTCACACTCCACCCACGTCTATTGAACAGGTGTAGAGGCTCATCCCTTGTTCCCTGTTTAGGATGTGGTTTACGGCTTTCTCTTTTCCAATCTTTTCACTCTTACGTAGCACCCTGCATACCAGTGGCCTTACCGCCTTGCCCGGGGTGATATGATTAAAAAAAAACAAAAAAAACTATGCATTCTGACTTCTTGCAAGTGGTGTTTAGTCCTTTCTTCTCTCTTTTCTTCTTTGCCTCTTGTTAGAATTCTTATAGTTTCCTTTCTGTGCTTGCTATCAAAAATATTTTGTCAGTATAATTAAGGTTGTTGAGATTGCGGGCGCCAATACAGAATCCTGGCAGGACTTCTGTTTCTCTCAGAATCGCCCACATACATCCTTGTCTTACACCCCTTTTTGTTCAAGAATAAACAATGGCCAATAGCTACTTAAGATAAAGATTTACAAAATAAATCTGTTGTAAGAAGATAAAACGTGGAATTAAGAAGTATATATTATGAGAATATATAAGATCTATAACAGTTAACCCTAGATTTGGAGAGGTAAAGAGCGTAACATTCGGGAAAGCGTCCTTTTCAGAATATGTGTCACAAAGAAAATGTCATTGAGGAGAGTCTGTTTCAGTTGAACACCCTTCTATTTTGGTTCAAACTTAATACTCATATATCATGACCCTGTGCTAGGCTAAGTAAAGATTAAAAAATTTGCGTTATTCTGACATTACTAATACAGTGAGTTCTAAGACGTTGTCTCACATTTTCATACCCTTTTACTCTTTTTTTTCAATTGGAGTAGATAGACTAAACTATCGCCCGGTTCACACTCCACCCACGTCTATTGAACAGGTGTAGAGGCTCATCCCTTGTTTCCTGTTTAGGATGTTGTTTCCGGTTTTCTCTTTTCCAATCTTTTCACTCTTACGTAGCCCCCTGCGCATCAGTGGCGTTACCGCCTTGCTTGGGGTGACATGATTAAAAACAAAATATGAGAGAGTTAAGTTTAATAAAGAGCTAATCTCATTATTTAAAAATACAGTTAAACATAAAAGGAAAGAGAGACAAAGGGAAAGTGATGTAGAAGAAAAAGAAACGAGGACTACATAAAGAATACGTACGCGCACACAAAGACACGCACACACACACACACACACACACATACATATATATATATATATATATATATATATATATATATATCAAGTCAGTGGTCAGTGAAAAATTCTTTTTACAGACAACGAATAGTGACAGGAGAGATTTAACGATTTAACGTGTGAATGTAAAAAAAACAAAAAAAAAAACACGGAGGCATATGAACATTCTGACCTGTTCACAATTTTGGCCATCAAAAAACAAACGGATCTCGATATGTGAAGTCTCAAGTTTATTCGCCTGAAGAAAGCGACACAAATAGCATTATAGACAATTAATATATGATACAAAAAGCAATTAATAATATTAATAATAATAATATTATAAAAATAAAAAATAATATTATTAATAATAATAACAACAATAAAACTGCACTTTAAACAAAATGTTCACAGATTCTCGCACTTTTCCTTATATATATATATATATATATATATATATATATATATATAAAGAGAGAGAGAGAGAAAGAATGAGAAAGGTATCAGAGTTAGCTATTCTGAGAGAATTAAATAAATCACTTAGAAACGATATATAAATGATAACTAAAAAAAGGCCGTTGTTGAACGATGGGGAAAGACTGAGTGAGAAGGAGAGAGGGAGAGAGAGGGAGAAAGTGAGAATAGACGAAGATAGATAGATAGATGTGAAAGAAAGTTTAAATTATAAGGGGTGTGAGAAAGAGAGAGAGAGAGAGAGAGAGGCGTAGATAGACAAATAGAGAGTGTGAGAAATAATGGAAATAAACACAAAAGACTCACATCGTGTATACATCAACCAACCATGCCCTGTATTAAGATATGAGCTTTTAAAATATTGAGTGAAGAGAGAGAAAGAAAGCTAGCTTGAGAGAGTGGAAGAAAGATAGATCGAAAGACAAAGAAAACTAATTGGTTCTAAGTGCGAAATTTTAACAAACAAACTAAACAGGAAAGTAAGAAGATCAGACGAAATTTGGATTGGATAAAATCGCATCAAACAGAGAAATGAAACCCAATATTCTTGAAACAATGTTTGCAAAAGGTGAATTATTGCTTGCTGGACTTAAAACGGAAGCGCTTCCACATTCTTCCCCTAACACAAAAGAACATCGATATCAGATAAAGAATCCAATCAGAGAGCAAGAATAAGACTATAATTACAAAAGGACAATTATACCTTTTATTCCAATTTCCAGACCTTACAGAACGATTGATGTTCAGCAAAGACATTTTATCTTTCCATCTTCCTTCCTTTGTTTTTATTCTGCTTCACTTTTCCCGTTTTTCCCTCTCATTTTTCATGTTTAAAATTTGAACCAAGATAGTTCGCTTTTCATCCATTTATTCCACGATCACCTAGGATAATTTTTGCTTTTCTCAATCTTATAACGCGAAATTGGACACGAGAAATTTTACCCGAGAAATTTCTATGTGCGAAATGCTACACCGATAATTGATTCTATTATTTTAAACGCGTTTGCATTGTGCTATTTAAAGCCTGCGTCATCTTTACAAGAAAAAGAAATAATAATAATAATAATAATAATAATGTATCTTTCGACGTTTGGCAATATTCAGACACTTGTGAAGCTATATATATATATATATATATATATATATATATATATATATATATGTATGTATGTATGTATGTATATATATATATGTATATATTGTTATTTTATTATAACAATTTATTATTAAAGCATTATATCACTACACAAAAATTTTCATGTTTCAGAACAAGTGGTCCCGTCCTTATTAAATATATTACATTAAAACATAAGAAAAAATCCAAACCCCTGACGGGATGGAAACACACACACACACACACACACACACACACACACACACACACACACACACACACACACATATCCTCTCTATTATAATAAAGACCGTTGTTCACACACACACACACACACACACACACACACACACACATATCCTCTCTATTATAATAAAGACCGTTGTTCACACACACACACACACACACATACACATACACACACACACACACGTGTGTGTGTGTGTGTGTGTGTGTGTGAACAATGGTGAGAGGATGTATACATATATATATATATATATATATATATATATATATATATATAATCCTCATTACTCGACTACATAATTATTACAAAAAATGATATCAGACATTGTTAAAGAGCAAACACGCGCAAGAGCATTCATAAATTGTAGTCAAGTTTAATAACTCAAAGTAAAGAGAATGAACTGAGCCGACGCTACCTCGCTATTGTCAATTTCTCCATGAGCAGTACGATTGCGTTTATACATGAAACAGACTGTCGCTGCTGGATGTTGACTTCAATGTCTTCTTTTATATTTGCATACGCTATATCCCTGATATTAAGCACTTTATCTCATGCCTTAAAATATATATTTTTATCATATAAACATATGTATAAATGAACGGGATGATTTTTATTAAATTTTTCTTCCGACAGATTTTTATTACTGACGCCTTATATATATATATATATATATATAATCTTAGTAGTAGTACAAACTAATGACTTGGAAGTCCACTGTTTGTTTTCATTTATTTATAGTGCTCGATACTTAGAGAAGCATTGTATATAGTAATATTCATATTATAAGTTTATAATAAAAAACATAATTTACTGAAGCACAAGAGCAATGGTGTTTCGGTCTTACCTTATTAGCACCTAGTCAAACAGTGAAATATTTTTTTCTGTTAGAAATTATTATATGTAAAATGTTAAAAACAACACAATTTTTACCATAACCAGACAATTAAGCGAGAGGTGTTTTCGGAGTGTTTGTCTCAAATAAATAGAAAACCAGGTAATGATGGATAGAAAAAAATTGGTTGTAAGGGTAAAGTGGGGTAGAGGCTTGAAGTGACTTGAAACTCAAAGGTTTTCTATGCCAGTGATGAAATAAATTGAATGATACATATGCAGTATTTAGCAAGTTTGAAATGTTATCGTGTGTCATCATGAAATTTTTACAAACTTTTCTTTAAGTTATTTTTCACTCAAAGTTGTGAACCAGTGTCAAAGACGGGAATGTTTTTATTTTTTTTAAATACACTGCACCTCAGACATATGTAGTTGGCTTATTGGGTGATTTATCCGTTAAGCTAAAACAAATTAATTACCAGAAGAGGGGAGAATCAATCAATTTATGCTTACGAATTGATTATAGATGTCTATTCATGTCATATTAAGAAAAAATTAATTATGTAGTTTGAGAACGTTGATTATTGCCCTTCTATTCCCAAAAACCCATTCACTATGGCATTAGAATTCGCCATGGAGTATTCCGATCTAACTAACGAGGAATGGATAATAATTATGAGGGCAAAACGATCCGTACTCATCCACAGCAATAAATATTGGAAAAACAAATATAAGGACCCCTTTGACATCAAATGAGATCTCTAGCTTCAGCAGGGTCCTCAAATCATGTTTGTCTATTTATTTTGTACAACCTGACGGCGTATAATGATATAAATATTAAGAATATATGGATGTACAGAGATAATTGTCTGATGGGGGTAAAAATTCCATTAATGCTGAAGCTAATAGAATATGACAATTAATACATAGGGAACTGAAAAGTCTTCATCTTAAAGATACTATAAAAACTAATATCAAAAAGTAGATCTTAGTTGTAATACTTGATTTAGTTAATGACACTTATTCTCTCTACTTTAAAACTAACGCTAATCCTATATACAAACACTCCAAATCTAACCACCCTCGATCGATCATCAAACATATAACCTTCTCTATTTATAACCTTCTCTATTGAAAACAGAATTAGTAACAACTCTTCAAATGAAGATATCTTTTATAAACATAACGAATTTTATGACATTACCCCTACAAACAGTGGTTACAAATGATCTGATATTAAATATAATAAATATATTTATAATAACAACAAATAGAAAGAGAAATATTATTTGGTACACCCCCCCACCATTTAACCAGATGATACGTACTAAGTTAGGGCATAAATTCCTAAAATTAGTAGAGAAGCACTTCTTTGCAAAATTTTTAACAGAAACACTCTTAACTTGAGCTACAGCTGTACGGATAACTTTGAGAAAACCATCAAACACCATAATAACAGAATTTTAAACAGATTTACCAACCTAAGCAATCAACAACATTCTTACAAAATTAATGATCACAATAATATTAATTGCAATTATCGAAAACTTATTAAGTTTACATTACAAAAGAAATCTCCAACTGACTCTATAGTCTATCTATGCCCTATTTCTACCAAATAAAATTCTACAGTAATAAAGTTTCATATCTGCTGTACCAAGAACACTTTTTAACCCGCCATTATTTGCACACCTGATCTTTCAAAATGGAATATATATATATATAAAAAAAATTTGTAAATCTTTACATGAGCCATGTTTTCTGTGTTTACAGGAAAATTATAAATTATCAAATTCCTAAAACTAAACTTCCTGAATAAGCGTAGCGAAATAACTTCCATGTGTCATTATCATCTAAAATATACCCTAAAGTATAGTTAATTTTTCTCAATATGACATAATTAGTCATCTATAAACTATCCCCTAGCATAAACTGATTGATTCTTCCATCAGCTGATAATTAATTTGTTTTGTTTAAAGGATAGATCACCAACTAAGTCAAACATATATACATAGTCCCTATCCCTGGTGACTCTTAGCTCCTAGCACGCTTTCTCCTGTTACACTACGCAAACCTCGTTCTATCTTCCACCTACCCAGGCTCTTCAAATATATTATCCGCTGCTTTACTCTGTTTCTTTTCCCTTCTACCTGGCCTGTTACTATCAGCTTCTCCAAGCCCTCCTTTCTCATTGCATGTTCCAGGAACTTTAGTTGTCTCTTCCTGGTGCTCAATATTAATTTCCTTTTCGTTTCCATTCTTTCCAAAACTTCCTCATTGCTCACGTGCTCGGTCAATGATATCCGCAGCATCCTTCTGTAGAACCACATTTCAGTTGCTTCAAGTCTTTCCTTAATCTTTGATGAGATTGTCCAGCATTCACTGCCATATTGAAGAACTGACATCACATAGCAATCCAGTACTCTCTTCTTTGAAAACTAGTCTCTGTTAATCATTCGAGAGACCCCTGTCTATTTTCTGTTAGCATAACTAATGCTGAACCCCAGGAGAGTGAATCGTTACGCTTAACATTATAACATTCTCAGCTGACATGAAATAGAAAGATTACATTGAATCCATTGCCAGGTATGCTGCTAAGAAAATTAGTTCATGCTAGACATTTTTGTATCTCCCGAATCTATTTTCAGTCAGTCAGTTAAGTGTCATACGTGATACACGCTTGGGCGATAATATCTCGAAAGAGACATGTTTGACTGGGCAGAAGATTATCTCGCAGTTGGTTGCCATTAATTCTGCGGTAGATTGGTTGCCACCCAAGGCCATGGAACCCAATCTATCCTGTTATTTAACCTATAACTAGAGAAAAACGATGGATTAATAATTTTCCCACGGGTATTTGCGCGTAAGTTAATGCAACAAATTCAACTGGGATTCGAATTTGGCTTCCCGATTTCTAGTTCCGAGCCGATAACCACCGCATCACAACGCACATCCGAATGAATCTATTTTACATATCTATAAGTCTACCATTCGTTCATGCTTCCAATACTGTTGCCACATATAATCCAGTGCTCTTGCTATATATTTAGAGATTTAGTGATTCCTGATACCCCCCCCCCCAAAAAAAAAAAAATCAGCAATAGTTTTGGTCCTGATCTGGCATCTCGGCTTCAGTCACTTTCCCATCGCCTTAAAGTTTCTTCGCCGAGTCTTTTTCGAATTGTTCGAATGAGTTCTTCGCTATGATACCTAGGCTTTAGATTGGCAACACGGTCTCAACAATTTACACTTGAATTGGCTAGATGTAACCGTAAAATATATATACTAAGATTTTCTTTTCCTTCTCGCTTGTAAAACACCCTTTCGACTCAATGCTTTCCAGCCAATTTTGATCATAAAAAATAAAAAAAATAAAGTACAATGTCAATCGTTATCTAATGTCTTCTTGATTTCTCTTCTATTGTTCTATTTTCGAATTCTTTTACACGCATTAAATCTTTTTGACTTAGTGGCTTTACTTACTTGCTTGCTTATAGTGAATTTGATTAAAATATTCTTATTACTTAAAAAGTTAAATTTGATTGTTACCTATGTTTGAAATAGACATCCAATATAGGTATTCACTAAAGATATGGGACAGGCTAGCCTCCCAGAGAGTAAAATACTACGTCTCCTTGGCCTTACACTTTCGGCGGACCTCAAATGGAATGACTATATCGAATCTATTGCCAAATCTGCCGCTATTAAAGTCGGCTCTCTGTGCAGGGCCCGGAAGTTTTTCCCACCTGAATCTATTCTGCACATATACAAGTCTACCATCCGCCCGTGTATTGAATATTGCTGCCATATCTGGTCGGGTGCCCCTGCTGCTCTCCTTGGTTTCTTGACAAAATACAAAGGAGGATCTGTAACGTGGTTGATACTGACTTGACAGCCCGGCTGCAACCACTCTCTCCCCGGCGTGATGTGGCTTCCCTGTGCCTCTTCTACAAGTACTTTCATGGCTTCTGCTCCGATGAACTTAGAGCACTGGTGCCGCCTAAGCAGGAATTTACACGAGATACTCGATTAGCAACTAGGTCCCACCCTTTTACAGTTTAACTGATAAGATGTAACCGTAAATTCTACTCCAACAGCTTCTTTTCTCGCGCTTCCCGCATATGGAACTCCCTTCCACAAATCTGCTTTCACGTCAGCTACAATCTCCAGGTGTTTAAATGTAGGGTCAATAGACACCGCCTATCACTCTAACTCCCAATTATTCTCAGAACACTCTCATCTACCCAATCCTCATTCTCGGTATCCTTACCCACCTATCACCCACCCTCTGACATTTCCTATATTTAATCATCCTTTCTCTACTCTATGTAGCCCCCTGCGCAGTAGTGGCAGTGACATGCTTTGCTCGGGGCGAAACGCTTATAAAAACAAAAACAAAAAATACAAATAATGTTTGCATTAATAGGTATGTCGAATTAGAAATAAATCCCTGAATTATTTGGAAATTGCATGTTTTTGCATTTCGGAAAACTACGAAGATATGAACTTTGAAAAAGAAGGGTGCAGAATTAGGCAGCTCCATCCCGGATGTAGCAGCAATAAATTTTTTTTTATTCTGATCTGTCTTGTGTCAAGTTTGAGAATGATATTTTCATTAGGTTTTCTCAACCGTTCCAACTTTTCTACTTCGCTAGCTTTTCATAATTTTGACATTACCTTTGTTGTTTCTCTTTCATTTTTGTTAGACTCGCTTGTCTTACTATTTCACTAGTTGATCTTTCTGCTTTGTTTATCTTTTTTTTTTCGTTTTTAATTGTTCTTGCTCTTTCTTCGTGTTCTTAATGTTGTCTTGCCGTTTACCCTCCCTCTATCTATTCTTCTGTCGATTTTTATTAATCTATCCTTTTAATTAGTCCTCCTTGATCTTTTTGTTATCCTTCAGTCATCGCTTGATTTTTATACTTCAGATGTTTCCGTGAGATATTCTTACTCTTTCGATTTCCGGTTTGTTGTCTTTTATTTCCAAGGACAATAAAGTCAATTGCTTCTTCTTCTGTACTAGATTAGATTTTCTTTAAAATTCTTTTCTTGTGCCTCATTCTTTAAGACTGTATTATCCTTTCTTTTTATTTATTTATTTATTTATTTTTGCACACTGGTTTTTATGTATTTTTGCTTATTTTTCTCTTTTGTTTTCTTCCCATTCTATTCCTCCTTACATTTTATTATTCTCTTTCTTTGCTATTCTAGATTTTCTTTTTCTTTCTTGATATTGTACTAGTTTTATTTTTTCATTCTTCTTGTACTCTCGATTTCATTCCCCTCCCGTGCCTCATTCCTCACTACTCTTCTTCACCTTTTATTATTCTCGATCTTTTTTCATTAGCTTTTTTTTTATTTCTTTTTCTTGTCATTTCATCTTTATTTTCATCATTACAAACACTACATGCTGTTTATTCTTCTTATTTTTACGTATCCATTATCTTTTATTACCCTTTCTTATTATACATTTTTATGATTATTCTATGATTTTCTAACGTAAAATTGTGCCTTTTGTGCGTTTATAATCGCTTACTTCTTCTACTTCTTTTCATCTTTTTTATTAGCTATTTCTATTCATGCTTTTTTATTCATTATTACTTCTTCGGTATTCTTCCTTTCTTCCATATTTTTTCTCAATTTAATAAACCCATTAAATAATCTTTTCTTTTTTCTTATCATTCCTGCCTCTTTTTCTTGTACTTAATCTCAGCGTTTACTTTTCTCCTCCCTTCTTCCTTTCTTTGTTTATTTCTTGCTCTACTTCTTTTTGCAATTCATTTTTTCCACTTCTTTTTTCCACTTCTTTTTTCCACTATATACGTATCTCTCTTTGCCTTGTTCACCATTTCTTCATTTGTTAGGCTTTTCAAATCCGTTTTTAGTAATTTTCCTTTGTTTTTTTTCTTTTTACCTATTTGTTGCCTCTTCTAATTTTTCAATTTGACTTTCCTTTTTATTAAACACCTTATATTTCTAAAAACCTTGAAAATAGTTTTAGATAATAATAATAATAATAATAATAATAATAATAATAATAAGAAGAAGAAGAAGAAGAAGAAGAAGAACAAAAAGGTAGAAAAATTAAGAAAGAAGGAAGGAAGAAAGAAAAGGAAAGAAGAAGAGAAGAAGAAAAAGAAAAGAAGAAGAAAGAAAAGAAAAAAGGAGAAAAGGAAAACATGGACAGACAGAAGAAACAGGCAAAAAAATATAGAGACAGAAGGGAAGAAAGAGAAAGATGGATCAAAGGGAAAGAAGAATTATGAACAACAAGAAAGAGAAAAAGAAGTCGTGGTAAATAAGGCAAATAAAAGAAGATGATGATGAAGAAGAAAATGATATGCAATCCTTGAAAAGAGTCAAATATGCCATTTTGATGTTGTTTTTTAGCCGCCAGTTTCATGTCTTTCGTTAACACGTGCCTCACATCTCTACACGCCTTCCCATTCCTTACACCCTCTCTTCACTCTGCTATTGCAGTTTGCACAAGGCCTGAAACCAACGCCCTGACTGTGCTGCTACCCACACCCCCTGGCCCTTTTTTCATCCTCCCCTTGCAAGCAAGTATCAATCGGAAGTAGATTTGATACTGCGAAATGCAAAACCTACTTGTTTCTTTTCTTTCAGACAAGAAATGCCGCACTGATAGAAATCTATGAAAAAACAAAAAGGATGCGTACTTTACAAGCATTGACAAAATGAGCAGCTATTTGAAATGAATAACGGAGGCGAACAAAGATTGACAAAAAGAAAAGCGGGGGTTGATTGGAGAAAAGTTTAAAAGGAGCGTGGAGGGGATGAGAGTGGAGGCGAAAGCTGATATTCGAATTGAAAAGAAGTGTCACGTGACTTTGAAAGATTGGGTTTATTAACAGAAATAAATTTTTTCTACAGCTTTGATTCATCTTTTTCTATTCCATTTTTTAACGTTTTCTCTATTGTGGCTTTTTTTTCAAATAGAAAGTAATTAAAAAATTAAATGACTTAGAAGTAGTTAAAATTACAAATAAAAAACTAAAGAAAAGAATGAGGTGAAGAAATAAATAATAAATCAGAGTCAGAAAGGATAAAACAGAAAGAAAAAAAGAAAGAAAGAAGGAAGGAAAGAAGAAAAGAAAGAAAGATAATGAAATAAAAAAGAAAAATACGTACGAGAAAAAGTAAAGTAAGAACGAAAAAATAAGATAAAAGAAAGAAATAATTATATTATAAAGGAAAATAAAAATCCGTACAGGAAAAGGGGATGTGCGTTGTGGTACATTGGATATCGGCTCGGAACGAGAAATCGGGGAGCCGAGTTCGAATTCCAGCTGGATTCACTGCATTCACTTACGCGCAAATACCCTTGGGAAAGTTATTAATCCGCCTATTCCTTCCAGTTATGGGTTAAATAACAGGACAGATTGGGTTCTATAGCCTTGGTCGGCAACCAGTCTAATGCAGAAAGCAATGGCAACCTACTGCGGGATAAACTTCTGCCCAGTCAGTCATGTCTCCGTCGAGATCGCCCAAGCGTGTATCACGTATGGCACTCAACTGACTGACTGACAGGAAAAGGAAGATGAAAAGGAAAAGAAACAACGAAAGAAAAATATAAAAGAAAAAAAGAAAAAATATAAAAGAAAGAGAAAACAATTGAAGTTAAAAGATAAAAGAAAAAATACGTAGTAGAAAGGAAAATGAAAAAGAAAAACGCAAAAAGTTAAAAGAAATAAATAAAATGAAGTAAATGGAAAAATACGTCCAAGAAAAGAAAAAAATGCAAAGAAAAAAAAACAAGATGCAAGAAAGAAAGAAAAAATTGAAAGAAGAAAGAAGAAAAATGAAGTACAAAGAAAAATTGAAAAGTACATACAGAAAAAGAAGAAATAGAGAAAATATAGAAAAAATAAAGAAATAGAGAAAATATAGAAAAAATAAAGAAATAGAGAAAATATAGAAAAAATAGAGAAAATATAGAAAAAAATGAAGAAAATTAAAAGAAAGAACGAGAAGTGAAGATCAAATAAAGAAAGAATTGAAATGAAAAGTGATGAAATAGAAAGAAACAAGATATACAAAGGATAGAGTAGAACCTAAGAAAGATACAAAAAGATGATAATAAAAAAAAAAATAGAAAAAAAAAAACACAGGAAAAAATAATAAAAATGCGAACCGGGAGAAAGATATTGAAGTGAAAAATGATTTTAAACTTTTTTTGTTAGTTTGTTTCGTATAATAATAGTGTCGACTATTTCGAATTTCATACTAAAGTACTTTACAGCATTCACTGTAAAAAAGATGGAAGGTAATTGAAATTATTCTTATACTACAAAGGACGTTTAAAACGTGTCAAAATTAATATCTTTGTCCTCAGGTCCTTAAAAATGTCTTATCCTGCAAGGAATATCATTAAAATAAATAATATGATTCCTCACATAGATTTACTGTCTAAACATGGCGCCACATGTACTCGATACACAAAAAATTAAATTGGAAATTTAGCGTTCGTACATGAGTTGAAGATAATAAATCATTTATTGTGGCACTGATAACACACAATAAGATTACGCAGAAAAAACTGGAGATTGCTGAATACATTAGAGAAAAAATAATATCAAACTCGGACAATTTCTCCATCAATTTAGTTCGAATGTGCAACAGTTATACACAAACAGGAAAATAACTCGTCAACAGCCGGATATACATCTACCGGGGGATTACAGAATGTATGAGAAGGAGAATAAGTCGTTATTTGGTTGAGTCATACGTTCATCACCCAGAATGATGCCAACTTCTGGAAGGATGGAAACAGGAAGCTGCCTCTAACATGGTGAAAGGTAGTGAAACCAAACGATACGTAAGTGATTAGATAAACCCATGCACATGCAATTTAGTTCAAAAGTCGTACTCACTTGCTGGATTTCGAAGAATCGCCTGATAATCGAAAGTTGTGTAGTTTTACAATAACTGATTTAATATTTCACTTTGGGTCTTACCGAAGAGTTTTATCATATATTCAATAATAATAATAATAATAATAATAATAATAATAATAATAATATTTTTTGCCGCAATAGTTGGTTCTTGGCTACTGTTTTGCTTTTCTACAGAATCTACTAACTGTAAATCTTGTTTGAATTTACTGCCTTCTTTTATTATTGAATATTTTTTCTTTCTTTCTTCATGTTGCCTTACTAATTGTAACATCCAATCCTTTGTTGTTTCTATGTATGTTAGTAAGCCAATAGTTGTTGTCTTGTATGACAATTCCAGCTGAATAAGACCTCTTCCACCTTCTTTACGGGGTATGTATAGACGTTCTTTAGGGGTATGTATAGACGATCTTTACAGGGTATGTATAGACGATCTTTACGGGGTATGTATAGACGATCTTTACGGGGTATGTATAGACGATCTTTACGGGGTATGTATAGACGATCTACAAAAAATATGAAAATGAAAACCAAAGATAAAGCTCTTGAAAAGATGAAACAGCGCTGGCAAGACAAACCTCTGCATGGCCAATATCCAGTACGTGCCAATAAATCCAATGTTGATAAAGTTAATACTCATCGATGGTTACGTGCAACTGGATTAAAGTCTGAAACTGAAGGATTTATACTTGCAGCACAAGAGCAAAGTCTTTTCACGAGAAACTTTCAGGCAAATATTATGCATAATAATATGGATTCAAAATGCAGGTTTTGTGATAAACACCAAGAAACAATAGACCACCTAATCTCAGGCTGTTCTGTGCTTGCCCCAAACGAACATAAAAATCGCCACGATAGAGTTGTGCAATATTTACATTGGGCAATGTGCAAACATTATGGAAAAGCTGTAAACAAACACTGGTATGAACATCATCCAGCACCGGTTACAGAAATAGAAGATGTAACCATTCTATGGGATTACACCATCTACACAGACAGAAAAATTGAAGCAAACAGGCCAGACATTATTGTTAAAAACCAGAAGGAGAAAACTTGTCTATTAATTGATATGGCTTGTCCAGCGGATTGTAACATAGCAATCAAGGAATTTGAAAAACTGTCAAAATATAAAGACCTGGAAATTGAAATAGAAAAAATGTGGAAACTGAAAACAAGAGTTGTGCCAGTGATAGTAGGTGCACTTGGAATGATAAAAAATGGAACAAAACAACACATTGAAAGAATCCCTGGAAACCCCAGCTTAAGAGACATACAAAAAATTGTCTTATTAAGTACAGCCCACACACTAAGGAAAAGTTTATCTATGTAATGCTGAGGATGATAGGGAAGATAGAAAAACATGAAATGGAGCCATAACAACACGCCACTACCTGCCTTAGGTCTCCCCGCAGACTTGGTTGGTAGTGAGACCAAAGCAGAAATCGAAATATGATGAAAAATGACATAATAATAATATTAACGAAAATAACCAATGACTGCACAAAATTTCCTGAAGATTATAGCTTTTTTTTGCCTGATATACTTTGCTAGTTAATAGTAATCTTATGGCTGAGGAATTTAAAATTTTTCAGTTACTCTCTGTGAAATATCTTTGACACCACGCACTAATTGGTAAAAAAGCTTCATTATTTCCGTTAAATCAAAGAAGGTTTGTGTTAGGACGAATAAAACATATTCCAAGAGAGTTAACCATTTCCTGTTCCCAAACAGAGTACCTCCCTTTTTTCCCCTTGAAAGTGGGTACACACGAGTCACGTGATCAACACATTCAGACATGGCCGGCATGACGGAACAGACTTGGAATATGGCTGTCAATGAGTAAAGAACGCATCTATGTTCTTTCTGCCCTAATGGTTGTGACACACAACCCCATAACTTGGGACTGATACTGCATGTACATATATTGTAATGTTTCTCTTGTAAAATAAATGTATCTTCCAGTTAACCGTGAGTAGACATCTACTTTCTTTCATTCCATGCATTTTCACCACGTGTTGCACACACACACACACACATATTCGTCCACGGACCATGAATTATACTATAAATTAAGGCATTTTAGTTATGACACAAAAACACCGTTTATAACAGTTTGAAACTTAATAAATCCAGAAATTAACCCTAAACTTATTTTCGTGTGTATCAACATATTTTCTTTAAAATTCGCTTAAAAACGGTCTGTTCAAATCTACTGACTAGCTGTTTTATGCTTAAAATCATCAGAATGATGACTGCGTTCAAGAGGAAACAGACTATCTCCGCTGGGTGTTGGTCTCAATACACACACACACACACACACACACACACACACACACACATATATATATATATATATATAATTATTTTGAAAATTTTGAAATTTCAATACTAAAATATATTCCTAAATAAAGGGAGGGAGATCATTAGTATGTATCGTCATAAAAAATTATAAATTGCAATAAATATCATATTCTTCTAATTAATCATAATAAAGTTTTTTTTTAGATAGGCAGTTACTCCCCCTACCACTACGAACTCAAGGGTCAAGACACATACCTACCACTACCAAAGTAGAAATTACTATTAAAATTTTGCTAGCTTAACCCTATAAAAACCAATATCCCCCAACCTTTCCTTACTAGAGAAAATCTCTGGGTTTAGAATTTTTCATCATCCTTTGTTTAAAAGGGGCTGAGAATGCATGTCTTAAAATGAAATGTTGAAAATAGCTTAATTCCTCTCTAAATTTTATCTGAATTTAAAGATATATATATATATATATATATATATATTATTCATCTACATACAAACCTGTTTCGCTGTATCACAACTCATCAGTGTGATAGACACATTCACTTGCTTCTGGCCAGGATCGAACTTGACCGCTTTGGTGTCAGTGGGAGTCGCTATCCCCTAAGCCGTAGGCGCATGGAACTGAAGGGAAATTTTAACCTGTTGTAAATAAGTAGTAGATATATAAAAGGATACTGATATCCCCATACACCCAAATACAATGGGTAAATTATCGGCATTTTATTTTTTTAATTTTGCGCATGCAAATTCTTTTTGCTCTAAGTTGTCGATGGCACTGCATAGAATCAGTTCAGAAACGCCCGTGAGAAAACAATATCATGACGCTGTTCCCTCGGCCATAAATTTTGAAAGAACATGCTGTACTGTTTGACATTTGCGCCGGAAGTTCTAATACTAACATTTCAGTGTGTTTGGGTGTCAATCTGAGGTCAGTGCAGAGGATTCTGTGTCTCCAAAAGATGTACTGAGAGTGATGAAAACCAAATATCTAGCCATCATCATGGTTTCTGTCGTGATCACTTGTAATGGCGATGTTATGCCTCAAACCATCTTCCCATAGGGCCTCAGATTCAACGCAGAGCCCTACATCAAGTGCCTTTAGAAGGTAGTGTTGCCTTCGGTCAAGAGAGTGGCTTCTGGAAGATCTTACGTCAATGAAAACATAACTTTGCATCATGCCACACAAGCAAGAGAACTCAGACATGACTATCAATCAATTCCTTTGACCACATATCCCCTTGATTTTAATGTTTGGGGAGCAATTTAGCAGGAGATCAACAAAGCTGCTTGTAACATTAAAGATAAGTTGAAGGTAAGAATTAGAGCAGCATTCGCCAACTTTAACAAAAGTACCATCCAAAAGAGATGCAGGAGATTCCGAAGTTGTCTGGAGAGCGTGGTTGTAGCCCATGACGATTTTCTTGAATAAATTTACTCTTTACTATTTTAGTATTATTTAGTGTAATTTTGGTAAAATATGATGTAAGCATTATATTAATTTTTTCGTAATTTAAACGAAAATGTATCCTTTACACTACTTATATATATATATATATATATATATATATATATATATATATATATAAGTACGCGGAAAGTGTTTGAGACTCATACCAAGCCTTGTGATTGAAATTTGGTAGACAGTATTCTTCGAAAGCCATCGGTGGTTGTACTAGCATGAATTCACAAGTCATTGTGACTGAGCGTTTGAGCGTATTGGCCAATTCAATAATTTGATCACGCTAAATTATGCTCTATTTCCCAGAAAATTTAACTCAGGCTTCCACAGAATTTTGCAATATAAACTACACGTGGACTTGGTTGAGCGAGCGTCTGTAAGAGGGAGTTATTAGCCGCCGTGGCAGACGGTTGTCCTCTGAAACGAATACACACACACACACACACACATATATATATATATATATATATATATATATATATATATATATATATATATAATAAAATTGACATAACCATATAATCATATTATATTAAGCTCTATAATACTCATTATATTGAGCACTGTTTATAAATAAATAAATGCCAGAGCACTCAAAATATAAAAAAAACTTGAGTCCTCTTCACTTGGAATTATATATATATATATATATATATGATAATTAGGCTGTCTGGAAGTTTTTTTATTTTGGCTTACAATCAGAAATACTTTAAATATCTGGGACACATAATGAGAAAAGTGGGTCTGGATAATTATACACTAGAATGACACAGTAAAGGTAAAAAAAAAGAAAAGCAATGAGGAAAACAGCGAATAACCTACTTAAAGTATGAGAATGTATTGACAAACAAAGGCACTGATGCATATTAAAAACTCCAAAGTTATTTCGAGTAACAAAAATGAAGAAAGACAAACAAGGTTCTATGGCCGTGGTTGACAACCGGTGTAGGAGAAAGAAAACTCTGAATTTGAACCAGCCTGTAGAGGTCTCCCTCAGGCTGTCATGTCCAAAAACACCACTTCTATCGGGGCTGCAATACACGTGGTGCCCGCTACGACTCTAACGAGTCACGTGATATCTGAACCTGAATCTGCATTGTTTTTGAGATGATAATCTAAAATGGAAAAAATTCATGACTCATTTTAATTAATAAATTCACATACTGCATTTGCGTCTTCTTTTATTTGTATATGAGTGATTGTGTGTGTATGTATGTAGGTGTATATGTAGGTGTGAGTGTGTATGCACACGTGTTTTAAGTGTGTGTGTGTGTGTGTGTGTGTGTGTGTGTGTGTGTGTGTGTGTGTGTGTGTGTGTGTGTGATTATTGTGTCGGAGTGGGTTATCTGTAAGAACATATCAGCACAAAAACCTTGGTCCTACGCTGGCATACCGCTTTCAGTCTCTTTCCCACCTCCTTAACGTGGCTTCCTTGGGTCTTTTCTAGAAATACTTTCATTATAATTGTTCTGATGAACTGCTCTCTTTCTGCCTTCTGTTAGCATTGCTGATGCTAACTTCCAGAAAAGTGACTCGTTTGCGGCATCTCGATTTAACATTCTCTGCTCTCATGGAAAGGGAAGTATTTCCCCTCCGGTATCTATACTTCATTAATTTAAACTCAGTACTAGATTTGCGGTAAGGTATCATCATTTTAGAGTTGAAATGGCTAGATGTAACCGTAAGTTCTATGTTAAAGTTTTCTAACATACTTCTCGATTGTGGAACTCTTTTCATTCTTCTTGCTTCCCGGTCAACTTTGATCTTCAAAAGTTTAAATGCAATGTCATTCATTAGCGACTGTCTTTTTAAAATTTTTTGCTTGTTCTTAATTTATTTGTGATCTTTCCTTAATAGAGATTTTTTCTTATAATCTCTAACATCGAGTAACTCCTTGTATTTTAGTGGCTTTATTGCCTTGTTTGGGATGAAGTTATTAAAAAAAACAAAAAAAAACAAAGGGAGTGTTTAGAACTGGGATCAGATGCCCGTGCACAAAAGTACTAAAATTAAAATTTGTATTTTTTTTATATCAAATATGTTTGTGGATATTTTCTGAAAATATTTTCACAAATATAATCCTATTAATGGTGTTTTCTGAATGTTCTTAGATGAGTTTTAATAACCTAATTTTTTTTATTTTCGAAAATTATTCGATTTTTTTCTGATGCTCGTGGGTACACATCACCACGTACAGCCACCAGGTTATTTCGCTGCCAACATTCAATTTTACATGAGATACTATCAATTTTGCTTAGAGGTGATAAAAATGCGGAATTACGCCCCCCTTTCTACACGCGCATACAAAATGAAACATTAAAATTTCATTATTTTAATTGTGGCGGACAAAAAGCCTACCTTGAAAACTTTTGCTAAATAAATATTTACAAAGATGCTCTCATTGACGAGGAAATCTGCATGCACTATTGTTCTTTGAAAAGCTTTACAAATGAGTTTTAAAAATTTCAAATAAACATGGATGTGCGTTGTAGTGCAGTAGATTAGGCTGCGTAACGTGAAATTGATAGAGCTGAGTTCAAATTTCAGCTGAATTCGTTGCGTTCACTTACGCGGAAATACAGTTGGGAATTACATGAATCTGTCACTTCTCCATCTAGCTATGGGTTAAATAGCAAGACAGACTGTAAATTTCTGTATCCTTAACTTGCAACCTCCTGTGGGAAAATCTTTTACTCAGTCAGTCATGTCTCTTTCAAAACATAATCGCCTAATCCTGTATCACGTATGGCACAAAACTGACAGACATATGGAAATGTTACGTAACGACATCACAGATGCCGATAAAATCTGAACCTATTTACAACCGTATTATTCAAGGAGATGCAGTCTGGGTGTATCTTTCATACCATAAATTCATTTGTATTAATAATCTGCAAAAATTCCGATTGATATCTTTTTTCTGCATGGCTTTAGAGGAAACAGCCAAATGAAACCATCAGACAAATTTTGATCTTTCTCTTTAACCCCACGTTCACTAAGATATGAAATAATTGATTTAAACAAAAATCTTTTCACTTCAACTATGATAACAAACCCATTTAAATGCAGGAGATTACTAAATGTGAAATTACTATAATAAAATACATTATGATGGAGTGAAAACAACGAAAACAACGAAAACAACGAAAGAACAAAGATTACGAAACCAGAAGATAACAATTGGCGTTGACTTTAAATATTTCTAGTAAAGACTGGAAAGCAAAGAAGCTAAAAGACGAAAATGCGAGAAAAGAAGCTATTAGTATAGAACTTACGGTTACATCTAGACATTTCGACAGTAAAAGGATGAGTTACCCCTGACAAACTAGTACTGCTCTTAAATTTATAAAATCTAGGTAGCATAGAGGAAAGATATATTTATTTTGAAAGGCCAAAAGGCGAAAAGGAGTATGGCTGGTGAGTATAATCGAAGTTTTAACAAAATAATTACCATGAAAGTTTTCAGAGAAAAGTCACCGGGGAGCTACACTACAGCAGTGAGAAAATTACTGAATTTGAGATGCTAAATTAGGGCCAATAACATTGCGGATTTGTTTAAAAATAACCTATTCTCTTCGTTAGTGACGAGTAATAAAAGTTTATTAGTTTCCATTTTGGAAACGCACGTCTGGCTCGTATGCTAGAATCTTACTAAAACCTTACTCTGTTTTCCTCCGTAGATTTTGCAAAACAAAAAGATGTTTCTTTCACAGGCAATCTTTAACTACATCAATAATTGTCGTAACAGTATTTGTATTATTTCACTATTATTTCACTTTATCTGGAAGCTCTTGTTGGAGACCGTAAGACTAAAAATCTTCCCAGTACTCGGACTCTCTCCCCGTCTTGACTATGACTACAGATCTCATCCGCATAAACGCTTCAGAGGTCCTGGGTATGTGGATGAACTGCATCCAGGGAATGCAATACCATAAAAATATAAAAATGTATATTTTATATTAAAATTACTAGCAATATCTTTTATGATCTACAATATATATATATATATATATATATATATATATATAAACATACCTTTACATTGAAAGTATAGTTGAAAGCATAAAACTACGTACAAAATGTTTGTTTTTTGCATTAAATAACCTACTGAGGCTAATATGCCGCTAAACAAATTTAACCAATTAGCACTAACTATTTATAAGAAAATTACCAACAATACGTATTTATACTAAAATTACCAACGATACATATTAAAACAAAATGACCAACAATACATTTTATATGTAGCTGAAGGCATACAACTGTGTTCCAAATATATTTACTGGAAGCCATAAAATTGCGTTCAAAATATTTAAATTTCGGCATTACATAAACCGCCAAGATTAATATCAGTCATTTCAGTGTCATACATGATATACACGAAAAAGACATGACTGCAATAGGTTGCCATTACTTTCTATTGTAGACTGGTTGCCGACCAAGTTTATAGAACCCAATCTGTCCATAGCTAAAGGGAAGAATAGACAGATTAATACTTTTTCCAAGAGTATTTACGCGAAAATGAATGCAACGAATTTAACTGGAATTTCAACTTGGCTGTTCCGATTTCTCGTTTTGAGTCGATATCCACTGCACCACAACGCACATCCCGAGAAAGATATTCCGATAGACAAAATCAACCAAACAACAAAAAGTAGGGCCGATGATTTTACATATATCGACTGCTGGAAATGTTCGAGTCGTTCTTGAATTTCCAAATATGCCATTCATTTTGCAGGTATTTTTAGCACTACTCCATGAGATTTAGTCATTTTCAGTGTGAATCACATTTAGAGGACTGTCTCAAGCCACCATTAATGATGTGTGCGCTTGTCAAATTTCTCTTCCTCTCGATTATTACAATACTCCGGTATGGTCAAGATATTGTATCAACGGAAAAAAGAAAATAAACAATATGTACAAACATGGAAGAATATGAAATATTCAAGTCTAAGAAAAGGCCATTACTAGTCAAGGCGAACAGAAACAATACAACAGGACAAGATTGGAGAGTAATAGAGATGATATCAATCGAGTTTGACAAGATTAGGGAAATAAATGAAATATACGAAAACGGCGAAATACTGGAAGATCTTAAGAGATCTATCTTCATAAAATTGTCTGAAAAACGAGGTGAAATTGAATGTAAGCTCCATTGGATTAATGAGCCTCATAACTAAACTTATCTTCTGAATGTTGGTGAACATGTCCCGTTGTAAAATTAGATAAAAAGTAATAATAAAGAAGACTCAAAAAACAATGTGGTTTCGTTAAAGATACTCGAAAACTAAATGCATTATTACTGACGAGAAAGATGTCCGTGTGGGCAATAAAACTGCAGAATTACGTATAACCGTGTTTTATATACTACGTAAAATTATTTGATAAATCACCTTAAAAAGATATATTGGAACTAGAAAGAAAATTTGATTTATTTGGGAAGGATATTTGAATAATCCAGAGTATAAACTGAGAGAAGCCGCTAGCATACATATAAAAAAACTGAAAAATATATACAAAAATTTGCATGAGAAAAAAATGCTTGTTCTCACCGGATTTATTTAATTTATAACGACGTGATACAAAGCTAACTAGAATTCATAGCAAGGTTTTTTTTATTGTTGGGCAAAATTTAAAGGGCGCAGCATTTATTCATTTATTTCAACTATTTCACTCCAGTCAAAGTGATGCCACTCAGATGCAGAGGGTTACGGAAAATACAAGTGACTGAGAAACATTTTGAAAGAACTGGAAACCCAATTCTAAACAGGGTATGAAGGATAAACTTTTACTCTCATTTAGTTGATGCATTTTTTACGATATGTTTAGCAGGTATTTTACCAGCTTTTTTGAACTGCTTTATTCATAATTATTTATTTTTTTCTCTTCAACTGCCCTATTCGTAACCATAAGCATAGTATTTTGATGGAAGCAATTTTAGTTGAAATATCCATGTAATTATTTTTCTTACTTTTCATCATTCTAAATTTGAAATTTTTATATGTCAAAACCCGCCCTACTTTTACTTTATGGCAATCACTGCCTGAAATAATAATTCGCCTTTGAACCTACTTTGTTTAATTTCTAATAGCAGAGTGGAAAGAATCTGTTCAACTCTCTCAGGTCTTTTCTTCCTTACGGTCTATCTATATTATTAGTAGTTATGGCACAATTAGATCTTATTTCTTTATATGTCATGTCTTTTGAAGATGTTGGGGATCATGTCTCGCCATAACTTCCTATCCATCAATGATGTAATTAATGTTTGTCTGGTGCAGTGGATATCGACTCGGAACGAGAAATCGGGAAACCGAGTTGGAGTTCCAGTTGAATTCCTTGCATTTACTCACGCGCAAATACCCTTGAGAAAGGTATTAATCTGTCTCTTCCCTCCAGTTATGGGTTAAATAACAGGATAGATTGCGTTCTACTGCCTTGGCTTGCAACCGGTTCTACCGCAGAAAATAATGGCAACCTACTGCGGGATAATCTTCTGCTCAGTCATGTCTCTTCAAAGACATGATCGCCCAAGCGTGTATCACGTATGGCACTTAACTGACTGACTTTTTAATACTCCTGATCTGCTATTTATTTATACAATCTAGTTAGGTAAGTTACCCGTTGAATTTTTTCCGTCAATTGTGCCTTCAATTTATTGGGCATATAATGAGAAAAGCGGGTTTGGTAAGAAACAGTTAAATTTCGTTAGAAACAAAGAAAAGAGTACCGAACTGTTATGTAATAGCAGTTCTTCTCTATGACAGTCAGTCAGTTTAGGTGCCATACGTGATACACGCTTGGGCGGTCTCGAAAGAGACATGACTGACTGGGCAGAAGATTATCCCGCAGTAGGTTGCCATTGCTTTCTGCGGTAGACTGGTTGCCGACCAAGGCTATAGAACCCAATCTGTCCTACTATTTAACCCATAACTGGAAGGAAGAGACGGATTAATACCTTTCCCAAGGGTATTTGCGCGTAAGTGAATACAATGGATTCAGCTGGAATTCGAACTCGGCTCCCCCGGTTTCTCGTTCCGAGCCGATATCCACTGTACCACTATGACAGTATATGCTGTAAAAACCCTTTACAGATGAAGAAGATACTTGAAGCAACAGAAATCTGTTTTTACATACTGAGAATATCATGAACTGAACAAGTGAGTAAAGACGAAGGTTTTACAAAAATGGAAACAAAAAAGAACATTTCAGAGACAGTTGAAATTTCTAGAACGCATAATGAGGAAAGCTGACTTGGAAAATGTAACGCTCACAGTACTTACTAAGGATAACATAGCAAACGTGATTATGTAAATGGTTGACACAGCAGGAGTTCGGAAAGATCGCAAAAAAGAAAATCTTTACTAAGAAGAGCTACATGAAGTTATTGATAGTCAGGATCGTCCACGATTTGATTAGAGGCGTCACATAGAAGATTTATTTTTAATTTATTTTTAATCATTTACTCTTTTTTCATGTATTCTGGGCCGTTGAAGTAAAAATATGTTGTAATAACAATCATTGGTATATTTTGATATTGATATTATTTCGATGCAAATTTAATGTTAATTGTGGCTGTACATTTTCATATTACGAAAGAGGTTGTAATACGTGTAGCAAATATTCATAGAACATATCATAGTCTAGTTCAAGGTCATTATTGTTTGTGCAATAAACCTTTTACATCTTAATCTCTCTTAATTCTCCAGGCAACTTAGCTTAGAAAAAATAATGCAATTTTACTAGTTCTCTATATTTTTTTCCTTTTCTATGACAATTTATACATTTTAAGATCGAAATTCGTTTGCACAGTTCTCAGTGGATCGCATATTAAACCCAGTCATACCCTTTTATAGTCCGTTTACGCTAATTTGTTTAGAAAGGCTATAAAGATATATGACAGCCATAAAAAAAAAACTGTAACATTTATTGTTTCGAAATTCAAGTGGATCACCAATTCTAAGTTATGGATTTGTCATCGTACTCTTGTAGCAGCAGGATCAGTAAGAAATACATCGTCGAAAACTTGTTAAATGATTATTATTACTGATGATGAAAAATACAATTCAGTCTATTAACGCCCTAAACGACCTCGTGATTCAACTGTTCGTACATACGGACAGAGTAGGGAAAATGGAAAGGGATTTAATATAACGAGTTTAAAAAGAAACTGAATACAGGAATCCTGAGAAAGTGGAAAGAAGATAAAATGCTTGATTATGCACTTCAAGAAGGAAATACAACCGTTGAGGTAGCTTCATTTCAATGAGATCAAAGAATATCCAATAATATATATGAGAAAATAACTGCTCAGTTCGGGAAGGAAAAAAAAAAGAAGGAAAAGCGAAAGAAGTAAAGAAGGTATTATGAGAAAGAGAAGTGGGGTTAAACATAGGATGGTTAATATGATAATAATAATAATAATAATAATAATAATAATAATAATAATAATAATAATAATAGCTAATCGCACAGATATCGTGATCAGAGACGACAAAAATAAAATGCACTTTCTTATTGATATGGAATTTCCTGAAGACTGTAATATATCTTTGAAGATCTTAAAAAAATTATCAAAATACAAAGACCTTGAAATTGAAATCTCAGAAATGAAGTACGTGAGGACATCAACAATTCCAGCTGGAGTTGGAACCCTCGAATTGGAAAAGGTTCCGATAGACTCATTGATGGAATTCCTGGTAGCCCAATCCTTAAAGAATTATATATAACAAAAATTAATCACGATTACAACCCACTCCTTACGAAATGATTTTTTATGTAAAATGTGTGTGATCTTAGGTTATAATATTTTCTTTTTTTACTCAAAAAATACTTAGTTGAAAATGTCATGATGCCTAAGTTCTCTGGTTGAGACTGAAAAGAAATGAGTATATACAAGTAATCAAATGAAATAATAATAATAATAATAATAATAATAATAATAATTTGCCTACTAATTGATATGGCTTGTCTTACCGATTATAACATAGCAATCAAGGAATTTGAAAAACTGTCAAAATATAAAGACCTGGAAATTGAAATAGAAAAAATGTGGAAATTGAAAACAAGAGTTGTGCCAGTGATAGTAGGTGCACTTGGAATGATAAAAAATGGAACAAAACAACACATTGAAAGAATCCCTGGAAACCCCAGCTTAAGCGATATACAAAAAATTGTCTTATTAAGTACAGCCCACACACTAAGGAAAACTTTATCTATGTAATGCTAGGGATGATAGGGAAGATAGAAAAACATGAAATGGAGCCATAACAACACGCCTTAGGTCTCCCCGCAGACTTGGTTGGTAGTGAGACCAAAGCAGAAATCGAGATATGATGAAAAATGACATAATAATAATAATAAAAAGAAGAACATCTACAGAGACAGAAATATTGAAGCAAATAGGCCGGACATTATTGTTAAAAACCAGAAAGAAAAAAATTGCTTATAAATTGATATGGCTTGTCAAGCGGATTGTAACATAGCAACCAAGGAATTCGAAAAACTGTCAAAATATAAAGACCTGGAAATTGAAATAAAAAAAATGCGAAAATTGAAAACAAGAGTTGTGCCAGTGATAGTAGATGCACTTGGAATGATAAAAAGAGGAAGAAAACAACATATTGAAAGAATCCCTGGAAACCCCAGCTTAAGAGATATACAAAAAAGATTTGGTAGTTAGTGCGTCCATAGCAGAAATGGAAATATGATGAAAAATGACATAATAATAGAAACTAGTAGTACTCGTGAAATTTCATATTTGAATTTACATTTGAATTTTCTGAGAGTTCAGCAACAATAAACATACTCAAGTACATCCCGCAATTGCACCAGTAAATATTTGAACTTAACAACTTTAACCAGATATTGTAATGGAAATCGTCAGTACGAATGTGTGTCATTATTTAAGTAGGTACAAATGAAAGGATTTAAAAGGGACATTTTTTCGATTCCACTGAAACTGACATTAACCCCATTAGGAGGGTATTATCGCTTCTTCTATCTTCTTTCTTTGTTTTATTCTTTCATTTTTTTCTCACTGAATCTATGCGAAGTCCCTGATGATATATTTTCCATCATTTGTTTTTTATCAAAACGGAGTAGTCCATTATTTATGATGTACTGGCAGCGCGTAGCATACACGCTAACTCGCTAAATCAGTTTCTCAGCCTTTTTAACTAACGGCACACCAAGGAGCAAAGTAAAATATTACGGCGCACCTAGTAAAATTTTTAAATGGCATACATTTACGTGTTATAAAATAAAACCACAGATTAAAGACAAATAAACACACAATTACGAGCTTACTGGCAGATGTCAGTTAAGTATATACATGTGTAATATTTACCTTGTCTTCCCACTGAGACAGAGTCGAGTTTAGCGTGAGAAACCCGAATGCAAACGCTCGGGCTAGCAACAAAGATTTACCCAGACCTCGCAACTGTCAGCTGCGCTGGCCTTTGTTTGTGACCACCAAACCAACCATCTAGTGCAATGGGATGCTTTAGCCTACAGGAATCTATTCCTTGGGATCGGGCACCCCTCAATATTTATTGTACTCAGAAGCGTAACTGTCTACGGTCAGAGACACAACTAAGCCGTACTCTGCCTGAAGACAGATTTGCAAGTGAGAGATAATAATCCATACCGAACATCTGCCAAGTAAGTATATAGATTTTCTCTGCACTCCCTATGCCACACTGGAGCCAGTTGTGACACAAGGTTGTTTTTTTAAATGACGAACCCGAACGTGGACGCTTGGGCCACTGGTTAATGATAGCCCAGTCCTCGCTTAAGCGGCAACAGGGTACAAAGCTTGTGTCAACTTGACTTAACATGTGTAAAGTTGTTTTAATTGATCATGCCTAATCGGCAGACACACACACACACACACACACACACACACACACACACTAACATATATATATATATATATATATATATATGATCGCCGTGACAATTTTTCGTGGCATACTTAAGAGGATCTCGTGACAAACTAGTGTGTCGCGGCAAGGCTGTTGGAGAATCACTAAGCTAAATAAATAAGAAACTAAGGAACAGGTACAACAACAACAACTACAACAACAACAACAGCAATAATAATAATAATCAGAAGAAGAAGAAGAAGAATCGAAGTACGCTAGAAATCGAACGATAAGGATAAAATCGCTTTAGGAATTATTTCTCTATTTTTTCCATCTTGTAACTTTTTTTATTATTTTTCTAAGTTTTGTTTACGGGTCACTTGCGTAACGGAGATCCACGTTTTGAACGTGATGCTTTAAGACATCTCCGACGGCTAATAAATTAATTACAGTATTTCGCTTGAGGCACTGTCGTATTGAGATCAGGGAGGAACCGTAACTATAGAGAGAAAGGCTCTTCAAAAGGGAGACTGATTCAGCTCCAGCGACGATGACGAGGTCAGAAGGCTTCGATAACTGTGTGAAGGACGACGGCGAAGAGGGACGTTTTTGTAAGAAGGAAGTTTATGCGCGCATGTGTGGAGGTAAGGCCGTGTTACGTTCGCCTGAATAAATGTGTAAAAGATTATTTATTAATGTGTGTGCGCGTGTATCTGTGTTTTCGTTTGCCCCTCTGTGTGTCTGTGTGTGTTCGGAGACTTTTCCTTTGTGAATGTGATTGCATTGTTTACGCGTGAGCTATTTTATTTTTAAATGCGTGCAATAGAGCCAATGATAACACAGAATATATATATATATATATATATATATATATATATATATATAGAGAGAGAGAGAGAGAGAGAGAGAAAGAGAGAGAGTGTGTAAGATAGAGAGGAGAGAAAGAATAAAAGAGAGATAGCAAAATTATAAATGACAGGATTAGTTGATTTTCTGAGCGCCACTTAGATGTGGCACAGGTCTGAAAGTAGAGGATACACAAATCAAACTCAATTGTAAGTGGCACAAGGCCGAAAGTATGTGGTACCCAGTAAAGATCGAACTCACATAGGTTATAGTGAGACAAGTTTGCTTGCCATTACACCACGTCAGTCAGTCAGTTAAGTACCATGCGCGATACACGCTTTGGGCAGAAGATTATCCCGCAGTAGGTTGCCATTGCTTTCTGCGGTAGACTGGTTGCCGACCAAGGCTATAGAACCCAATCCGTCCTGTTATTTAACCCATAACTGGAGGGAAGAGACGGATTAATACCTTTCCCAAGGGTATTTGCGCGTAAGTGAATGCAAGGAATTCAACTGGAATTCGAACTCGGTTCCCCGATTTCTCGTTCCAAGCCGATATCCACTGAGCCACAACGCACATCCTTACACGACGTAGATGTGCCCGAAGAATGAATGGGAGAGGAAGAATTAAAGAAAAGAGAGATATAATATTCCGGAATGATTTTTATGACATAGGAAAGCTAGAAGAATAAATGGAGAGAGAGAAAAAGAGAGAGAGAGAGAGGGGGAGAGAGAGAAAGAGAGAAAAAGAGTAATGGAGAGAATAAGAGGGGAGGAGTTGGAGAACGAGGAGACTATTGGAAATAATTGAAAGAAAGAGAAAATAATATTGATAGAGAGATATCAAAAAAGAAAGAGAGACGTATTTTGTTTTCGCGTGTGAACGAAAAGAAAGACAAATATCAGAAGAAAGAGCAAGATAAAGAGAGAGAGAGAGAGAAACAGATCGAAAGAGAAGAGAACAGAAATGAGAGTGATAAAGGGTAAAAAAGAGATATATTAATACTGAGCGCGAGAGACAAGAGCATGAAGGAAAACAAAATGTATAAGGGTTAAAAAACAGAGCAAGAAAGAGAGCAAGAGAGAGGTGGGAGAAAGCGTTTATGTGAGTGAGGGAAGAGGTAGAGATAAATAGATAGGCAGAGAATTGATTGATTCGTTCGTTTTTACGGCTTATCAACCCATGGAAGTTTATTAAAAGTCAAAAAATATTTTTGGATTGTAAATGTTTTTTGGGAGATAATAGTGTTCTACTCATACAAGTCTTACTATTTAAACCCTAACTGGTGAGAAAAGGTAGATTCATACTTTTCTTAATGATGATATTTGCGCGTAAGAGAATATAACGAACACAGCTGGAATTAGAACCTGTGTGTCAACCTGATGTGTGCGTAAACACAGATCGACTGAGAAAAAAGTGAGAAAAATAAAGAGGAAAAGAGGGAGACATACTAAAAGTGAAGAAGAGAGTGAGAGGGTGGGTGAGAGAGAGAGAGTGAAGAGAAACACAAGGTGAGTAAGAGAACATGAGCTAAGGTAAAGAAGGAGAAAGACTAGAAGACAAGAGAAACAGAAAGGGTGAAGGAGAAAAAAGGAGAGAACATATAAGAACTAAATAGTGGGCATTGAAAGAATAAGTAAATGAATAAAAAGAGATATATAGTGTGAAGTCAGTGAAACCCATCAAGCTTAGTTTAGTCTGGTATAAACCACGATAAATGAGCCTAAGTTTGCAAAACGAGTTTATTAACAATACCTATTTCTATTAATGTTACCTCTGCTTGGCACAAGGTCATAATAGTTGAGTACCTAGTGTGAGACGAATTCCTTACATAAGTAGATGGATTACGAAACGGATTTAGTAACACCGCTTATTTTTAATGACCTTAGCTCAATCAGGCAGGAAGCCACAATTGTTAAGCATTTTGTCAGGATCGAACTTTCTACGCTAACAAATTGGTCACCGAAAATAATTTGATAAACACACCTATTTTTAATAAGCTTCATTCAGTCGGACACAAGGACAAAATAGTTGAATACCTAGTGAGAAGCAAACTTCCTACCCTAACGAATTGGTCTACGAATTGAATTTGGTAACAACAAATTTTTAATGAGCTTCGTTCAGTCTGGCACTACAATTCAATGTTACTCAGAAGGGATTAAACTGACTACATTGGAGAATTGGTCTGTCAGATGAGCATGCTATGACATGTACTGTTATGACATAGAATATTTGTCATGTTGACGAGAAGGACTTAATGTGCTTTTAATATAGTGAAATATGACAAGTACAGAAAAGCATAAAAAACTCCCAGAAAATTTTCATTTTCTTTAGGTGTGTGTGTGTGTGTGTGTGCAAGGCAAAGAGAGAGAGAGAGAGAGAGAGAGAGAGAGAGAGAGAGAATGAGAGAGAGTCTGTGTGTGTGTGTGTGTGTGTGTGCTGGAGAACAAAATCAGAAATTTCAGATGTCAACAAAATTGAGAATAGGTAAAATGGAAAAGAAATAGAGACTTATTCTGAAATGTATTGCACACATAACGAAGAAAAAAGTTTGGAAAACTGAATCCTCACAGGGCATACTGAGAGAAAGAGAGATAGGAGAGTGAGCTACCTATCTGACGAGCTTTTGTGAATGAATGGATGGTAAAACAGGGAGCCAGGAAAATCGGCAAAGGCAATAAAGAAAAGGAAGTTGTGGAGAACAATTATCATCAATTTTGCATTATATATATATGTCCTGAAGAGAAACGACACGTAGAAGAAAGAGAAAGACAAAATAGGTGAAATTCAATGAAACTTTTATAAAACAAGATTATCATTTCTTATAGTCATGTTTCCCTGCACAGGGCCCAAGAGACACTAGATGTAGAGTGTTACCTCGAGGTACATACAAGGTAGAGAGTTAGTAAGAATTACAGTTTATGGGGATATGTGAGGAAGAAAACGGTTAACCCTGTACTTGAAACAGGTTAAGATTGTAATCATCAGGGAAGCATCCTCTTGGGAATCATTTTCATAAAGATATTAATACGAAACTGAAGGACAAGAGGGGAGAAAATTGAAAAATAAAGAAATAATTTTAAGGTGCGTGATAAAAATAAGAAAAGATTTTTAATTTTTTTGAAAATTTTCGCATTCCAAGCCCTTTTTTAATTTCGCACTTTATGACATTTAAAATGATTTTCAGGCTACCTTTTTATTTAATCCCCTATTTATGGTATATTGAGAAAAATTGAATGAGGCATTTTCGACCTTTTAAAAGTAGAATAAAACAGAGAGAAAAGAAATGAGTGAGAGAGAAAGAGCATAAAGGAGAGAGAGAGAGAGAGAGAGAGAGAGAGAAGAGTAAAAATGAAAAAAGAAAGACAAAAAGAAAAAATACAAATGAAAAAAAAACGTAAAGGGAAATAATTTGTTATGAAAAATAAAGGATTCAAAATGGAAGCAAAGAAATAAAGAAGAAAGAAAGAAATGAAATAGAAAATAAAAAAGGGAAAAATTCCCTATGATTATTGTAAACGGAAGAGACATCAATCTGCCCGAAAGGAAACAGAAAAACAAACAGAAGGTGGAGAGGGAGGAATAGACGAAGTTGAAATAAAAATCAAAGAAATACAAATATAATGAGTGGGAAGAATTAAAAGAATGACCAACAGAAATAGTATACAGAAAAGATAAAAGATCTTAATGAACCTAAACAAACACGATATATATCACAACTGAGTAGCGAGTTCAATCCCCACTGGTAAATAATATGCTGTATTTAGTGGTTGGGGGCACTTCGACGTGGTGTAATGATTAGCAAGCTTTTCCCCCTAAATCTTGTTACAATTGAGTTCGATCCTCAGAGCTACTACATACTTTTGGGCCATGTGTTACAACTAAGCTATGCGTAATAAATCATTTAAGGCACTTCGGTGTGGTTTAATGGTTAGCAGGTTTGTCTCGCTAGATCGATTACGAGTGAATAGTGACTGCGATGCTCACTGGGCGCTCCATACTTTTAGCCATAAGCTGCGCTTTTAAATCATTTAAGGCACCTTGACATGGTATAATGGTTAGCAAGTTTGTCTCGCAAGATCAATTACTACTAAAAAGTGAGTTCGTTCCTCCCTGGGTGCCTTATGCTTTCGGCCTTGTGCCACATTCAAGCTAAGCTTAAAAAATCGCAATACGTGTAATTTGTAGAAAAGCTGAACTTATAATATATATATATCTGGTAATGTTAGCAAACTAGTCTCACAGAAGATTGGGAATAGAATGGATTCGGCCATGAGAGTGTTTCATTTAAAATGGCCTCATGTCAGGCAAACTGAAATTAAGTTTGGTATCAACTTCACATGGTGAAGTCGAGTCCAAAAATGTGCTGTCAGAGTATTCTAAAAAGACAGTTTGTCTGCAGTGAAACATCTCCATCCGAAATCATCACTTTTACACGTACTAAACACAGACTAAACGTACCAATAGAAAGTACACAACTATTTCTATTATCAACAAGAGAGAGAGAGAGAGAGAGAGAGAGAGAGAGAGAGAGAGAGAGAGAGAGTATGGGAAAGAAAAGAATTATAGAAGAAATAATATGAAATTTAAAATCGGTGACACAAAATATGAAACAAAAACCAAAATAATGTTAAGCAAAAAAGGCAAATGAAGCAAAAAAAAGAAAAGAAAGAAGGAAAAATAAGAAAAAGAATTAACGAAATTGAAGAAAAAAGAAAAATCATTAGAGAAATAAGGAAGAAAGTTGAAAAAGAAAAAATAAAGAAGAAAAAGTCATATTGATAGAAAGGAAGAAATAGAAGAAAAGCAAAGAAAAAAGGAGAGAAAGAAAAATACAAGAAAAAATAAAAAAAATTAAAGACAAAGAAAGAGTAATAACGAAAAAAAAAACACGACTGAGGAAGACAGAAATGCAAATTAATTTAGATGATGTAAAATTAATAATGAAACTAATAAAAACTTGAAGCAATTTTAATTTCGCAGTTTCCGGAATTAAATTCTCTCGTTGGCAGAAACGACATGAGATTGAAAATTTGGCACATTCCTTCGGTTGAAGACCCTTGGGGATTCGAACTTTTATAAGAATGACACTCTCTTTGAAAGTTTCCGGCTGGCTTGAATTGTAATTTAGATGATATCCTTGTTGCGTCACGAGTTGAACTCAACCAATAAAAAAATATATGTATATGTATGAAAAGTTTACCCCAACGTTCCATTTCTTTTTCGAAAACTTTCAAGCAAATTCTTCTTTAGGAATCGCCATCACCTAAGGTATGTGTTCATGCGCAGAAATATCAATTTCAAAGGCGCCTTTAGAACAGAAGTAGAAGTTCATTCTTTGTTCCATGTTCAGTATATGGTTTACTGGATCTTATTTCTTTTATTCTCCAGTGCCACAATGTTCTGTCTTAACGTCTTGGTGATAAGACTTGGCATTGGTTGTGACTTTCCATTGTGAAGATACCGGGTTGGTAGTTTCTGCCTGCTGCTTTCGACTGGTTATTAGAAGCCCGAAATTTTGGTGGCACTTGGAGAGGCTGTTCTGACACACAGTCGCATAATATCGGGGTATATGTAGTGCCATGTTGGTATCTCTGCAAGTAATTCCGGTGGGCAAACCTGAAACCACATGCTCGGTTTTCAACTATCCTCTAGCTGGTATGTATTGACGATAGATAGTGACAATTAAAGTGTACACTCCGACGTTATTCAGGTGCTAGGAATTTCGAACCGAACACTTTATTACAATCACTGAGGTATATCATTCTCAACCCTTTCTTAGTAGTGTCCCTTTTGGAAGTCATGAGTTATTTCCCTCTAACCCTGTAAGTTACTTGTTCACCACTGCTGTAGCCTGGTATTGAACTCACAACTCTTTGGGTCAAGTCACAGGAACTAACCAACGTCTATATCCACTGGACCATGCGTCCTTAAAGCGAACAAGTAACTTACAGGGTTAAAGGGAGATAACTCATGACTTCCAAAAGAGACACTACAACGCAATAGATGCGAATGTTATGCCCCAGTGATTGTATTAAAGGGTTCGGTTCGAAAACCCTTGTACCCGAAGAAGGCTGGAGTGTACAACGGCCGAAATGTCGTACAAATAGCAATAAAGATGAGGGCAATAGTCCGAATGATTTAAATACTGTAAATACTACCTCATGTCATAAATATAGACAAATACGACTAAACTAGTAGAGAAAAAAACATACTCCTCCTACTTTTACTTATATTCGGAGTATCTATTCCAAATCTTGTGGCGTAGAATCTTTCCTCTTGGAACAGACATCAGATATTTTTGCCTTATGTGAAACTAACTTAAATTCTCTCATAGATACGAATGAATTCTGGAATCCAGGCTATTTTCCAAGGATTCCAATATTCACATGTATAGCCTTGGTGTATACATCCGAGATAATCTTCCAATGGCTTAGGAATTGTTTCTCCTTCATGTGCTTCCGTGTTTCGTTACTAAACTCTATTAGCTATCTTCTTTTTTTTATCACTATCTTTCTTCTCAGTACTGCAGTATATTAGACATGGTAGATGACAGTATAGAAAAGGCACGTTCTCTCCATCCATCTGCGAACATCTTTGTATTCCATGACTTTAATGCTCACCATGACACGTGGCTTAAACATTCGAAAGGTACTGATGTTTCCAGTATTCATTCATTAATTGTTTCCATTCAAAGACAAATCGTGAACATCCCTATACGTTTCCCTAGCAAAGCCAAGCAACAAGCTTGTCTACTTGATTTATTTCTTACCGGTTCTCTTAGTCGATCCACGCAATACTGCCCCCTTGGTAACTGTAATCACTCTGTTAGTTATTGGTATTTCGTTCCAATCATCAATCAAACAGAACCCCTCCCCCAATCCACAAGAGCTCTTCCCGTTACCAGCATTCTGATTGGGACTCATTCCGGGACCAAATTAAAAATGACACCACTGAGGTTTCTACTATAGTCAAAGCCGCATGGACGCTTTCATCCTTCACGGAATACACTCCATGCTTCACACCAGCATGTTCAACCGCTATAGCACACAGGAATCACTATTTGCTTCTATACTAGTGCGACAGCACTGAACATAACAGGTGCCTATTTGTTGTTTCTTGTAGAAAGTGTAAGAGCATTCTCAAAGAAGCAAACTTCCGGCTTGCCACAGCAAAATGAGCCACAGCATAGCCTCAAATAATTTGGTTCTCGTAATTACTAGCAGCTCTTTAAATTAAATAAGTGTAGAATCTCTACTTCACACTATTTTCAATTTGAAGTGTTACCATTTCCTGCTGATAAAGCTGAATTCTTTTCCCGTAAATTCTTCTTAAGCTTTACTCTTGACTCATTTGGAGTATTCCTGCCTAATTTCCCACTTAAAACTGAGTCTCTGTTGAATTATATGCATATAACCATTTTCCAGGTTTTCTGCTACCATCTCTAACTTAGTTTCTCACAAAGCATGTAGACCCCATTAAAAAAGTTTGCTCCCGAAATGACTACTGTTCTCTCTAAGTTGTATAATAAATGCTTCAGTGCCTCCTGCTTTCCTGCGTGTTAGAAGTAATCATATGTTGTTCCAGTTTTTCAGAACTCTGGTGAGTAGTCAAACTCTTCCAAATATCTGCCTGTTAGACCACTATCACTTTCCGGTAAACTCCTCGAGGCCCTAATCAATATTGAATTGGTTCATTATCTCAGACAAGCAATAGGGCTATCGTTTTTCAAGGTTAACTGATGTACTGACGATAAATGTGGAAAGAGTCTATCATACACTGAATAAAAACTGAGAAAGCATAGATCATCTCTAAAGCCTTTAGTCTTCTCTACACGAGAAAACACTTTTGGATTTATCCAGTCCTTCCTATCAGATCGGGAAATGGAAGTTATCCTGAACGGCCAATAGTCTGGACCCTTTCGTATTAACGCGGGTTTTTCCAGAGCGTTCCATCCTTGGTCACGTGCTATTTATAGTTTTTGTTGACGCTTTTACTGATTACATTAGATTTCAACTTGGCATCTACGTTGACGAAACAACTAATTGCTTCTACCTCGATAGTAAGGCTGATCAGTCAGACAAGGTCAAAATGTCAACTGATGACCAAATCGACATCAAGACCATCGTTAACTGAACGTCTACCCAACGAATCATCTGAGAGACTTCTTTCTCCCTTCTATCAGCTTGGTTGATGCTAGCCTTCAGAAGAGTAACTCGTTTCGCCTTCTCGGGCTAACGTTCTCGGCTGACATGAAGAGGAAAGACTATATTGATTCCAACGCGTGGTCAGTTGCTAAGAAACTTGGGCGGAACAATTTTTGTCTCCAGAATCTACAGTTAGAATATTGGTACCACATCTAGTCTGTAGCCTTTGTTTTTTTTATCTTGGGCTCCCTGATAGAACCCAAAGAAAAATTAACAATATTGTTGGTCCTGATCTGGGGGCTCGGCTTCAGTTACTTTCCAGGTTAGCTGTCTGTCTCTTATTTCTATAAATACTTTTTTGGTAATTCTTCGGATTTCACTCTTCGCTCTGATACCTTGACTTTAGAAATTCAAGCAGAATGCGAGAAAGCGTCGTGATCTCTTCAGTTTGCTGTTGAGATGGCTAGATGTAGCCGTAAGTTTTATGCTAACAGTTTCTTTTACCGTGTTTCTCGTTCGTTCATGCTTTCCAGCCAACTTCAATATGCAAAAGTTTAAAAGCAATGTCAATCTCTATTTGCTGTTTTCCTGATTACTCTCTTCTCTTTCTAGTCACTATTAATGTTTCAGTTACTAATTCTTTCACACATTGGAACCCCTCGTGTTTTAGCGGCTGTACTGCCTTACTTGAGGCGATTTTAAAAAATTGGTTAATATGCCTGAAACTCACTTGTAAAGCGATTCACTTGTTCTTGTGACAATTGCTTTCAAAACAATCGGAAAATATATATGGGGTCTTATGGTTTTAATTAAGTTCAGGTTGATATTGTTTAATAAGTATTTTCCAAAGTTGGTATTCATATCTGCATTAAGTTATAGGGGAAATTTACCCGCCAGATGAAAATTTCCACCACTTCACAACGGCACTCGGGGCGACTACCACCATCTTACTTTGCTACGATTCTGGAGAGCAGGCCTTCGTGGTGTGATGTTTTGCCAAAAATTCTGCATGATATGTAAAAAACAGGAGGTGACATGATCACGATTAGTTCACCGGTTACTCAGTACACAATTCAACGTGAGTGCCTGTTCATGTATGCGTAGTATAAACGCTTCCGTTTCGTTCCCAATTCATATCAAGCGGTTAGCGAGCTGTTTAAAATAGCAGATTTCTTTTCCTTTACGCATTTCTACTATTTTCTGCTTCTTGTTTGTAAATACTACTCTATATATGCAATCCTATTTGCATAAACACTGATGTTAAGCGATATTTAACATCTAGAGCGTTTATATTTTCTTTGTATCAATAATACTCTCCCAGCTAGATGATCACTTTCCCACAGTGCAATTTTTGCTAATCTCTTGTAAACATGGCCAGTCAGGAATCATGTTACATCAATTTATTGTATCAACGACTTCAATGTTTCAAGGCTTACCGTACGATTAGCGAAGTTAAGCAACGTCAATCTTGGTCAATTCTTAGATTGGTGATCACTTGTGAATATCAGGTGATGTAAGTTTTGGCGTGCTGTTGGTGTAATGACTCGGAATTGTTATTCGGAGAGACGTGTTACAATTACAGTTAGATTTTTATATCCAATTGTGTTCAAAAACCCTTGGGGAAGGGTATGGATCAGCCTTTTCTCCTCCCCCTAGCTGTAGATTAATTAATAAGACTTACATCATTAACGCGGGTGTCCCATAGCGTTCCATCCTTGGTCACGTGCTATTTATAGTTTTTGTTGACGCTCTTACTGATTACATTAGATTTCAACTTGGCATCTACGTTGACGAAACAACTAATTGCTTCTACCTCGATAGTAAGGCTGATCAGACAAGGTCAAAATGTCAATTATTATTATAATTTTTTGGTAAGAAAAACAAATCAATCGTTTTAATATGCCATATTAGCAATATGGACGCGTAAATAGAACTTCCGCTTTCTGACCATGAGGCCCGGGTTCGAATCTCACCATGATCTATTTGTTAGAAAGATTAGTTCTTGATGTTATCGGTGTGGAGGAGGCGGTCCCAGCGTGTGGTATCTTTGATAAGTACCTGAAAACAATAACAAGAATTGACCTTAAACCTTGTGAGTAAAATTGAGTAGACGACCCCCGTAGATGAAGCGTTGATGGCTGTGCTAGTTCGACGTCACAAGTCATCGTGACCGAGGGTTTGAGCATCCTGGCCATGTTGAGCCTGTTGTTCACGCCAGATAATACGCTCTCGCCCAGAAACTGCAACTAACGTCCGCTCAGCATAGTTGTAGTATAAATCACACCCGGGTTTTGTGGGTGTTGAACAAACAAATGTGCCTGAGTAGGCGGTTGCAATGGAGATTACCTAACCGTCCTTGTAGATAGGCATCCTCAACGATACAAAATGAATATTATTCAATTTGCTTTCATCTGGTAGTATCATTGTTCTTTCTATTATTATTATGGTTGTGTTGTAATGGAATGTCCCACACTCCTTATCACCTATGTGGAATGACTATATTAGTAGACATATATAGTGAACACAGGAAATTCCCGTGACTTGCTTCGGCAGTTACTATTCCGTCACCAGATTCCCTGTCTTGCCGTAGTGTATTCTCTTTACAGTATAACTCTTTTCGTTCATTTTCTCACGTGTTGCTGTTTTTTCACTCGAGTACCACATTGTCTGCTTGTAACCTCTTTAAAGGATATAACAGATGACGGAAATTAACGAAGATTAACGAAATGGTCGTCAAACAACCGACAATTTAAAATTATTTGTTTGAGCATTATTTTTGATCGATACTCGTATTTAAGTAGATATTCTGTTTATAATCAAATTGTATTATATATTTATTTCTACCGGCCTAATTATTTCCGATAAACTTTTGTTACGAAAATGTGTGTCACTCGGTAGGATTCGAACCTGCGACCCCTATGTATATAAGTGAAAGCACTAAATTATCTGGTGCGTCTTCGATCTCTCAACCACAAATGACCAACAGTCTAAACGAAGTAATCAAGCCGGTAGAAATAAATATATAATACTGTTTGATTATAAACAAAATATCGACTTAAATACGACTATCGAGCAAAAATAATGTTCAAACAAATCATTTCATATAATAGATTCTTTATATATGCCATTATGACGAGATTCTGTATATTATTAGACACTAGTAACAGCTTAATGTCTGACAGTTCTTAAATTAATTTCCCATCAATAAACGTACACAATACTATATATATAAAAGGAATTATTCTTATACTAAAAAAGATAATAATTACTAAGTAACAAAAAACCAGTTAAGAAAAGCAAGTGGAAGGAAAATCAACATATATATTTACATGTTGAAAGCAGAAATACAGACTTGTTGACTGAATATCATGAGACAACAGTTGCAATATTGAAAGCAGGTAGAAATAGGCAGACTTAAATATTGTGAGACGTTTAAATTATTGTGAAATAGAAAAAATAAAAATAAGCAGAACACAGAATTAAAAAAAATATTCCTGATTTCCTTGGTAATGGGCATGATGATAAACAGTATCCGGCAGCAAGGCCTCTGATTGGGAGATTGGGTGAGGAGCATGAAACCACCTCTTGATTGCTGCTGTTTCCAGGTCAACCCTGACCCGGAGTGGTAGCACCTGTTAGGGTCCCAGCTATGGGCAAATAGTTAAAATCCAAACTGGGGTCAAAACACTATGAAAGTATAAAAAATACACTTTTATAGAAATATATACGAAAAATGAACTTTTATAGAAAAATATACATTTTTGAAGAAATAATTATTACCATAACACATTTCTGAAGGAAAAAAAATTATTCTCAGCAAAACATTTTTTAATACAAAACTAGCAGAAATGTTCAGTTTTCTAAAATAAAAAGTATAAAAGCAAAAACTTTTCATTAAAATTTAATTAAATCAACCTTTTCACTATAACCGAACATTAAAAAAAAAACACAAACCATGCCGTTTTGGCATTAAATAACCCACAGACAAACTCATGATTTCCTGATTTCTTTTACACACATGAAAATCATCCATTTTTGTATACTATTTCGAAAAAAAAAAGGAGATGCAAAAAATGATTGAAAGGAATAAAGAATGGAATGAGAATTTACAGGTAAAAGATATGAGTAGTGCGGAAATATAAAATCACTAGCAGTTTAGCCCGGTTTCACTCGGGTAGGTTAAGGAATAATAAGAATAAAAACATATGATGAATTTACATAGCAAACATTTACACAACGTCGATCCTCGTCACTTTTATAGATATAGATAACAATGTAGAATGTCTCTATTTAAGTTAGGGTGGGAGAAGGGGCAACATATATAGATATAAATAATATAAAGTGGGGTGATCGATTCTATATTATAATCAATACATAAACTGATCCCTGGCTTTGGGGTTGATAATAGATATTTTGCTGCCCCCAATTTTGGCTTTATGAAAAATTTCAAAGTGTCGTTAGCTTTCTAAATGCATTTATCTACATCTGAGCCCAACTCCCGTCGAGCTAGACCGCAAAATGCAGACGCTATATCGAATCTATCAAACAAACAAATACTTACACAACGTCCACCCTCGACACTTTTATAGATACAGATAATGAATCTACGTATCACCAGGAATTTAATTTATTATTTAAATTTAATCCGTTGCAATAAATGATGTATAAACTTTTGCCATGCTTGATATTATTCGAAAACATATACACATTTTTTATCTCTTACCATTCCATCTCATTAGCATGTAAAGATGTACCGGATAAAGTCGGTTCTTTGAAAGCTCATGAGAAAATCGGAAGAACATATGATTAGAGATCTGGCTTTTCGTCGCGCTAACCACAGATGTTTCAAAGATCAACCAGTAAACAGCAGGATGTAACTTAGTTGCTTTCCTCTGTTCACATAAACACTGAAGAAACCATGGTTATCGTATGACTGTAATAATTACAATCTTTTTAGTTTACTTACTAAAATTTTTTTTAATCTTCTAGATCTTTTCTTCAATTCATCACTGAGTTCTGCCATGCCATGCAACTTTGCCCTCTTGGCAACTTTGATTTCGCTGTGGTTTCTGTAAATATCTCTCTCCATTCCCCATCTCGCATAGGGAACCTCCGACCAGCAGAATTTTTTACGGCTATCAAAAAACAGGCACTACGAGATTTTCTGTGCAACGAATCTTTGGAAGAAAATATTTAGTCTCCCCGTTGAGGTCTCCTGAGTGAAAGCTGGCATCGATGCTTTTATCCCAGCTTGGAAGTTCCACCTTAAATCCCATTCGACCCGCTGGTACTGCCCTGCCTGTTCGGCCGCCATAGCCCACAGAAATTATTACTTCCGGCTTTATCTGAGCCACACTCGCAGAGAGTGTTATAAGATCCTCAATGAAGTTGTTTGCCGACAGAATGAAGCAGCGTATAGCAGCACGCGAGTTTAGCTCCAAAGACTACTGGTAGATCTGCAAAGTGTGCTAAACAGTTGCAAACTTTCCATTCTTCCTTCAATAAATAAATCTGAGATCCTCAAAGCTACAGCGGACAAGACTGAGTGCTTTCCTCGCAGATTCTTTTCCAACTCCTCACTTAATTCGTTTGTAATATCCTCGCCCTACTTACCACCTAGAACTGAGGCTCAACTGAGCGACGTTTACATTATCTCCTCGATAGTCTCTAAAGTTTTTCAAAACTTGACTCCCATATGGCAAGACAATTTTACGGTATTCCAGTCATCGTCTTAAAGAAATGTGTCCCTGGACTCTCCTCTGTCTTCTCCAAACCCTACAAACTATTTGTTTCTCTGCTACTTGCTTTCCTGCCTGCTGGAAGTTCTCATCTGTTGTCCCTGCTTTTAGGAACTCGAGAGAAACCTCAGATTCAGAAGTTGTTCAATATCTCATAGACCACTGCCTGTTCTCCAACAGATAGTATGGCTTCAACTTCTCTAGGTCTACCGCTAACATGCTAACGGCCATCGCTGAGTACATATACCAGGTTCTTGATAAGAACGACGAAGCTAAAGTTACTGCCTTGGGTATATCAAAAGTATTCGACAGAATCTAGCACGCTGGCCTTCTGCGCAAGTTACAGGACTATGGTATAACTGGACTTTTGTTTAACTTAATCAAATCATTTCTATCGAATCGCGTAATATAAAATCGTATTGAAAGGTCATGCTTCCAGATCCTATCATATGAGTGCTGGTGTACCTCTTGGCTCTATCCTAGGTCCTACGCTTTTTTTATTTTCATCACCGATTTCCCTGATGTAATCAGATCATAAGTAAGCATCTAAGCTGACGGCACCACCATTTACTCCGGCCTCGCTAGAAAATCTGCCGATGCAGACCAAACTAACTTTGTGGCTGCCCTCAAAAATAACCCCCAGTCCTTGGTAAACTGGTGCAAAAAAATGGCTCGTAAATATTAATGCTTTCAAAACGAAGCTGCTATACTTTAACCATTATAGAGAATATTTCGTATCTGCCATCAGCTAGTTTACCCTGAGAGCAATACACTCCGCCTCATCGGCCTCGCTCTCTCAGCTGAACTGAAGTGGAACGAATACATTAAATTAATTGCTAAATCTACTGCTAAGAAGGTCGGGTCTCTGTGTCGAGTCAGGAAGTTCATCTCTTCTGAGTCCATAATACATATTTACAAACCTACCATCCACCCGTGCATTGAATACTGCTGTCATATCTGTTCGGGCGCCCCTGCTCTTTACCTTGGGCTTCTAGACAAGATCTACAGAAGAATCTACAATGTTGTCGATCTTGGTCTGACGGTCCGACTCCAGTCTCTCTCTCATCAACGAAATGTGGCTTCCCTCTGTCTCTTCTACAAATACTTTCACAGATCCTGCTCCTTGGTGTCCCCTTACGCGAATTTACTCGAGCTACTAGACTGGCAACAAAGTCCCACCCTTTTACTGTGAAAACAATCAAGTATGACCACAACTTCTACTCTACTATCTTCTTTTCTTGCACTTCTCGCCTGTGGAACTCCCATTCGTATTGTTTTCCTGATAGCTACAATCTCCAAGCGTTTAAATTCAACGTTAACCGTCATCTCTTGCCTTCTTGATTCCCATCCTTCCTCTCACGTTACACCCACGCAGCTCTTTACAACAATGTACCCGTTCTTCTCTTACCCATACTCCTACTCCTACTCCTACTGTGACCTGTTCTCCACACTCTCTACACTCTCCCATTATGTAATCAGTAGCAGTTCTGCTTTGCTTTGGCTAGACGATTATAAAATAAAACATCGAAAATATGGAGCGTGGCGAAATTTTATGCACCATTTTTTGGAAAGAATTAATTTAAATAATAAATTAAATTCCCGGTGATACGTAGATTCATTATTATTTTATGTTTCTGTGCTTCTCATATCCTTTTTCTGTATCCTCTCTGTCATAGGCGAAATGTAGTTAGTCTCTTTCACTGCTATGTCGCTACTACTATGGAAAGTGCTCGGTCAAACTACATCATCTGGTTCCACCAGGTCTGACCTTCATGGGTCGGACACGCCATGTCATTTACAGAGTACTAAACCATTCACACTCACACGGTATTCCATCGAAAAAAAAGTAAGTTCCACCCGAAACAAATTCAAAGAGGAAATATCTCTGATCATTACAGTCTTGGCCTGTTCATCTTCCCCTCCTATCAATATAAACTACGTCTTAAGCTATCCTTCTACTTTCAGTGAACCCCTGCCTTGTACAAGGTGAATTATAGAGCAAAATAAAAAAAAATAGTTTTCTTACGGAGATCGAAGAGACGTAAAGCGAAGTCTATGTGGTTCCACAGGCCGATGCTAAGGACATAATGTACTAAACATGTGCGCAACAAGGATAGTTTTGAGGGAAATCAAAACTAAACGGATGTTTATTCTTTCAATTCGAATAGATCTGAGTTGAATTATGAGGAAAGAGCTTTTAGAGAAATTTATGCTTACAGAGCAGGGCGGACCTGAAGGAGACTACCACTACCTTTCAATTTGTTGTTTTTCATTTTTTTATTACTTTTTTCTCAATGAAATCTTATCTATTACACCCTAAACTTTCCGATTGACAAAAAAAAAAAAAAAAATTGGAAAAATTTCAATATTTAAGCAATTTTAGGGAGGGCTTACTTTCTCATACAATGATATATTAAATCGATCCTCCATTTTGGAATCACTCGCGTTGGGGTCACTTTGTTTTTTTTTGGGGGGGGGGCGAATTGTTGCTCTTGTTTTTGTCGTTTTCAAGTTTTCTTTAGTTCTTACAATGGCATCTTCATCGGAAACTCCAAAAATGGCTTTATTCAAAAATTCCGAAAAGAACTCAGTTGTTGAATATGCGCAAGCCAAAATGATAATTGCACAGGTTCGATTTGCTATAAGGTTGTATGAAAAACTGAGCACTCCCCCACCTAAAATTGTTTAAATGTTGAATTTTTATTTATTTATTTTTTTATCAATCGGAAAGTTTAGGGTTTAATCGATAAAATTGTATTGAAAAAAGTAAAAAAAAAAATTGATAATCAACAAATTTACAGGTGGTGGTAATGTCGTACCGGCGAGTGGTTCCAAAATGGAGGATCGATTTACTATAACGTTGTATGAAAAACTGAGCCTCCAATAAAATTGTTCAAATATTGAAATTTTTCCAGATTTTTTTTTTCGGAAAGTTTAGGGTGCAACTGATAAGATTGCATTGAAAAAAGTAAAAAATAAAAAAAATGAAAAACTACAAATTTAAAGGTAGTCGTAGTTTCCTTTAGGCCCGCCCAGAGCAGAATGAACGCAAAAGGGGGATGGAAGAAGGGTAAACTTTGAAAAAACAGTAGCTACTCACTCATCTACACATCGTTCATTCAGTAAAGAATTTGAACACTACTGCCTACTGGCGTGTGTTTATATTTTATATAAGACGCTAAAGCCCGACTTCGTCTATCGAGCGCCCCATATCTCAGCGGTAGAATCCCCGAGTGATATCAATTAGGTCTGGTTTCAACCCTGGCTAGAAGCAATCGGATATCTAACCGTACTGATCAGCAGTGATATAGCGAAACAGATCTCTATATGGATGACTATATATTATTTTAATGATTTAAAAGCAACGCTGAATCTCCATTAGAGTTAAAATGGGTAACATGAGAAAAAGAAACTGGTTACAGGCGGTATGGAAGAAAGGATAATATTAACAGCATTCAAGAAAATAGAAGATGGGAACTGACTTTGCATTTAAATTATTGAATATTGTAGCTATCAGGGGAGAAAATAAACGGAAAGGAGTTCAACAGGCGGGAAGTGTGAGAAAAAGCTTTTGGAGAAAAAGTGGTGGATAAATTTACAAGTGTGGGACCTATATGCCAACGTAGTAGCATACTTAAATATAGTTTGAAAGTAGGCTATATTTATGGGTTAAAATGCTCAGTATTAAGGGTATAGCTTATTTAATTATAAAAGTGGACATTGAATTCAACACCAAAAGCGACAGTCTATTTCATGGTAAATGCTATCTTAAGCCTTGTCTTGAGGATTAGCATTGATCTAGCAGAACTCACCAATTGATCTGCCGTGTCTTCACCATTCGACCATGAAAGATTTGTAGTTAGACAAGGACGAATTAAATACTCAAATACGAGTATCCATTAAAAACAAATAAATAAATTAATATATATATATATATATATATATATATATATATATATATATGGGGTTGTTTGTGTGCGTGTCTATTTTTTTAATTTTCTGTAGGACTATTAGGTTGGAATAAAGCTTTAATTGATTTTCGATTATATTACCAACTTGGTATCTGTAATAAGACAACTTTTTACTGCTGCTTTAATACTAGACCTGATCGGTTTGATAATGTCGAGATGGCAGCTGATGTCAGAAATGACCTACATCGTATGGTAGAATACTTTACTGTCTCCCATCATCATTTCTAATGCTAACCACCAGGAAAGTAACTCGTTGCACCTTGTCAGACTATAGTTTTCCGCTGACATGAAGTGGAAGGAATATATCGAATCAAATGTTAGGTCTGATGCAAGGAGATTCGGTTCTCTGTATCGTACTTGACAATATTTTCACCCAAATCTCTCTCATTTATTTACTAGTTTACACTTGGTTCAAGCATTGAACTCTCCTCTGGCTTTTTGATTTCCAGTCAACTTTTATTCTTTAAACATTCAAATGCAATATCAATCGCTATATTCTGTCTTCTTGGACCGTCTTAATTTATTGTCTTCACCACTTAATAATGTTTCTTTTTCTCATATTCTTTCACAGTCAGTAAACGTTTGCGTCTTAGTGGATATATTGCCTTTGTTGCTAGAAAAATTTAAAAATTAACTTTTAGCGTAAAAATACTTAATATTTACAATCTACGCACGAATTGTATTGAAAGATGCATTGAAAGCTCTCTATATAGAATAGGTATATTTGTTATCAATTTCTGTCAGGCGTAAATTTAAATTACATATTCAAACGCTGCCTCCTGTGAAATGTCGCGAAAATTTTTCCAGCCCAATCTGTAGCCATTAGAGTGAATTAACATTTTTACATCTGTTCCTAATATAGCCTACACCCGGGTTTACATAAACAGATTGTTAGTCATAGGATGCTAAAATATTATTTACTTATAAAATGGCAAATGGCGGTTGTATCCTCAAAGGTGAAGACGTACAACTAAGCTACTTTGACTAACGATCGTCGTACCATTAAAGGCTAAAAATTCCTTGGTATTTTATATTTTATTGGAAATTTTATTTCCTAAAAACGACAATTTATAACGCCTCCCGTATTTTCTGCTAACGAGAAAACTCGTTTCGACCTGACTTAAATTGCAGGTTTCCAATTCGCATCGTTTCGTCAACTTCAGGATATATGACGTCATTTACATGAATGCTGCTGTCGCACATGTCGAATTCTGTTTTCTGTTGACGTCACCATCTACCGGATCCCTAGAATATGGCGTCGTCATGCTTAATCGGGACTCGATTCATCATGGAAAACAACATCATCATCATCATCATCATCAAATTGACTGTCACCATATTTGCATTTATGTCATTCGCTTACGTCATCGTTATCGTTTAAGTTACTTCCGCTGATGTAATAATCTGTCTTCTTGTTTTGCGCGTGCGCCGCCTTCGTCAGTGACGGCAAGCGTGGTAATAGTTGTCAACGTCGGGGACGAGTGTACAATGATTATAGTTAGTATTATTCTCTTTCTCCGCCCATCATTCTCTTATTTCTTCACCTCGATTTTCTCCAGCTCCAATTCTTTCTCCTCATTTTTATTATAATTTTCAATTGAACACCGAATTATCCTCTAGCTCCTCCTTATCACCATGGTCATTAACACAATGATTAATTTAAAGTATTTGTTGTCATAAGAATATATTTTGTGCCCATCAGCACCATTAAATGTCAGTTCAGAATTACAATTATTGATTTCAATATACTTATAATGCCGCTGCATATCTCTGTATATCTTATTTGTTTGGTTGATTTGCTTTTTAGCGGTTTATCAAACTTTTGTTTTTTTTTTTTTATAAGCGTTTCACCCCGAGCAAGGCATGTCGCTGCCACTACTGTGCAGGGGGCTACGTAGAGAGGAGAAAGGCTGGTTAAATATAGGAAATAACAGAGGGTGGGTGATAGGCGGGTGAGGATACCGAGAATGAGGGTTGGGTAGATGAGAGTGTTGTGAGAATAGTTGGGAGTTAATGTGATAGGAGGTGTCTATTGACCCTACATTTAAACACCTGGAGATTGTAACTGTCGGGAAAGCAGACTTGTGGAAGGGAGTTCCACAGGCGGGAAGCGCGAGAAAAGAAGCTGTTGGAGTAGAATTTACGGTTACATCTTATTTGTTTAACTGTAAAAGTTTGGGACCTAGTTGCTAATCTAGTATCTCGTGTAAATTCGTGCTTGGGCGGCACCAGTGATCTAAGCTCATCGGAGCAGAAGCCATGAAAGTACTTGTAGAAGAGGCACAGGGAAGTTACATCACGCCGGTGTGAGAGCGGCTGCAGCCGGTCTGCCAAGTTAGTATCAACCACGTTACAGATCCTCCTTTGTATTTTGTCAAGAAGCCCAAGGAGAGCAGCAGGGGTTTGCTTATTTAAAGCTGATCATAGTTTTTGGATTATAAAATAACTTTTTTTAGAGTGGATATTGCATTAACTAAACTCTTAGTAGAGCCACAATTACCAGCATAATCGAAAACGAGGGCACATACTAAGCTCGACCAACCCCAAAGACCCCAATAGTGGAACAAGCGGATGTCGATTACAACAAATCTCAGCGGTTGAATAAGCAGATGAAGAGAGGGAATTATAAGCATGACGGACATGCTACAGAAAACGCCACTCGAAATTTTCAGCAGTAGTCCGTCTGAGTTTCATAAATGGATTCTGCACGCCTCATTCCATATGAGACGCAGAGGAAAGTCATGAAATCAAGTGAGTGGGTCACTTTTTGGCAAGTTGATGTCCATCTTAAAAAATTAACACCATCGACACTTTTTTCTATTTTGATTATCTTTCACCTCTATCAAGCTCTTACAAAATTAAACGGTGATATGAGATGGATTGCAGGAACAGAGTGTTAATGAAACTGGAAACTTCTAGGCCTGAACCTGGACGTCGTCTATGACATTATCATAAAGGAAGTGATTATCAAAGAAGAAATTAAATTATGGATACAAAATAAAGCCACCGCCGCCAACAGCGATGATAACGACGATTGTATTGACTTTTTTTTTGGAGATGATAAGGATTTTTCAGATACAAGTATTACTATTTAACCCATAGCTACGGAAGTAGAGTTCGGTTCATACTTTCCCAAGAATATCTGCGTGTAAGTGTGTATAACGGATCCGACTGGAATTAGAAAACGACCCTCCATTTTTAAACACCGAGCTGTTATCCATTACACCACTCGCACACACAAACTTACAGCGCCTGGTATTCTTAAGCCGTCACCCATCTAGTTACTGATCAACCTCAATGTTGGTTAAATTCGATAATCGGACGAGAACCGTGAGATGACTGTTATCCGTAACCTCTTATCTCACATTTATTAATGAAGACATGTTTTTAATGGTGTTAAGATCTAATATTATTATTCTTCCCAACCATTGACACCCATTATTTGCTACAAATCTTACATACATTAGCGGCAACATGCAGCAACTGATTTAAAACAGTTCTAAAACTTTGCATTTAATAAAGAGTCAGTTGAAATTTTTACGGCACATGATGAGGCAAGAGTTTAAAAGGTTCCACGCTATCAGACTATTAAATACAAGTGGGACAGGGGAAAACAACGCATAACCCACTTAACAAGCTTGTGTAAATGATTGGATGAGCAGAGATTAGGAGAGATAGTGAAAACACGAAATTTACTAAAAGCCATAAATGACAAGAGATTCTAAAGGGACTCAATACATATAGGCAGAAGATCATGGCATCATTGAGTTGGTTGCTCCTTTACTCAAAATATCAAGCAATGCCTGTGAATTACATGTTTTATAATTATGGGTTCTGACCCGATAAACTTAGGTTACTTGTGCCCCCTACACAAGAATTTACTCGAGCAGCCAGAATGATGACAAGGTCCCACACTTTAACAATTCTACCAAATGCAGCCGACAATTCTCCATCAGCTTCTTTTCTCGCACTTTCCGCCTGTGGAAATACCTTCCGTATACTTGCTTTCCTGACGGCTATAACCTCCAGGAATTTATATCTCTTATCCACTTGACTCCCGTCCTTCCCTTGTTCTTTCTACATCATCACTTCTGTCTTGTTCTTTTCTTTTCTCTCTACTTTCTTAACTGTCTTTACACCGGTATTCCCATCCTTCTCTTTCCTTTTCTTGGACACCCCCTGTAACTAGTTTTTCTCTTCACTCCCCTCCTGCTTAAACTTTCATTCTTCTGTTTTGTAGACCCTGCGCATCAGTGGTTGTACCACCTAGCTTGGGGTGAAACGATTAGAAAAAAAGACGTTAAGCTAACATGCCGACCATGAAAAGCAATAATCCGAAAAGAAAAGCTTGTCTTCATCATCATATATAACAGCAATTTTGATATTTTGACGGTGTGTAATGGTTAACAAGCTTGTATTATTCGATAATTTACGACTCATTAGTAAGTTCGATCTCTACTGAGATCATATTTTCGGTTTTGTACCACATTTAAGCAACAGTTTGAAAATAATTTGGGACCCTCAACGAGGTGTAATGCTTAGCACGCTTGTCTCGGTAGGACAATTATGATCGAATAGTGAATCGATCATTCATTCGGCCTTGGGAAGGACATCTAAGCTACGCTTGGAAAACCTATATATATATATATATATATATATATAACCACCGTTACCATCAGCCCAAGGGGACACAAATTCGAATTCTGGAGGGGAGCACATATTTTTCTTTAATAAGATTTCACGAATATTCAGGTCGGTAGACGAAAATAAATAAAGATCTTGTTTAAGGCATAAATGAATCGACTACTCATTTGTGTACCAAATAAGCATAACTTTTAAAGACAACTTTTTAAATATATACTTTGGTAGCAATCTTTCTTTTAGGGATCTTTCATTGAAAAGCATTTATTAAAACATACTTTTACAGAACTCTAGTCGATAACACAAAAATCCTTTTTAAATCAAATAAATGTCAACATCTTATTATTAGAGAAGCCCTATTGATTAACTGTTACTCCGCCGCTATCAATCTGACACTGTTCAGCAGAGAAGATATTAAGTATTTTCTAAAAATAGAAGTGACCCTTTAGTTAACCCATCTGCGCATGGCTTGCAACTACTCCAAACGGTCACTCTTTTCCAAGAAAGTTCACACAGTAAGAACAAGTATGTAATAAAAAACACGGAAAAAAAGTGATACCTAATACAACAACCTTGAGAGGAGATAAAGCCTTGGACAAAAGTGCTCAGGACAATAACAACTATGAACATTTTTAATATTCTTTATAGATTGATTAAATCATCTGGTCTGCGTATCCTTCTGTCTTCAAATCTAACTTACCTTCATCACTTTTTTCATTCCCATTCCCATTTTTTCTTTCTTCTTTCTTTTTTTTTCTTCCTCCCTTCCTTTTCTTTTTGCTAATTTTTCTTTTCCTTATTTTCCAAACTCTCAAATAAATTTTGAATGACACATATATTAAGGATGGCCGACAGTATCGAATCACCCCGCACCTTACTGACACGCGTTTCTTCTCGTTTACAAATTTAACAGACCTTTTGCCATCCTCTTTACTCCTTCCCTTTTCAACTATTCTTCTTTCTATTTTTTCTTTTTTCCTCCCTACATTTGCTTCTTTCTTTCACTTTGTATTCGCTACGCTTTTCCTTTTCTTTAGCAATTTGACTTCTTGTTTATTTACCCACACACATGCACTTAAGTAAATTTTTGATTTTTCCACAGTATTAAATATCTCTGAAATTCGCAAAAATTATGATTTGATCATACACTTTAAAATATTTATATAAAAAAATACATATTAGCTTTGTAAATAAATAATTTTATTTACATTGAGGCCTCTTGGATCATTTTTAATATTTAATTTTAAACAATTAATATTAATAGTATCTTGTTTAGGATTTTACCATCAAGCCGCTTACTTTTTGATTTATATATATATATATATATATATATATATATATATATATATTGTCATCGTCAGACAAATCTGTTTTGCTGTATCTCAGCTCATCAGTACGGTTAGACATTCGATTGCTTCTAGCCAGTCGGCGATTCTGCCACTGAGCTACGGGCGCTCGGTAGAGGGAGGGTAGAGGAAGGCGAGTCATATACATTGTAGCACACGCCTGTAACCGAGAGTGTTCGAATTCATTACTGAATTATATATATATATATATATATATATATATAGTTCATTCGGCAATATATATATATGTATATATATATATATATAGTTCATTTGGTAATATATATATATATATATATATATATATATATATATGTATATTAGACTAGCGATCACATCGAAGTTTGGAAATGTCTGTTACGATGTAAAAATAACTATAGAGAGCACTTACAACCACAAGTAACCGCACAATGATAATGATAAAACATAAAAAAATTGAAGACAACGTATGTCCTTTGAAGCTACATCACTAGCCAATACTATTTTCAGGTGATTTTTTAAAAATCATTCTCTTAAAACACTTTTTTTAGGAAAACAAATTTCTCAAGTGAGTAGCTGTGGAATGTCAACATTTTCACGACGTCATTATTTTCTCTTTGAGTTGTGCTATACATTTTAATTGTTGCTGCTTTTAGGTGTAACCAAGAGATGTGCTTTATTTTTTATTTGCCAGAGTTCTTTGTAATTCTGTAGCTCCATCCAACAATATTCAAAGTAGCATGGAGTTTATCAAGAGACTCGGGCTTTACTCACTGAAATATTTTTTCACCATTGATCTAAGGAACTGCTTGTATCGCGTTATGGTAGTAGAAAAAAGCGCAAATAATAGTTGTGCGGTGATAAACGTTGATTGCTTTCAAGAAGAAAGAAAACCAGTTCGATTTATGTTGAATTCATGTTTCTAATACTATAAAGAGCTCCATTAACAATTAGCTGAAAATTGACTGAACACATTCGTGAGTGAATCTAGTTTCAGATGCAGCAACTGCGGACGTGCTTGTTTGAGTGGCGTAGCTGGATTTTATCAGAGAGGTCAAGAGTGTGACATTTCCGTTAGGTTTAGTGAGGCCTTGAGAGAAAAGCGCTGTGGTTGGAGTTCCTATATTGGGTTCTGGACTTATGTCTGCGTTCAATTCAAAGGTTACAGCATTCAGTCCCCTCAAAAAAATAGGCCATTAAAAAAAGAGGGCTGTGCGGGTAGAGGGTGGGATTTAGATAAAAGAGAAAAATAAGTGAAAAGTGAATGGATAATGATAAAAGGACCTCAAAACTAAAACTTCAGAATAATAGAAAAGAAATGGATGGAGAAAGAAAGGAAAAATTGAAGAGACGACAGGGAAGAAAAGAAGAAAGAAAATTAAGAGGAAGGAATATTAAGAAAAAAAAAGAGGATTTGCACAGAGATAAATTCTCAATTGGAGTAGATAGACTTAACTATCGCCCGGTTCACACTCCACCCACGTCTTTTGAACAGGTGAAGAAGCTCATCCCTTGTTTCTTGTTTAGGATGTGGTTCCCGGCTTTGTTTTTTAAAAAAATTTTTCCCAATCTTCTTTCACTTTTTTCTTTTATCTTTTTTTTTGTTCTTAATTGGAGTAGATAGACTTAACTATCGCCCGGTTCACACTCCACCCACGTCTTTTGAACAGGTGAAGAAGCTCATCCCTTGTTTTCTGTTGAGGATGTGGTTCCCGGCTTTTTTAAAAAAATTTTCCAATCTTCTTTCACTTTTTTCTTTTATCTGTTTTTTTTGTTCTCAATTGGAGTAGATAGACTTATCTATCGCCCGGTTCACACTCCGGCCACGTCTTTTGAACAGGTGAAGAGGCTCATCCCTTGTTTTCAGTTTAGGATGTGGTTTCCGGCTTTCTTTTTTTAATTTTTTTCCCAATCTTCTTTCACTTTAAAGTAAAAGAAAAAATGCCGGGTTCGGTATAGTATGTGGCAAATTTTTCTCATGGCCTATAAAATTGTGTCACTTGTATAGTATGTGGCCTACCTTAAAAAGCGTATTTTATATTTATTATAAATGTCTGGTAACGGTTAGTGTTAACGGTTAGAGAAAATAATTATTTTCAATAAATATACGAATACTTATACCCATACGTATACTCTTATTGAGGTAGGGCACATTCAGACCGGGTAGCCCACATACTATACCAGAATCAAAGAGGTAGGCCACATACTACATCGGCACCAACATTCTATTAGGAAAATAACGAACGAACGAAGGAAAACAAAAAAAGAAGCAAAGAAAAAAATGTAAGAAATTAATAAGAACAAGTAAGGATAAAGAAAGAAAGAAAAGAATAAACAGATAAGGAAACCTGTTAAAAATAAAAATAAAGAAATAAAAATAACTGAGAAAGAAAGAACGAACCAAAAATAAAAGAAAGGAAGAAAGACAGACAGACAAGAATTAGAAAGAAAAAATGAAAAGCAAATAAAACTGATAAAAGAAATAAAGTAAAATAAGAAATAACGAATTTGAACATAACATAACTTCATAACATAACTTCATAACATAACATAACTTCATAACATAACATAACTTCAATAACATAACATAACTTCATAACATAACATTACTTCAATAACATTTCATTTTTGTTTTGTGTGACTAGCAAATAACAGTCTGATACTCGATCCGAAAAAAATGTACCCATTAATATTCTCCGACGCTTATAGTGTTATATATCAATAAACAGACAAACACGCGTATATATAAAAATATGAGTTATATTTTTATTAATGAACGATGGACCGTGTAGCCTAGTGAACAGAGAGTGAGAGCGCGCTTCCAAGGGTTGACGGAGGGGTGTCGTCGTATCTGTTCTCCTCTGGTCTGGTCTGTCCGGACTGTCTGCCTCTGTCTCTCTGCCCAGACTGGTGAATCCGTGTTTTCGCGGTCTTTATATATCTTCCAAAACCGGGACTTGTTTCTTCCGGCTTTGCCTTGATCACGCGACGCCCACGCGACGCCTACGTAATTCTCAGAGTCACCTGTCTGTTTGCCTCTGAGTTATTTCCGCATCTGCCGGAAATAGGGTCAAAGTGACATCCGTTACTTTTCACCGACCGGAAACAACACGGCTTGTATCAGCCTTTCTTGGGTGGGCCAGACCGTTATATTACAATAGAAAACAAACAGTAAATGTGAGCACAGTTAGGCCGTGAATAATATGTGCTGTTACTGGCAATATCGACAAGCTACATTTTGGGTAGTGGATGAAGCTGCACATATTTTAATCTATTTCTGTCCCTTCTTTCGACCTTCCTTCTTCCTCTTGTTAATATTTTCCACTCTTTCTTAAAAGTGGTGGTAAAAATGCATAAAAAATTGTGCTGATGATTTGGAAAAATGTTGCTTTTTGTAGTTGAAAACCTGTTCCATCTAACCGGATTATCGTCTTCTCTCAATTTCCGGTAATTGTCATAGAAATAAAAAGTAAGTATTACTTTTGGGGCATCTCTTGCCAATGAACAGAAATAAAAAGTAATAGATTTTCAATTCTGATGGGGAAAAATATACTTCGCAACAAATAATTTAAAAAGAAACCAGTGAATATCATGTGAAATCTTCATGAGTTTTGCTTCGAGGACAAGGCAGCATTTAACAAAGAAATTTGGCGGTTATGGAAACTGAAATGCTGACCACAACTCAATGATGGAAATATATATATATATATATATATATATATATATATATATATAAAGAGAGAGAGACAGACAGACAAACAGACCGAAAGTAAAAAGAAAGAAAGAAAGAAAGAATGGGAGAAAAGAAGGCTAAGTAAAGATTAAAGTATAGAGAAAATAAAATACAATAAAGAAAAAAGAGAAAGAGGACAAAAAAGAAAACAGGGAAAGAGACAGAAATTAATGAAAAGAAAAATAATATATATATATATATATATATATAGTAATTACACAAAGATCCAACACCTATCAAAATACGTTAAATTACAGTAAATCAACCTATTTTAAGGTGAACATAATTGTAAGTTGTCACAACAGAGAAAACAGAAAAAAAAACAGTTGGGTTCAAATGTCGTATCATCCCACTAACTTCAAAGTTTCGCATACACAAATTCATCAGGCTTAGCTGATGTGTGCAGTGTATGCGAAACATTGGTCAAAAGTTAAACTCAGTAATTCATTGTCAATACGTAAATAGATACATACTTCACAGTAAGCAGCATGAGTTAGTATAAGGTCGTTCTTAGCCGAGGTGCACATCATGCTGAATGAAATAACAGTTTTCCTTACAAAAAGGGGCCCAAGTTCGACCCTCATAGAGAACACATTTTCATTACTTATATTTCTCGAATGCGCAATATTAAATACTGTTAACCAAAAATTGGGCACAGTTTTGAAATAGTAAATGTTCATTACAATAACGTGGAAATAAAAATATTTAATTAAAGATAAATAAATTAGATTTTTTGGAAATAGCTTGGTTTGAGTTTCGGCGACGGGAGTGAGCAAATGTCTACTTTCGTAAAAAAATGAAGGAAATGAGCTTTCTTTAAATAGGGTTAAAGGAACCATACGTGCTCAAATCACTTCATGATGTACCTGATTAATGGTATTTCCCTCTAAAAAGTGGAACATAGGTTTAAATCATGACACTTAGATATTCTGGAATGTGCAAGCAGATGGAGGTATTAAACATTGTTTAATAAATAAATAAAAGTGTAACGTTTATTTCAAATAAAAAAAGTCCTTTATTATATTTAAAGTAATGAAACAAAAAAAATATGTATATATCAGTCAGTCAGTTAAGTGATACACGCTTGGGCGATCATGTCTCGAAAGAGACATCACTGACTGGGCAGAAGATTATCCCGCACTAGGTTGCCATTGCTTTCTGTGGTAGACTGGTTGCCGACCAAGGCTATAGAAGCCAATCTGTCCTGTTATTTGACCCATAACTGGAAGGAATAAACGGATTAATACATTTCCCAAGCGTATTTGCGCGTAAGTGAATACAATGGATTCAACTGGAATATCGAACTCGGCTCCCCGGTTTCTCTTTCCGAGCCGATATCCACTGTACCACAACGCACATACTAAGGCGAAACTGAGTTTTCAATGAAAAAATACGGGTTTATTCTTTTAACGTTTTTTTATCCAGAGAAATAAATTAGCGAACTGAGTATAAAAGGGATAAAATAAATCCTACCGAAGTAAAATGAAAAAAAATGCAACGACATTATGGCAGAAAGAAAGTGAGGGAAAGTCCAAGAATCGAGAGAGAGAGAGAGAGAGAGAGAGAGAGAGAGAGAGAGAGAGAGAGAGTACACATCGTAAGAAAGAATTAGATAAAACAGGAAGGAGTAAAACAAAGGAAACTTATAGATCGGATTAGTGGATTTGGATTGCAATTATTTATTTTATTTCATTTTAGTTTTTATTTATTTATTCCTCTATTTACTTCTGACGTGATGGGCAATGGTCAAAAATCAATTGTACACGTTACGGACTCCTCCTTGCTTTGCATTTCGCATAAGAACAATGACCTCATACCGGAAGTATCATCAGTAAAGAATGTTGCCGCCGGACATTCTAACTGAGAGCGCCGTTGGAGATCACGTGACAAGAAATTGTCTCATCCTCACCCATTTGCTTTGATTGAACTCCTCCGCCCTCTTCCACCTTGACTTTTTGTCTTTTCTTCGCAATGGGTTTATTCTGACACATCACAACGACGTCGTCACGTCGCTACAATTCTTTCAACCTCCGATTTCTTTACAACTCATTCCCGAATTTCTTCTTCTTCTTCTTCTTCTTCTTCTTCTAAATCCTGTCATCTTCTTTCATTTTCTTCTCTCATTTTTACGTTATTCCTTATTTATTTGAAGCGTTATTCTTTGCTGTCTTTGATTTCTTTCTTTTCCTTGTTTTCATTTTCGTAACAATTATCGCTCAGTTCTTGTTTCCGACCTCAAGGAGATTGCATGTTTTTATTCCGCCTCCCTGTCTGCAAATGCTTCTGATTACGACAAGCAATTTCTTTTAAGGTTAGTGACGAATGGCGACGTAATTCGCTGAGCCCATTCATGCTCCACTTAAAAATAACGCTTCTGATTTTGGTGACGCGATAATATTTTTAATATCCCTCTTTCTCTACATTCTCTCTCCCTTAATATGTGCACGCACAATCCTACGCACACCCCACGTACACATATATATCTAAATATAAACAGCGATGACATATATATATATATATATATAATAAAAACAACGCTTGGTATCTGTAATAAAACTATAGATTACACTACTTTTTGTCTGCGTTGTATATAGGCAGCTGGAAACTTATCGGACATGAGGAAATGTACCATTTCGCTCTATGGCGTGTGTTGGTATATTTGCAGATTACGGTCATCGCTTCACAATGAGCTCCATCGGTTGTTCTCAGGTTATTACCCTAAAATTGTACAGTCTCGAATTCTCGCTGAAATCAAGGCCATCTTTTCACCATGCTGGAGGTCTGCTCGATTTAATAAATGGCACAACGTGTGAGATTATAATCGGCATATTTTTATTCTTCTCAGTAAGGAAGTGTTGCCGACTACACATCAGCGAATGGGGAGGTGAAAATGAGTCAGACAAGCTGCATACTCTATAATCCAGCCTTCATTTTTATTTTTAGATCGTCCCAAGAAAGTTAGAAAAATGCTTTTTTTATTTGCCTTCTTGCTTGTTCGTGATCAATCAATTCAAAGACAAGGAAAGAATTTCATTACATTTTATTTTCACCGATATTTTGCACAGAACTTGTTTTATCAGTTAAGTTATTATATTTTTTTCTTATCCTTAACCTCAAATTATCCAACTTTTGTACACCCACAGTGCTCTAGAAGGAGAAAACCGCAGTTGTTTTTGCCTTTAAAGTAAATATTTTTCTTTACAAGAACCCAAAATAATTTGCCTAAAGAGGAAAATTAGGAATAATCATTTTTACACAACAAAAAGGCACCAGGGAGCTAAGCCGGTCGGAGCAGAAGCCATGAAAATATATGTAGAAGAGACAGAGGGTAGCCACATCGCGTCGGTGAGAAAGTGGCTGGAGTCGGGCTGCCAGGTTAGGATCGATTACATTGCAGATTCTCTTCTGGAGCCTGTCGAGAACCCTGAGACTAATAGCAGGGGAGCCTGATCAGATATGACAACAGTATTCAATGCATGGGCTAATGGTTGATTTGTATATGTGCAAGATTGACTAAACCGCGAAAAACATCCTGGCATGACGCAATAACCTAACTTTCCTAGGAGTAGATTTAGTTATTGATTCAATGTAGTCGTTCCACTTGAGGTTGGTTTAATCTGTGTCTGTATTTCTTATTATCAACATATTAAAGGAATAGTAATAAATACAACAGAATCAAACCAAAAATAGGAGAAGAAAAGTGTGCGTTCGTTAAAGACACTGTAACAAGGATTGCAATTTTTTTCTTAGAATAATATCAGAGAAAGTAATACAAATGGAGAAGGATACGTAGCCGCGTTTAATAGATTATGCAAAAATATTTGATAAAGTATCTTGATAGTGTAGGTATTCGTGAAATGTTTGGGAATGATATTAGAATAATGCAGACAAGAAATCGCTTTCATGTAAACATGAGTTCAGTAAATATACAAACACAGAAATGATGTGATGTCTTCTAACCGGAATTATTCAACCTATACAGTGAGATTATTCTGAGAGAATTAGAAGTCCTAACATTATTGGCCTCCACAATCCTAACAATATAGAGTATACATATGATATTGTTTTGATAACAAGAAACCTACAAGAACAATTATAGAATATAGAGAAAGAGAATAAGAATACAGGAGTAAACTCTAACCTCAAGAAGATGGAGTGCATAGATGCTTGCAAAAGAAAGAGTATAACAGAAATTACAAATTAAAAATTCAGAAATTAGATTAAGTACAACGATTTAAACATCAAGGAAGTATTTTAGCTAAATCGGAAATTGTTATCCTAAAATCCGAAAGAGCAATAAAAGATTTCACCTAAAAATAAGTAACGTAATAAAAACAAAACAAAAAAATCAGAAAGTAATACCGAACCGTTATGTGATATCAGTTCTCTTCGAATAATTTTTATTCACAGGACAGATTTAAGGGAAAAGGAATAGAGCAAAATAGTTCATAACCTGTCCAATGAACATAAGGAAATGGATGGAAGAGCAAGTTTTAAGAGAGATAACAAAAACAAACACACACACACACACACACACATGCGCGCGCGCTCGCTTTGATATTGATTGATTGATTTATACATTTTCTAAAACTTATGCCGTCCTTTAAGAAGAGAAATGATTTAGTGGTTCAAGTCTTACTAATTAACCTATTGTTGGTGGGAGAAAAAGGGCATTCATGCCAAATTGATAAAAAAAATCTTCTGCAAGTTTGCAAATTTTGTTTATTTGTAAGTCTGTATTTTATCCAATTATCGTTTATTTCTTTATAAGCACTAAAAAAAAATTCTGACAGTTTTTGTATATTTGCAAATTTTATGTTATTCTATTGCTATAAACTGTTAAATGCGTTAAAATACATACGTATTATCTAAGTAAATCAATAGGAAGTTAAATAATACTCTGAAATATTTTAACTTTTTACCATTATTGCGTATATGCTAAAATCGAATATTCGGTTTGAGAGTGACCCTTTTCTCGAATTAATAAATTTCAACAAACGTTTATCGATTTATGGCACAGGAACATAGAGTTACAAAAAAGTCAAACCCTAATTAATATATATATATATATATATATATATATATATATATATATATATATATATATTTCTTGTGTTTTATTGTTCTTAATATATATATTGCGCCGGTGAAAAAGTGACTGTATCTATGCTGCCAAGTTTATATAGTTTGATATCATAATGTGTTATATTTATAGGACAATATAAATATATAAATATATACAAATATATATATATATATATATATATATATATATATATATATATATATATATACAATATCAAAGATAGATCATTGATAGTTATACACAGTGATAACAGATATGAGTAATTCATGACTTTCAGCGCATCATAATCGTCTGGTAATCTGATGATCTATTGAGACGTGAAACTCACAGCCATTGTACTGCCTCTTTTCTTTTCTTTGTACGTCTTATAGTCTTCTTTGTGCTCATTTGAAGGCACGTTGAATCAGCCATTTGGTCGAATTATAGAATGTAATAGGCCACGCTCACCAGAAGTTATATTATGTAATACCAGCTCATTAAAAGACTTCTGACCCACTTATACGCGTTCCATTTGTCTCTGCCTAATGAATGTCTACAAACCTATCTATAACTGATCAGTGTAGGAGAGGATTGAAAGAACATATAGTCACCGATTGTTGTCATAAGAGGCATATATAGTCAACGGCAACTCTATGATCGTATCGTCATCTGTCCTCATTTCCAGGCTTTCTAATTGGGTTTTTGTTTTCATACTTATCTCCTTTGTTACAGTTTTACTTCGTTTCTTTCCTCACTTGTATTCTCGGTTTTTTAACGTCTTTCCGCATTACTATCATCAATACAGTTCAATTAAGATATATAATATTTCTTATATATATCATATTTCTATAAGAGATTTTAAATCTTTCTTTCTTTCTTTCTTTCTCTTTCTTTTTTTCCAAATTCTAGAATTTTTTAAATTAATTTTTTCTTAAGTTTCATATTTGAGAATCTTCTTTCATTTTTTCTTTCTAATTTGCGGAATATTTTTTCTTTCTTTTTACATTTCATTTAATTTTCATATTTCGGCAATAACCCCTCTTTCTCTCTCTCTCTCTCTCTCTGTCTCTCTCTCTCTTTTGTTTTCTTTCTTTTTATATTTTTGAATCATTTCTTGATTTTTTCTCATTTTTATATTTTGTAAAATATTTTTCTCCTTATTTTTCCTTCTTAAATTTTTGCTCCACCTCTAATATCCTTTTTAAATTTCCGTATAGCTTTCTTTCTTTGGTTTTTCCTATTTTTTTATATTCAGAATCATTTTTTTCATTCTTTCTTTCTTTCTTTCTTTCTTTCTTTCATTCGTCTTAGATTTCCGAAGCATTTATTGTTTTTTTTAAAGTTTTAATCTCGAGAACCTTTTGTTTGTTTGTTTGTTTCTACATTCCAGAATATTTGTTATTTGTTTTTTCTTCATTTTTATATTTCGGAGTCTTTTCTTTCTTTCTTTCTTTCTTTCTTTCTTTCTTTCTTTCTAGATTTGGGAACCATTTATTTCTTTTTATGTTTCTTTTTTATTTTAGAAACTATTTTTTACTCTCTTTCTTTCTTTCTTTCTTTCTTTCTTTCTTTCTTTCTTTCTATAAACATTCCTATTTATATGAATCTACCAAAATTGAAACTTGCATGTGACAATAAGATTTTTAAAAAATCTTATCTTCGTTGTCACCGTTGCCGTCATTCTTTTGCTGCTTCTGAAATGACACACCGTCTTGTACCATTCAGGACAATTGCACTGTTGGAAGCGCCTGCAATTCCTCGTGTCACGCAGCAAAGAATCATGGCCGTTTTTCCACTTCTTTCCTTTGACGCACACCACGTTATGTTGTATCGAACAAAGACAACGTAGAACTACTCTAAAATTCCTATCTTCTACTTAGACCTTATCACTTCTGCTTCTTCTTCTTACTACATTTTATTTTCTTATTTTCTTGTGTTTTTGACGAATTTTGTACCCACCTTTAACATGTTCTCTTCGTTTTTGCTATTATCGGATTTTTAGTTTCTCTCTAAATAATCTTTTTTAGTTGCTCTCTTTCCTTTTCTTCCACTATTTCTATTTTTTTAAAAATTTTCCCATCTTCAAGCATTTTCAATTTTTGTCTTCCTCGTGATCAAATTTTCTTTGCTTTTGGTTTTCAAATTCTTGTTTCAAACCGATTCCATATGGCGTAACATTCTTCCAAATTATTTTTTCTTCTCGTCTCTTCTTTCTTTTTTTCCCCGGATCTTCTTTTTTGAAAAAAAAAATGTTTTCAAGTTTTCTTCTTCTTTTTTTTCTGCTACTTCTGTTTAATTCTTTTGTGTCTATTTCATTTTTCCTGCCTTTTTCTCATCCACATCGTTCTGTTCTTTTTGTTTAATTTCCTTTTCGTTTTCCCTTTCTTCAACCACATGTCGATGCACTCTTTTGACCTCTTGTTTTCTCTTTTTCTTTTTACAATTTTCATTTTATTCTTTTCATAAATCGTTGCTTTTTTCTCTTTCTTCTTTGCATACTTCTGCTAATTTCTCATCCACTCTCAGATAAACCGGAAAGAACCGGAAGTCTTGACACAGGCAAAGGCTGATTATGAAACAGAAAAGAATTTCTCTCGAGGAAGTGATTAGTCGAGTCACTCACTCTGACGTCATTCGGTAATTTACCCTTTGTAAAAAAAAAAAGAAAAAATTGAATAAAATGGTTGTTCTATTAGAGTGACGTCAGCCTGATCAAAGGTAGACTATCGTTAAAGTGACAGCCATCACATAATGGGCCAATCTGAAGAGGTAAAGAGACCTGGTCATGACAGCCATCAAAATTTTGATCCATTTTCGCAATATGGCGGAACAGTTAAAAAGAAGGGGAGACAATTCTTCCATGGTAAATTTTAAGGAAATCGATGAGAGGTGATCTCAGTGTCTTTAATCAAACCTAAGTGTCAAGGTTTTATTTTTAGTTTGTTGCTTACTCTCTTTATTTCACTCTATCTCCCTATCTCTCTTCCCTGTTTGTCTGTCTGTCTGTCTCTGTCTCTCTCTCTGTCTCTCTCTCTCTCTCTCTCTATATATATATATATATATATATATATAATAACCTCTTGCATCCTAGTGGCTTTGTATTGGCTGGCTTGGGTTGAAATGATTAATATATATATACACTTTGACAGCAGTAGCTACTCCGGCATATACGCATCGCTCGTTCAATAATGAATTAGAGCACTCTAGCTATTGGGCGTGTATAATGATATATGCGCTAAAAAGTTTGCCTTCTTCTACCGAACGCTTGTAGCCCAGAGGTAGAATCGCCGGCTGACGCAAATTCGGTCGGGTTTCAGTCCTGGGTTAAAAGGCAATCGGAGTCTAACCGTACTGGTGAGCTGCGATACAGCGAAACAGATCTGTCTGCGGATGACTATAGTATATATATATATATATATATATATATATATATATATATATATATGTGTGTGTGTGTGTGTGTGTGTGTGTGTGTGTGTGTGAGTGTTTGTGATATACAATATTTATGAGAAAAATTGCTCAGCATTAGACATAGAGAGTATATACCCTGGTCAACACCGATTGGCGACATTCTTTTTCCTCCTTGAATGAAATTTTCAGTTTATAAACATTTCAGTCAAACATGAAAAAGCCTGTCGCGGTTCAGTGTTTATTTTGTTCATTTATACTTACCATAAATATGTTCTGTGTGTGACAAATTCTCCAAGGTTTCTTTCCTCGTTTTACATACTAAAGATTCAGATTGTTCCATTCCTTCCACACTTTTCTCTAAACTTATTTATTGCTTACATGCTCTATCCAGGATATTCTTCATCTCGTTTTTTATAACCATATTTCTGTTGCCTGAAGTCTGCTCCTCATCTGTGAAGAAATTGTTCAGCATTCACTGATACATAGGGGTATTTCTAACAAAATAATTTTTATAACCTTAAAATAAATTAATTATATATTGTTTTGTTTACCTATTTCATGTGGATGATAGTATTTTTATACTCTTATCTTTTGTTTAATGTTAGAAAAAGATGTATGTTTATGCAATGAATCAATTGAATTGTATCATTTACGAATCTTCGGAAAATTCAGGAGACCCGCATGAAGTTTTGGTAAGGAAAATCGTTCTGTGTTGAAAATCTTGTCTTACTCGACACAGAAAATAATCTTTTTGGGACGAGACAACAACGAGTGGTTATTGATTTATTACAAGAAACATAAGAAAAAAAAGCATGACTCAATCGAGAACAACCTTCAACGTTCTAAACAAAACGAAATTCTTTGCGAGTGAATTCGTTGTTATTTTTGTGACATTGTATGAGAATTTTATTTGATGAGTTGTGAAACCTGTAAAAACTCTTACTGCGTTCCATTGATGAATTACTTGATTTCATAATAACCTTTGTTGGACAAGGAAGTCGACCGCCGAATGCTTTGCTAAACAATACACATTGCCTTGTTTAAAATGCGACGTAGAAAAGCTATCATGAAGATGACTTGGGAAGTTTTTCTAGATTCAGCATATTTTCATGACCAGCCAGAAGACTATATTTTGTTTAGTACACTGCAACCCACATTGTCTGATCAGCAATTCCATGAACTTAAAAATCTGGAAGCATTCATCGAAACAAACACTAAGAGGTAAGGATTTTTATACCTAAATTCATTCAATACATGGGTGGCGAGCCACTCAAAGCAGTGAATAAGAATTATTTTGTATTATAAGGAGGTAAAACGAAGCAGTAAGCAATAAGATTACGAGGAGATTAACGATTGATTCTTAAAAAGATTGAAATTATAGTGCTCAGGGAAGAATTTACGTGGAGTCTGTTTGACAAACTAGCAATTATTAGAGTTGAATTTTCTCATTGCAATATGTTAGAAATGAGGCCCATTCGACACCGAGGAGTATAAAAAATCTTTCATTATAAACAAAGAAAAGAGTGCTAAACTACTAGGGAATATTAATCCACATTTATAGCAGTGAATGCTTAACTATTTCCTTAATGATGAAAACTAGACAGAAAACATTGGATTTACAGAAGGATGCTGAGAATACAATGGAAGATGAATGTGATAAACAGACACGTTTTTTGAGAAAATGCTAACAAAAGAAAAATGCTAGACTGAGCTTACTGAAGGTAATTAATACATGGAGAAACAGCGAATAACCTGTTTATTGCTTACATAAATGGCTGGGAACAATAATAATGATATAACATTACTAAGAAAGATACAAAGTTGTAGAAATCATTCATCGCTTACGTTCCGAAATGACATCATATATAAAAGCAATCTTTATCATAAAATCGATCATATTATAGATTATTTTGTCTCTTTGTGGGAATCGAAATCTATACTCATTCGTAAGAGACGCAGTCAGTCAGGCAGTTAAGTGACACACGTGATACACGTTTCGGCAACAATGTCTCTTTCGATTCATAACCAGTCTAGGCAAAATAATTTTCCGCTGTAGGTTGCCATTTATTTCTGCGGTAGACTGATTGCCAACAAAGGCTACAGAACCCAATCTGTCTTGCTATTGAACCCATAGCTGGAAGGAGAAGAGAAGGATCAATGACTTTCTCAAAGGTATTTTTGTGTAAGTGAATGTAACCAACTTCAGTCGAATTTAAACTTGGTTCTCCGATTTCTTACTTTACTTAATTATTTCGACAGCCTTCTTCGGTTGTATGTTCCTTCCCGTTTTTTATCTGCTTGATAGCGAATCCCCACTACAGTCAAATGTCGAATTTGTTCTTGTGGTGCAAAGTGACTCGATGAGGAATAGTTTTCTGTTAGTAAGGAATAAATGCACTCACTTTTCTACAGAAAAGTTAACCGAAAAAAATTGTAAGGTATATTTAGCCTGAGTTGCTGGGAATAAACCTCGCCGGTCAGTATACCAGCGGTCATTTCTGATCATTTCTTCATTAAATGTAGGTTTGTCTTTTTCTCTTTAAACGTTTCATCCCAAGCAAGGCAGTACCACGACTAATGCGTAGGAAGATACATTAGAGAGTTAAATTTTAAACAGGAGAGGGAAGAGAAAGAAAAACCAGTCAGACAGGGCAAGAGAAGGATGGGAATACAGGTGTGAAGACAGTTGCAAAGGTAGAGTGAGAAAGGAAAAGAACAAGATACACGGGGCGATGTAGAAAGAACGAGAAAAAGACTGGAGTCAAGTGGATAAGAGATGGAAACTGACATTGCATTTAAATTCCTAGAGGTTGTAGTTTTCAAGAAAGCAAGTATACGGAAGGGAGTTCCACAGTTGAGAAGTGCGAGAAAAGAAACTATTTGAGTAGAAGTGTCGGCTACATTTGGTAGGTTTAACTGTAAAACAGCGGGACCTTGTTGCCAGTGTTGTTGTTCGAGTAAATTCTTGTGAAGGGAGCTACCAGTGAACCAAGCTCGTCAAAGCAGAAGCCATGAAAATACTTATAGAGTAGACAGAGGGAGCCACATCTGGAGTCGAGCTGCCAAGTCGAAATCGATCATATTATAGATTATTTTGTCTCTTTGTGGGAATCGAAATCTATACTCATTCGTAAGAGACGCAGTCAGTCAGGCAGTTAAGTGACACACGTGATACACGTTTCGGCAACAATGTCTCTTTCGATTCATAACCAGTCTAGGCAAAATAATTTTCCGCTGTAGGTTGCCATTTATTTCTGCGGTAGACTGATTGCCAACAAAGGCTACAGAACCCAATCTGTCTTGCTATTGAACCCATAGCTGGAAGGAGAAGAGAAGGATCAATGACTTTCTCAAAGGTATTTTTGTGTAAGTGAATGTAACCATCTTCAGTCGAATTTAAACTTGGTTCTCCGATTTCTTAATCCGTGATGCAGTCCATGATTTTCAGATACAAGTCCTACAATTTGATCAATAGCTAGACAGGAGAGAGCTGGTTTCGTACCTATCCCAATGATATCAAAACTTTTTTTGTTTGTGTGTGTCGGTGTGTGTGTCCGTTACATATAGACTCCGAAACGGCTGAACTGATTTTCTTGAAAATTTACAGTTGTACTATAAGCGTCTGCGAGTGTTCTTAGCTAGGTTTTATGTCGAGGTACCTCCGATAAATATCGAAAATCGATAATCGAAAAAGTCGTGTTATAGAAGGAGTGGTCCGATTTTAATCAAATTTGATACAGTCATAAGAAACGATATTCAGAAGTTTCAAGGTTGCAGTTCTTACAATAGTGCAGAAAATCGGTAATATATATATTAGGCAAGATGTTTGTGTGTGTGTCTGTATATCTGCCTGTATGTCTGCATTTTTTTCAGCCCTTTTATTTTAGCTTTTGCTTCGGGTTTGGCTCTAAGTAGGCATAATTGTAGTTCTTAGTCTCAGCCATAATACTATTTACTCAGAGGACTTATTTAGTTTTCAAAATTCAGTTTACGATGAAAAAACTTATTTGATATCGATACCAGGAAATCAAAATTTGACTTACATCCATTCATTTTTATTTCAGTCTACGGTTTAACTGGAAACAACTATTGCTTTTTAGTCTGTCAGGCCAACGTCCAAAGTGTCTGAGCTCCAGGACCATGGATTAGTTTTAAAGCTTTCATTACACCCGAACAACGCCGGGCTATACTTCTCGTTTGCTCATAAGTGAATGCAACGGATTCAACTCAGTTTATTTCTCATTCAGATATCCATTACATCACAACGCCTATCAAGCTAAAAACTATACCGCATGATGATCTGTTTTTAACAAATAATTAAAACGACATCACACTTCTTTGCCTTATAAGAAATTAACATAAACAGATAAATAATTGATATGATGCAAAAGTAACGCAATAATAAAATCGGTAAATAATTATTTATAATTATTTATATAAGGATTCATGTATACAATTACAAGTAATCCATAATAATATTCTAAATTTTGAAATCATATTTATTTTTGGCCTATGAATTTTTTGAAACTGTTTCTACATTTTGCATTGTTTTTCAATCATTCCGCCTCACCTGCTATCCTCCTCCACCGCAAATATGAGGCGCGCCACACTGGCAACCACTGCTCTAGTTGTTGCAATTGTTTTACTGAGTTCGCCTTCAACATAATATCATCTGCGCATCTTATGTAAAAATTATGACCGTTACGTCACTGTGCAACACGGTTTTTGTCCTTGGATAGCAATTCTGATTTCTTAATTGTGATCCTTACGCTAGAGATAATATCCTTGTTTTTTTCTACTTCCTTGCGTATGAGAAATGACTAATAATTTTTTCATACATAGTTTCATACTTAGTGATATTTCTGAAATTTACTTCTTCCGAGTGGGAAAGTTAATAGATGAATATAATTTTTTGTCAATGTTGAACTTCGGCGCGATGTTCAGGAGACGGCCAAAGCTGATTACACTAGACCATGCAAAACTTATTCTATGAGCTCTGGCCCCTCAGAACTTGAGAAATCATGGCTCTCCTCAACTTTCCATCCTTTGAGTAACGTTTGTCCTATCACTGTTAATCCATAGACTCAGTCTATTTACAGAAACATGTGAGGTTGCTAATTCGCTTTTTTTTTCTCAGAGCAATTTGACGTAGTGTAATGGTTAACAAATATGCTTCGTTAGAACAATTATGGCTGAGTAGGAAGTTAGACCATCACTCAGTGCTTTATACTTTTGGCCTTGTGTCTTACCAAACTATACTTAGTACAATGCTATTACCTATTTCCATTTGTCTTAGCAGATTTCAGTATGTTCTGAAGGATCCAAATTCTACAATTCCTCTTACCTCATATAAAATTTCACCTCTCTCTTTCTGGTTCTAATTATAAGCATCAGTTTTTCTTCAGTTTTCCTTAAATCTTCCTCTTTATCACATACGTAATCCATGGAATTCTGAGCATCCTTCTGAAGAACCACTATGTCTGTTTCTTCAGGTCTCTTCATTATCACGTGAAAAGATTACTCAGCATCTATTGTCAAATAGAAGCATCGATATTGCATAACTGTTCAACGTTCTTCCTTTTGTAACGGTCTTTTCCTAATTATTAATAATTTGTTTCACTTTTGGAAGGTATCTTTCCCTATTTCAATGTGCCTTCGTGTTTCGGTGACAAATAAAACGGGGAATATGAAATTCATTCAATCTTCTGTTCGACAATATAACGTCAGTCAGTTAAATGCCATAAGTGATACATGCTTGAGCGATCATGTCTTGAAAGAAACATGACTGACTGGACAGAAGTTTTTCTCATAGTAGGTTGCTATTACTTTCTGTGGTAAACTGGTTTCCAACCAATGATATAAAACCCAATCTGTCTTACTATTTAAACTATAGCTTGAGGGAGAAGAGATGTATTACTACTTCATTTGCGACTAAGTGAATCCAAAGAATTAACCTGGAATTCGAAATCGGCTCTCCAATTTCTCGTTCCGTGCCGTTATCCACGGCACCACAACGCACAACGACAATATAACTTAGGCTGTCCAATAGGAAAGGTGTGGATTTATCTAGAGCCACTTTCGCTACGTCGGATTGATTGGAATTTTATGGTTTTGTGATAGTCGTGATTACCCACATTCTGAAGAAACATCATATATAAAAGCAGTTCAACGTTAGCTTAATTAATTTAACAGCCTTCTTCAGGTGTATGATCCGTCCCATTTTCCATCTGCTCAATGATGATCCCTATTGCAATTAAGTGTCGAATCTGTTCTCATGAAGGCAAATAACTCTGCCTATTGCTGAGGTATAGTAAGGAATATATAGAGTCTCTTTACTACAGAAAGTTTATTTAAACAGCGTTGCTGGAAATGGACCTAGCCGGTCAGTACATCAGCCGTCATTTCTGATCATTTCTTCATTAGCTGTAAGTTACGTAGATTTGTCATTACAGGTTATCTAAAGGCAGAAAATATTTCTGAATTCTAAGAATATTTTGTACGCAGTAATGGTTTACTTATTCGAGTTTGACTAATTAATCCATGACTGAAAAGAAGAAGAGGTGAAGTTATAACTTCCCGAAAGATACTTATGCATAAGTGAATGCAACGAACCTGACAGGAATTGTAACTCGTTTCCCGTTTCTGTTGTGGGATCTCCCCCTTTGTGTAGATGACAATGGACTCGACTGAGTGTATATATAATCCTGTCATAGAGAGAACAGGGGAAGATCTGAAATTTCAGTTGTAGTTGCAGTTTACAGTGGAGAGTAATTCGTAGAGATCCGTTACAGATACCGAAGAGTTCCGACAGATACCGAAGAGTTACCTGGACATTCAATTTCACTTCAAGATTTCTATATATTTATTTCTACTAATAGTATTCCTGAATTGACTAACACGCGTTCCAGTTTGTATATTAAGTTCAGTATAACCTACTTTCTATTTCCATACCGGCATTTGTTGTTCATTATTTTGGCGGTTCCTCCTCCGGAATCTACAACAGTTTCCAATTCCGAAACTTTATCTATTAATCCACCCATACATGCCAAGTTTACTGCAGCTGATATTCCCAAGCGGTTATTCATCTAGGTACTGATCGATGTTGCTTAACTTCGGGAATTGATGTTTTAACGTGATATGGGCGCAAGCATCAAAACATACTGTGAGGTAAGATCGGCACTGACCCCAGTGCATAAAAGACAGAGCTGCGCGACGAGATATGATAGTAACAAAAAAAAATGAAGAGTAAACGATTTCGGAATCGACGAATTTTCGCAATCAATTCAATTGTCAATTGTCATTCGCTCGCTTCGAAACTAATGCAAATGAATTACTCTCATCACGAACGGCGGTATTTAACCATAATAACACACTTTCTAACACCTTCTATAATAATTCTTTCAAGGACGATCAGCAAGTAAGTTAAGTGCCATACGTGATACACGCTTGGGCGATCATGCCTTGAAAGAGACATCACTGACTGGGCAGACGATTTTTCCGCAGTAGTTTTCCATTAATTTCTGCGGTAGATTGGCTGCCAACCAAGGCTAAAGAACCCAATCTCTCTTGTTAGTTGAGACGGATTAATACATTTCCTGAGAGTATTTGCGCGTAAGTGAATGTAACGAATTCAACCAGAATTCAGAATCAGCTCTCCAATTTCTCGTTCCGAGCCGATATCCAAAGAAATGTCCGGACGATCACTCAACAAATATGATGCTTCTTTTAACTTCTTTTATTTACCATAGTTTTTCAGGACGAGGGCGAATATGGCTATTCGCAATTTTCTACCTTTTCAGATCTTAATAAATTGTATTTAAGTTGTATTTTAGACAATCTCGCCCCAAACCTGTTCTGTCATTTATTTATTCAAACTCACTAGGTAGGTTACACATTGCTTTACCCCGTCCTTTTTCCTTGAGTATCAAATTTTGTAAATTCTTGTTCCTCATTATATATCCTAAAAATATAACTTTATCTTTCTGATGTTAAGGGTCCCTTTTGCTTTTATATTCTCTAAAACTTCTTCGTTGTTCAGCCCATGGTATTCCCATCATCCTTCTGTAGAACAAGATTTCTATTGCCTCTCGTGTCTTCTTCATTGTAAGAAGATTATCCAGAATTCACTGTCATAAGAAAGGACTGATATTACGTATCAGTTCAGTAAGTGAAATTATAATCGAAATATATGAGAGTGACGTTATGGCAAAATACACCAGGAAAACTGTTTTCAAAAGCTATACAAAGATAACAGGTGCAAAAATACGTGAGTTCTATCGAATACTCAGGTTGATAAATTTCACAAGTAAGCATAGATTAGAAAGGAACAATGTTCAGGACTGTGGCACAAGACAGTCTATTTTAGCATCTGAATACAACCAGAGGTAACAATACAAATGCATAATGACCTCTCACTTTGTTTCACAGATTCAGTCAGTCAGTTAAGTCCCATACGCGATAAAGGCTTGGGTGATCATGTTTGAAAAGAGAAATGACAGACTAGGCAATGATTTTCCCGCAGTCGGTTCTTATTTTTTCTGCGGTAGACTGGTTGCCAACCAAAGCTATAGAACCAAATCTGTCCTGCTACAGAACCAAATGTGTATAGCTATTCAACCCTTAACTGGAGGGGGAACAGATAGATTAAACCTTTTTCCACGGGTATTTGCTTGTAAATGAATGGAAGGAATTCAACTGGAATTCAAACTCGACTCTCCGATTTCTTATTCGGAGGCCAACATCTATTGCACCACAACGCGTATCAAATCCGTTTACTAGATTACGCATACATATTCGATAAAACTCAAAACAAAAATCTATTTGAAGTGCCAGGTAGGCTTAACAGAAGATATAAGAATAATCCGCAACATTTCTTGGAAACGAACACATTGCATACGAAAAACGAACACATTGCATACGGAAAAATCAAGTAAATAAAAATAGAAATAAAGGCTAAGACAAGGATGCGTTTTATGAGCAGGATATTATGCTAGGATTTGTCATCGGTGGCCACAATTTGAACAACATAAGGTACGCAGATGATATAGTGCTGATCGAAAACACGGAAGGAAACTACAAGACCTCCTACAGAAGGTTATTGAATAGAGTGACAATAAAGTACTATAAATAAACTGCAAGAAAACCGAATGTATGGTCATCAGCAAAAAAGCAGCCCAAAATGCCAAATACAGGTGGGGATACTAAAATTAAGCAGTTACAAAAATGTAAATACCTGGGAAGTGTTCTAACAGAAGACGGAAAGTGCGACACTGAGATCCGAAGGTGAACTGACATGGCCAAAGACCCGTATTAGAAAGCTGAGCAGGGTATTAAGAGTAAAGTTTCACTAGAAACAAAGAAGTGAATAGTAGATTGCTATGTGATGTCAGTTCTTCAATATGGCAGTGAATACTGGACAATATAATCGAAAATGAAGAAAAAAAAGAAGCAACTGAAATGTGGTTCTACAGAAGAATACTGCGGATAACATGGATCGGGCATGTGAGCAATGATAAGATTTTAGAAATGATGGAAATGAAAAAGAAATTAATAATGAGCATCAGGAAAGGACAGCTAAAATTCCTGGAACACGCAATGAAGAAAAGAGCGTATGGAGAATCTGATACTAAAAGGACAGATAGAAGGAGGGAGATACAGAGGAAAAAATCGTGTAACTTAGTCGACTGGCCTGATTAGGTGGATGGCAGAGCGGGGTTTGGGTGCGGTAACAGGATAAAGCGTGCTAAGGGCCACCAGGCATAGGGAAACATGGAAGGACATGATCGCCTACGTCCTGAAGCGACAAGCCACATAGAAGAAGAAGAAGAAGAAGAAGAAGAAGAAGAAGAAGAAGAAGAAGAAGAAATTTAAACTATACAGCGAGGCGATTATGAGAGAACGAGAAGACATAAAAAACGATTTATTTACCGTGTAGCGAAATTTTTACTCTTTCTTTGGTCAGTAAGCTTTATTTTCTAATCGTTTTTGTCTAAATAGCAAGGTGAATCGCTATTATACTATTCAAACTTTGTTTTCGCCTGGCATCGATGTTTTGAAACTAACCTATTTTCTATTATATTCCAGACAGATTCAGCGCTGAGTTGCTGATGGGAAAATGTTTAAAATCTTTCTAGAAGATTCAAGAAATTTCTAAATGTTAGAAGAATTTCGGGCACGTTCTGGCAACATAGCTGATTTTCTAAGCCAGGCATAGATTTGGCACAAGGATCGAATTCACTACTCAGTTGTAATAGGTTTTAGCAAGACAAGCTTGCTAACCATTACACCACGCCGAGGTTCCCAACGTTCTGGCTACATAGATGCCAGTATGAATATAGGGAATGTAAGTTCAACTGTACAGTTTACTTTTCCCAAAGAATGTATAACAAAACATGATGGCAGACTATATTAGGGGGATGATTCGTGAAAGTAATTTACAGTATGAGCGTAAATCCCGAAAAAGTACTTTCTTCAGCATTTCTTGTGCAGTCTTAGATTAAATAACTGCTACTTCTGAATAATGAGTCGCTTTTCCCTATTTTGCTGAAAAAGAATTTTAACATTCGCCAGTTTACCTAATGGGAATAGATAAATTTCAGAAATATCATGATCCTGGTCACAAAAACGAATTATGAAGAAATTATTAGCCATTTCTCATATGCAAGGAAGTAGGAGAAAAACACACACACACACACACACACACACACACAAAAAAACAAAAAACAAAAAACAAAAAAACAAAAAACAAAAAAAAAAAACAAGAAAATTTTCTCAAGCGTAAGGAAATAAGAAATCACAATTGCTACCCAAGGAAAAAACCGTGTTGAATAGTGATGTAACGGTAATAATCTTAACATAATTTATGCAGATGTTAACGTCTTGATGGCGAATTTAGAAGAACAATTGCAACAATTAGAGTAGTGGTTAGCAGTTTGGCGCCTGATATGTGCGGCGCAAGATGATAGCAGGTGAGGCGGTATGAGTCTAAGATTTAGAAACAAAATAAAATCATATGCCAAAATAAATATGATTTCAAAATTTGGAATATTATCGATTGCTTGTAATTGTATGCATGATTCCCAGTATAAATAGTTATAAATAATTATCGACCGATTTAATTTTTGTGATATTTTTGCATTATAACAAGTATTAAAAATTTAGTCACTAGCATCCGGAAAGTTATCGATGATAATGTCCAAACTTCGAATCCACAGTTATCTCCCTTTAACCCTCTCTCTAATGTTTAGATTTAAATGTATTTTTATAACATAAAATTTGGTAAGGCGCAAGCAAATTTCAGTTCCGAAAAAGCGGCCTAGACATAAAAGGTTTTGGAACAATTACTAGAATTTTCAAAGGAATAAATCATCGAGTTTCAGAAGACATATGGTCATCGTCAAGAAGGTCAGTCAAAAGTGACAACTTCGAATTGGAAACGACAGAATCAAACAAGTACAGAAATCTGTCTAGATAGTGCAGTAACAGACAAAACAAAGTAAGCCTTCCAGAAACTAAACAAAGTAATAAAATTTTGCTAGGAATAATATATTCAAAAATATCCTTTTTTGCAGCAGTTAAGGCTAAAAACTTTACATACAGACGAAGAAGAGAGAGAAAAACAAAACAAAACAGAGAACTGGTTTTACGGAGAACGCAATAAACTGAATGAGGAAGCTTTATAAGAAATGGAAAAAGGGGCACTTACACATGAATTCCGAAACAGGCTTAGAAAACAAGCACTCCCAAGACATATTAAGGGAAAGAGAGACAAAGAGACGAACCAAGTAACGTAACTGACGAGTTAGTGTGAACAGATGTCATTGCGGGTATAAGGGGTTGTAAAAAAGTTTTGAATTGATTCTTTTAAGCCGATGTTCTTTTCCGTATTTTCCATGATATTTTTGGTGTGATTTGCGTTTTGTTTTTAATTTCCCAGATATACTTAGAAAGCATGTGCTGTTCGCGTATTTACTATTTGTAAATGATGTTTTGTATGCGTAGTTTCTTTTTTTCCAGGGTCCTTCTGTTACTCCTATGTATATTTTTCCTCATTATTACGTTGTGTTGTAAATAATCGCCGTTTAAGGACATTCCTTTCTTATTCTGCAGTTTTTTTTTATAAGCGTTTCACCCCGAGCAAGGCATGTTACTGCCACTACTGCGCAGGGGGCTACATAGAGTGGAGAAAGGATGATTAAATATAGGAAATGTCAGAGGGTGGGTGATAGGCGGGTAAGGATACCGAGAATGAGGGTTGGGTAGATGAGAGTGTTCTGAGAATAATTGGGAGTTAGTGTGATAGGAGGTGTCTATTGACCCTACATTTAAACACCTGGAGATTGTAGCTGTCGGGAAAGCAGACTTGTGGAAGGGAGTTCCACAGGCGGGAAGCCCGAGAAAAGAAGCTGTTGGAGTAGAATTTACGGTTACATCTTATTTGTTTAACTGTAAAAGGGTGTTACCTAGTTGCTAATCTAGTATCTCGTGTAAATTCGTGCTTAGGCGGCACCAGTGATCTAAGCTCATCGGAGCAGAAGCCATGAAAGTACTTTTAGAAGAGGCACAGGGAAGCCATATCACGCCGGTGAGAGAGTGGTTGCAGCCGATCTGCCAAGTCAGTATCAACCACGTTACACACGTGGGTTTAATTTGTTCGGGTTGTTTGTTGGTAGTTATTCGGTTGTGCTTTTTTATTATTTGTGCCATGTTCGCAGTGCACTCGTAGCTGATTTTCATCGTGTTTTTGAAGAGTATTTCGTGGAGAGTGCTGGATTCTGGGAAGTGTTTATGTAACTGTCTGAAGAATATTTTTTCTTTATTTGTTTTTACGTTTTTAATATATGGTGGGTCGAACTATATGATATTTATCTTTTTGTTGGTATTTTTTCTGCTTTGTAGTGAGTATGTGAGTGTTGTCGAGAATCCATTATCCTTTACGCCTGTTTTATAGCTTTAGCTTCGTTAAATATGGTTTGACTGGAATAATGATCGGAAAGCCTGCGTTTAATTGATTTTGGTATCTGTCTTGTTACAGATCGCCCGGTTCACACTCCATCCACGTCTATTGAACAGGTGTAGAGGCTCATCCCTTGTTCCCTGTTTAGGATGTGGTTTCCGGTTTTCTCTTTTACAATCTTTTCACTTTTCTTCTCTTTTTTTTTTCAATTGGAGTAGATAGACTAAACTATCGCCCGGTTCACACACCATCCACGTCTATTGAACAGGTGTAGAGGCTCATCCCTTGTTCTCTGTTTAGGATGTGGTTTCCGGTTTTCTCTTTTACAATCTTTTCACTTTTCTTCTCTTTTTTTTTTCAATTGGAGTAGATAGACTAAACTATCGCCCGGTTCACACTCCACCCACGTCTATTGAACAGGTGCAGAGGCTCATCCCTTGTTCCCTGTTTAGGATGTGGTTTCCGGCTTTCTCTCTTCTAATCTTTCCACTCTTACGTAGCCCCCGGCACATCAGTGGCATTACCGCCTTGCTCGGGGTGATATGATTAAAAAGAAAAAAAAAGTTTGTAGAAGTGTGTATATATAGTGATTTATCGTTGGGTTTTCTATATACATTAGATGTACCTTTTCTTTAGCTGAAGCTAACATTTAGAAAATCGATTTCTTTTAAGTTAGTTTTTATGTCGATATCGAATCCGTTATTTTTGAAAATTTTTACTAGTTTACTTTCTGGTTTTGTCTGTGTGTTGTTTGTTATAGATCCTTAAGATTATGAGACCGCCGACCCTGTAGAATCCTGTATCATTTCTATCTATTATTTTGTTCATGTGGTAATTATATGCCTATGGTTTCGCAGGTCTCTGCACCGTCAAAACGTCCTATTGTAGTGTCAAAGAGCCTTTCTTCTTTTCTCCATTCGTTTTCATTGTCGAAAAGTAGTGATTTATGGGAGTGTTTAATGATATCGATTTTGTTAGTGCTTATTTTTATTTGTTCCCGGGTTAAGGTGATGGCTTTATCTAGCATGGGTTTTGTTACAGACGGGTAGATTTCTTTTCTATCTAATTGTACAAATTGGCAATTATGTTTGTTTTTTATACTGTTGAACCAGTCTGTCGTTGCTTTTGTGTTTTTTCACTGGTTTACACCTAATTTCTTTCTTAGTTCAGAATTAATTCTTTTTAGTATTGTTTAACTTATTTTACAAACTTCACTTTTAGTAGATAAAGCCAACACCTTATGTCTGTGTAACTATCTATCGCACGAATAATTTTTCAGTCATGAATCATTTGTTTTACTTTTCTCCATTTTTCGTATTCATAAATTTTGCCCATATTTATGCCTCTGTAACTTACACATACATACAGATATCTATCTATCTATCTATCTATCTATCTATAGAAAGAGAGAGAGAGAGAGAGAGAGAGAGAGAGAGTGTGTGTGTGTGTGTGTGTGTGTGTGTGTGTGTGTGTGTGTGTGTGTGGAGTGAGGTAATTACCTATGTAGTGATCTAGTTGTGCTTTTTTAGCATCTATCTATCTATCTATCTATCTCAACGTTTTGTAAAATTTTTTGTAGTCTGTTCATTATCTATCTGAAAAATATTATTATATTGGCTTTCTTTCTTTCTTTCTTTCTATCTATCTATCTATCTATCTATCTATCTATCTATCTATCTATCTATCTATCTATCGGGATACAGAAGCAAAGACACAGGGTTGAAGAGGAGCCTAATAGTCTGATGGGATGTGATTTTGTAAGTTATCTTTCTCGAAGTAAATAGTGAACATTTTATTTTTGATATCGAAGCTACGCTGTATTTGACCATGTGTCTAAATTGGGTTTGTATCGAATCAAATCACTAAGACATTCCTAAATCCCTTGTCACACTTTTTATCTTATGTTGTGCCATTATGGCATCTTTGTTTTTCTCTTTCACAGACAAAACGTTTACAGGTAAGCACATGGGTCAATCACAAGCAGAATTAGGGGAAAAAGATAAAGGAAAAATATCGATTGAACAAGAACGTGTCTTGGGAAAGAAAGAGAACTTGAACGAATAAAAAATGCAAGTCGCATTTGTAAGAATGAAAATTGCTTGAGAGAAGAAGAATATATTTAAGGATTTTTATAGGATTTATATATACAGAAAGCATCAGTAGAAATAGAAAATATTTGTATATAAATGGTGTGCATTTGCTCCAATGTAGATAGGGACATGGTTATACGACAATGATTCTGAACTGATGCCGTTTTACCATATTGATTCACGCAGTCAGAGAGATTCTTAGAGGTATGGTAATGGAGGTTGAACTTACCCATCAAAAATATATAATTCTTTTGATTTGTTACTCATAGCAGATAAGAAGTCTAGAAAAATAGTGTCTGGCATGAAAGTGATTACAAAGAAAATATGCGTCATTGAATTAGTCCAGACAAAAAAAAATCTCCCATTGTAATTCATGAAGAACAAATATCGAATGCGAGTACAGTTAGGCGGTGAGTAATGTGTTTCAGCAATGTGGTTGTGTCAAGCCACGGACAGAGTGGTTCAGCGTAGTTTCCGACCTACAAATTGCAGTCCGTTGTACATCACAGGCAAAAATATTCGTCAATATTGGCGACTCTGCGAACTAGAAATTTTTGCAGCTGAAAAAAATAGTATCATATGATACAGCGAAACAGGTTTGTGACTAATTATATATATATATATATATATATATATATATATATATATATATATATGCACTAGCAAAATAATGGCTGATTTGACCATCATTCGATAGTTCGAAAAAGTGGTCAATGCACAACTAACACAAATCAACTGATTATGCAGAACTAACAATATGTTAAAGAACAGAACACAAACCACTTACTTGCTACCCAGCTTTCGACCACTTGCTTGAAGAGACCTGCGAGGCCGAAACCTGGGTAGCAAGTATGTGGATTGTGTCTGTTCTTTAACACACACACACACATACGTGTGTGTGTGTGTATCATAAAACTATATTTTGCATGCATATACACCCACCCACGCACATATGTATATATATATATATATATATATATATATATATATATATACATACATATATATATATATATATATATAAATGTGTGTGTCTAAAAATTATAGTCTTCTATGTGTAAAAGTGTTCAATATCAGGAATAGAGTGTATATAAATATAAATATAAATATGGCCTCGAAATCAAAACCGAGCGGCGACAGTCTTTTTCATGCTTGAAAGCAATTTGTACAGATGTTTTTTAATATTGTGTTCAATAATGAAACAGACAATCGCCATTTGATTTTGACCGCAATGTCAAATTTCATATTAGATTCATACATATACATATAATGAATTGACTTCTCTCGGTGACTGGCGTGTGTATACCCCGCATATATATAACACGCTAAAATTTCGCCACTTTCATTCCATGTGCTTAGGAAATAGGGACTCCGACTGACACCAAATCGGTCGAGTTTCGATCGTGGATGGAAGCAAGTGTATGTGTCTAGCCACACTGATGAGCTGTGATACAGCGAAACAGGCTTGTATGTGGATGACTAATATATTATGCTCTGATTACGATTGAGCTCCCTGGAGAGGAAAATTTTAAAAATAGGTATCACTTCTGCGATTTACGCGTTACTCTTCTCTCGAGGACTGGCGTGTGTATACACTGCGTATATATAAAACGCAAAATTTCCCGTCTCTCATTCCAGGCTTGTATGTGAATGACTGATATATATATATATATATATTCGTCATCCACATACAAGCCAGTTTTGCTGTATCACAGCTCATCACTGTGGCTAAGCATCGACTTGCCTACTGCCGAGATCGAGAGTCGACCGATTTGGTGTCAGTCAGAGTCGCTAACCCCTAAGCCAAAGGTACATGGAATCAGAGAAGGGAAATTTTACACACGCCAGTCACCGAAAGAACTCAATTTTTTTTACTGAAGTTATGCATATATCGCCGAATTGGTACCTCTACTTTTTTCAAAAAAATGTGAGGGATACTCAAATGAAAATTTTGAAAAAGATTTTAACAAAAATTGCCCTCTACAGTAGGATTTAAACCTCTGTACCCATGTTGGAAAAACCGTTGTTAGAACCAACTCGTCTACGAAGAGCAACGTGACTATACAGCATTTAATCACATTTCTCTCTTTCAGAATCACGAAGGTTCATAACTACTCAGTTTCGTATCCGTGATGTAAATTTTTATTTATTTCTTAATCTCAGATATTTTTGTCTCTTAAAACGCTATTTTAGTGGATATTGATATTTGAGTACATTTAAAAAAACACATTATTCTTGCTTTCCTGATGGCTACAACCTCCAAGAATTTAAATGCAATGTCAATACTCATCTATTAACCACTGGATTCTAGCTCTCTCCCCACCCCGTATATCCTTCCCTTTCCCTCCACCTATGTAACTGTCATCACACCTGCATTCTCATCTTTCTATTGCTCTTTTCTAACTGGTATGTAATCCTCACTCTCTTCTAATTAATCTTTTTACAGTTATGTAGCCCTCCGCACATCAGTGGCATTTCCGCCTTGCTCGGGGTGAAATGATTAAAAAAAAAATTCATTTATCGCGCTAGACAGGTTCGAATCTGTACCCGAATCAGAATTTGAAGATAGTTTCTCCTTCAAAGAAGGATGCAGTTCGAATTTTTCTTTAATAAGTTGTCTCGAATATTCTGGCCAGTGGACAAAATAAAATACTGTTCAAAATAAATGGAGAGTTTCCTCAATTATAAATATTCCCTAAAAATAGCTTTTAAAGTGATAGAAATATATCAGATTATTAAATAAAGAATCCATTATTACTTTAGAAATAAATGTATGGATGTCCGCATATATGTGTATTCGTATTTGTATCTGTGTATGTGTGTGTGGGGGAAATAGTGGAGGCAGCAGCATTATCGTCTGTCGTTTAACTTTGATCGTTCGTGCGCATTCCCACCGTGTTCCGCCAGTGTCAACTGCTTGAACATCCGCTCCTCAATAGAGTGGGTGAATGGGATGGAAGTGAAGCTCTCAGATAAAGCGGCGCAGGTTCTTTCATTTTGGTTTTCCGCTTCTCTTTCTTCCTTTCTCGCAGATTCTTCATTCGCGGCCAGGAAGCAATAAGAATATGAGAGAAATTTAGTTCCTCGGGATTCTTTTCCCAGACAGCACCTCACCGATTCAGTAACACGAATAAGATGACAGTGCACGTCTTGAATCTTAAAGCAAAGTCGAGTGATCTTTCTTATATATATATATATATATATATATATACCATCCATCATGCGAATTATATATATATATATATATATATATATATGTGTGTGTGTGTGTGTGTGTGTGTGTGTAAGTTGACACTGAGGTCAACGACGAGCAGCCTCTTTCATGTATGAACACAATCTTCTGGACATATGTGAAGAAGATTGCATTCCAGCATGAAACACTCTGTTACTGCTTGGTGTTGACCGGTGTGTTCAATATTCGATTTACATGTGCCCTATTCTTGCTACTGAAATCTTTTACCTCTACATAGAGCATACCTTAAAAACTATATTTCTATCATTATACATATATGCATATGTATTTAAATTTATTTGTTTGAACAAATGGATAAACGTATTTGAGTGAATAATCTGTTTTTTTATAATTAAACAGTGTATGTATATATATATATATATATATATATATATATATACCCACCCAACTGAATATTTGCTAAATTTGTTTAGAAATGAAATTTTTTTAATTCAATTGAATTTGTACTTTATTTTGATAACATTTTGGTTGTTTGAAAATTACAGTCACATGTTCGTAAAATATTCTGTGTGAGCGTTTGAAAAAAGGTTAAATCAGTTCTTGTAAATCGCTTGAAGGTACCGACAGGTTGAAACTTAGGTTGTGGAAATAACTAATTTCTAAATGAAAAATATTCAAATATTTTATAATGTAATTGCATTGAAGACTTTTAATACAAGTGTATAATGGTCTAATATAATTATGACCCGAAAACTATATATATGACTCTGTGATGACAGTAGGATAAATATGGTGACATATGCATGAATAACACCTTATAATTTATACTAATAGATATGAACTATATATATATTATGCTCTAACATTGATATTGAGTAATTTAACCCATGAATATACTATACAGTAAAACTTTATTTACATCGTATATATATATATATATATATATATATATATATATATATATATATGGGTCTATAATTAGCTCATTTTAATGGATGAAGTATGTAGTCAATTACGAGTAATATGCTTCAGGAAAGGAAATAATTGATTAAGATCTGAGATGTGGGTGATTTGCTAATATATAGCTAATTAGTCACGGGAGGGTTTTTAAGAGAATGTCATTTCCTTTCGTCAAGTTTGCAAGTTAATAGAGATTCATTTTTGAAATCACAGTATATATATATATATCTGTAAAAAGGGAGTAGGAATGAGAAAAATACAACAAACATCTTGTCGTGCGCCCTTGCTATTCATCTGGGGGTTCTCAAAAAAAAATCCAAAGGATAATCTGTAATCGTTCCCGACCTGGCAGCTCGACTCCAGTCACTTTCTCACCGACAAGATGTAGCTTCCCTGTGTTTTTTTTTTTTACAAATATTTTCACTGCTTCTGCTCCGATGGGCTTAGCTTTCTGGTACTCCATCAGCACGAACTTACTAGAGCTACTAAACTAGCAACTAGGTCTAACCCTTTAAAAATAAAGACAATCACATGTAACCGCAACTTCTACTCCCTCAGCTTCTTTTCTCGCATTTATCGCCTGTGGAACACTCTTCCGTATATGCTTGGGATGAAAAGATTATTAAAAATAACCTATTTATCAAAGGACAATATACGTAACCATGAGACAAAAACCCTATCACTTTCAAACTTTTAAAAGAAACCGACGAAAGAAGGTAGCAAATATAACAACAATGGAACATGATATAACAAAGATGTCGACCTTCAACACTGCTTTAACCAATGGGTTAGGAAGAAAAAGAAACTACAACTTCAACACTGCTTTAACCAACAGGTTAGGAAGGAAAATTTTTACCAATTCTACAACTTCAAAGACTCAGTCAGTCATTTAAGTGGGGTACGTGATACACGCTTGGACGATCATGTCTCAAAAGATAGAAGACTGACTCTACAGAATATATTCCATCAAATGATTGCCAATACTTTCTACGGTAGACTGGTTGCCAACAAAGGTTGCAGAAGCTAATTTGTCCTGCTATTTCACTCCTAGGTGGAGGAAGCAGAACAGATGGGTTCATATCTTTACCAAGGGTATTTGTGCGTAAGTGAAGGCAACGAATTTAACTAGAATTCGAACCCGGCTCTCCGAATTGTTGTTCCGAGCTGATATCCACTGCAGCACAAGACACACTAAAAAAATGATTTTCCTGAAAAACGGAAGAGACAAAATTTTATAAATTTCAACAAACAGTTACGATGTTTGGTTAATGAATGTCGACTGTTTCCTTGTAGGGAAACATCTAATATTACCATTATCATTAGATATGTGTAGAACAAATGCTACACTTTGGTGACCAGGGAGTGAAGTAAAGTGTTACTGGTGTAGATCTGGCTGCTTAGTAAACGAATGCCAAATGTTTCCTTATAGGGAAACGACTCATATTACTATAACCATTTCCAGTGTTTTTCTCAGATGTATTGAAGGCTGTTTTATTATATGTTTTTCGTTTTAATTTTTAGTTGGAAAACCAGTGTCTTTGCAGTGTTACTGGTCCTGAAGTTACATCTCGCATTCAATCTGTTTCTCAACAATGTAAATGCTTTTTCTACAATTTCCGCAGCAATTTTTCTGAGGAAGTTTGCTCTTTTGTACATCGACTTCATAGATTTTAGTTGAAATTCTTAAAAAGTTCTAACAGTTTCTTCTCTCACAATTCCTGCCTTCAAGCTTATTGGTTTTCTATCAACTATAATATATATATATATATATATATATATATGCAACGTCATTCGTTATCTTCTGTCTTCTCAGTAACCGTCTTTCATTTTTCTTTCTTTGTCTTTCACCTTCAATTATCCATTGCTTGTATGGAAACGGAGTTTTTTCACCATTATCATTGTTATTAGCAGTGTTTACCCCAGAACCGTCGATGGCTACCGTAAGTGTTGTTACTATGCTTTTCGCTTAATTTTCTCGTTGAAAGTTTACTTTTATCGTAATTGTTCACAAATGGCTTAGTTTTTTTTCTTAGAAGGGAAAGACAATTTCCAAGTGCTAACTAAAATTGGTTTCCGTAAGTTGGGGAAATCTATTTCTCACTTTTTCTTAGACTTTAAAGTAACAAATCTGCAGTATTAATAGATCACCCATCTCGGTTTCACTCCCTTTCCCAACTCCGTAAAGGTGTTTCTCTGTGCCTGTTCTATACTTTCCACAGCAATTGTTCCGATGTGCTCCTCTCTTTGGTATATCGACTTCATTAATTTAAACTGAAATTGTTAAATGCAAGTGTAAGTTCTATTCTAACATAACAGCTGATTTTTCCCGCCTATGGAGCGCTCTTCCGCCTTATTGCCTTTCCATTAATTAAAATATATATAAAATTGCAATTAATTGCAATGCCAATCGTCGTCTCAGTTTCTTTCACTCTATTGTCTTTCATCATCAGTAAAAGTTGCGGCTTAGTGACTTTTCCGCCTTGATTGTAGTAAAATTATTAAATAAAGACATAATACACCTTATTGTTTGCATAAGAGTCGATTAAGGTGAAAGCCACTTCTAAGATTTTTCTAATATTATGTATGAACTCGCTTCTTCAAGAAAATTAATAATGTTTTTTCCTGGAGTTTATAATGAGGTTCAGTGATGTTTTTTCATTCTTTTTTATGTTGATAAATATAAATCCTATTAAACGAATTATATTTAATATACGAATTTTGCGATTACTTTTAGAATATCTCTAGTTGCTTAACAATGCTCTTTCTTTTCCCTCTAACGAATCAAAATATATTTTCCCTCATTTATAGGGTTTCTATTTTCTACAAATATAAGTTAATCAGAGACGTGCAGAGAAGCGTGATGAAGATGAAAAGTTTTACTGTGTCAAGTTAAAAATAAGTTCGCAATCCAATTTAAACATTCTGAATATTAAGGCAAAATATTAATCGATTTGTAGGCAATAGAAATGACATGGATGCGCAGACGGCTAGCGTTCTAACTGCTTTTGGTCAATGAATGTTGAATGTTTCCTATATCTAAGGCTAAGGTCCCCAATTCTCATTACCAGCGCTTACATGTATTTACGATGTTTCTTATTTTCAGGTCATGTTGTAAATCTATTTTTATTGCAAGTGACTATTTATTGAGAAACAGGAACGTTTCGCCAGAAACAAAGAAAAGAGTATTGGATTGCTGTAATATAACAATCCCGCCCCACCCGAGGAAGCTGAGCAAGCGGGGGTGTTTTCCGGTCGTTGAAAGGAACGGATGTTTTTTGACCTTATTTCCGGCAGTAGCGGAAATGGCTACAAGAGGCAGACAGAACAGGTGTCTCTGAGAATTACGTAGGCGTCGCGTGGGCGTCGCGTGATCAAGGCAAAGCCGGAAGAAACAAGTCCCGGTTTTGGAAGATATATAAAGACTGCGAAAACACGGATTCGCCAGTCAGAGAGTCTCGACAGACGAGTCTGGGCAGAGAGCCAGACCAGAGTAGAGGAGAACAGATACGACGACACCCCCCCGTCAACCCTGGAAGCGCTCTCTCACTCTCTGTTCACTAGGCCACACGGTCCATCGTTCATTAATAAAAATATCACTTGATATATTTTTATATACAGACGTGTTTGTTATTTATGGATATATAACATTGCTATGTGATGTCAGTTCTTCAATATGGCAGTGAATTCTGGACAATATCATCAAAAATCAAGGGAAAACTTAAAGGACCTTAAATCTGGTTCTGCATAAGGATACTGCAGATATCATAGATCGAGCATGTGACCAATGATAAGGTTTTGGAAACGATAGAAATGAAAAGGAAATTAATATTGAAATTAAAGACAGCTAAAGTTCCTGGGACATGTAATGAGGAATGAAGGCTTGGAGAACCTGATACTAACAGGCGAGATAAAGGGAAAAAGAGATAGGGGAATGCAGTGGATAACATATTTAAAGGGCCTGATCAGGTGAATGACGGAACGAGGGTTGCGTGGTTTAACAGGAGAAATCGTGGTAAGAGCCATCAGCGATAAGGATATGTGGAAAGCCACGATCGCCTACGTCCTGAAAAGACAGGATACATAGAAGAAGAAGAAGATTTCAATGTGACTGGTTAGAGCAGAACGAGAAGAGATGTGTAGCGTCAAAGTCTATCAGACATAGAAAAACTATCATCTATATATCAATGGTTAAATGTTCTTTCAAACGAATCAATTTGCTTGGCTTCGGAGAATACAATACTTCATCAGATTTTATATTTTGGCACTACAGAATCGCAAACAAGAATGTTTACCAAATAGCAAATTCCACATCATTTGAAGACAGCAGAAACAACTAAAACGAATGTAACCAAAAGGAAAAACAATGACATAATCAAGATGTTGACATTCCACACTACTTCAAGTACAAGGCTAGGAAGGAAACCCCCATCAATAATGGAAAGTAATAACAGATACTAGGCTTGAGAAGAGAAAATAATGGTATAATCAAGATGTTGAAATTCCACACTACCTTAAACAAAAGGTTAGGAAGGAAATTTTGTAAAAATTACTAGTAGGACCCATAAAAGTTAGTGGAGATGAGAAGTCTTCTTATTTCTTTATGTACCGTGTTCTCACAGGACGTAGGCGATGGTGGACATTCACTTGCCTCTATCCCTTGTCGCTATTAATATCTCTCCCAAACCTCGCTTCGCCATCCACTTGTTCAAGCTCCTCAAGTATGTCTCGCGCTGCATTCCCTCTCTCTCTCTTTCTCGTGCCATGAGCATTAAATTCTACAAGCCCTTCTTCCTCATTACGTGTCCCAGAAATATCAGCTGCCTCTTCCTGATGCTGAGCATGTTGCATTTTTGCTTGAATCCTCTCCAAATACTCGACGTTGCTCACATGTTTGGTCTATGTTGTCCCTCAGCATCATTCGGTAGAAGCACATTTTTATTGGTTCGAATCTCTCCTTCATCTTTGAGGAGATCGTCCAGTATTCACTGTTATATAGGAGGACAGATATCGTATAAGTCCAGTACTTTTTATTTGTTTCAACTAAATTTTCCTGTTTCTCAATACTCTGTTTAGCTTTTGAAATGCGTCCTTGGTCATGCCTATCAGTTATTTTAGCTTTTGAAATGCGTCCTTGGTCATGCCTTTACGCCTTTGTATCTCGTTGTCGCACGTTCCATATTCTGTCAGAACACATACCATATTTCTGCGCCTGTTTGATTTTAGTATCTTCGACCTCCATCTTTTTAAAAACATTTGATGGAAACGGTTAAAAATACCCATTATAATTCCCTTGGCGGATTGGATTTCAGAAGAGTAGATTTGTATCTAATACATGCGCATCCTAATGTTATTTTTATGCGCAGACTGTTTTTCCTTCAAACATACCATCGTTCTCCATTGGAATGATTTTATATGTTACTTATCGAGAACACGTGTCTGTATATTGTTGCAAAATTTAGTATGAAGTGTCTAGATTAATGTAGTTTATATATGCGGAATTAACCTCGGTGATGTAGGACGTTGAGTGCTCAGATTGTGCTATTTATCTAGAAGTACATAGCTTGCTGAATCAATCTGACAAGATTTTATGATATCCTGTACTGTTCAGTTGTTAAAAGGGGTTTTCTAGACCTACACTAACTGCCATAATTATTAAGCAAACCCCAGTTTTTTTTAAAGAAATGATGTATTTCATACTTAATTTAGTATTTATTGCTAAATGAAAATCGAATGGTTCTTTTGTTATTATTATTTACAAAATTTTACAAGGGAAGGAAGCAACAAATGAACTCGTCCGAATCACCCTAAATTTTCTTCATCCTTTCATTGATGAAACTGCAATACAGATAATTATTAAATATTTATCAATTCCTTTTAGGCACATGTTGTTGTGCAACATTAACAAAACAACCATTCTATTTTCATTTACAATTATTCAGTTGGCAATAAATACTAAAATAGTATGAAATACATCATTTTTTTTAAAACACTGTGGTTGCTTACTAATTATGGCCGGTATTAGAACGGTCCTGTGTTCTTTATGATGGCTTACCAATTCGACAAACGTGCATGCATAAAATTTTGTGTAAATCTTATCTCGTTGCGATAGCGATTCCAAAATGCTTTTTAACGCATTAGGTCGAACGACAATTGCAGTTCAAGACCACTCGAGTGTGGATTTAAGATGATGAACGTTCAGGGTGACCAATATAAAATAGGATGCTAGGAAACCTGGAAAAATGGTAAAACTCTTCTATGAGAACCTTTGCTGGATAATCCATCAGCTCTTTTGAAAATTTTTACCAGTTCAACTAAAATCCCAAGAGACAATTAATGTACATGGTTACCGGATGAGGTGTACGATATTAACGTACATAAAATAAATGGAAACATTCTTGGATATCCAGAATAGATAGCAATTAACTCTTGTTGTAATTGGTTACAATTGGAAAGGAAATACTATCCCCACTGGAGTCTCTGCCACAAAGTAGCAGTTACTGAAAAGAACCTTTCTGTTTGGAACATCTCTCTTACTACTGGCATACGTAGGGAATGAGGTTGATTCATATCTGCGGAGGTCAGTCAATAAAATGCCATACATAATACACAATTTGAGCAATCATGTCTTGAAAGAGACATGGCTGACTGAGCAGAAGATTATCCCGTAGTAGGTTGCCATTACTTTTTGCGGTAGACAGGTTGCCAGCCAAGGCTATAGAACCCAATCTATTCTATTATTTAATCTATAACTGGAGGGAAGAGTGGGATTAATACCTTTCCTTTGTGCGTAAATGAATGCAAGGTATTCGACTGGAATTCGAACTCTGCTCCCCGATTTGACGTTCTGAGTCGATATCCACACCATCACAACGCACATCTGCGGAGGTAGCAAGACGAATTTATCGGATTAATTTAGCGATAAGAATGTGACTTTTTGTGTGTGGGAAATATGCTCATCTAAAACATTTGTACGTGTTTTAGTCGTCTTAATATGACAACACAAAAATGATGAGAGTAAGAAAATTACGTTAACGCATGCACACAGACACACACGTTCACAGACACACATACACACACATACACACACATACACACACTCACTCTTTCACACACACACTTACATAAATGCATAAGAATATGTTAATATGGTAAAAATAGAGTAATACAAAAACAGAATGAGATAAAAAAAATTATTAACACCAAAATACACTAGAGCGCCCAATGCAAGGAATGTGTCAAAACTCTAGAAGCTATTATAATGCAAAATAAACAGCCCAAATTAAATAAAATTTACCACAAGATGCTCTATCTTGAAGTGAATATGATATAATTAATGTGCATACATATCATGTTAGCACTAATACATAAATAAACAAATTGCATTCGTTTTGTGTGGCTTCGTTCTCAACAGCGGTTACACATGATATCTCGCTAAAACGTTTCAAACTTCCAGCTTATCAAAGAAAACCAGGATAAATAAAATGTAATTCTAACTACTACACAGATGCCGCTTGGGTTTTTGATAATGACTACGTTAGTCACAAGTACTTGAACACAAATAATAAAATTTGAACAAAATATGAACTTCAGACACTTTATCCGCAATTTCTTTAATTTCCTTAGTTTGCATACGACTGGAAGGTGGTCGCTTCCGCAGTCCGCACTTGTGTAGGCGTTGCAGTGAAAGATTGCGTTTCTGAATCCCTTGTTGATAGTAATGAAGTCAGTTTGGTTCTTAGTTTCTCCTCCTGGATTTTTCCATGTCCATAGTCTTCTTGGATGCTTCTGGAACTATGTGTTTATCATTATCTGGTCATTCGCAGTGCATCACTGGACCAATTTCTCACCAAAGATATTGCAGTGTCCTAGCTTCACTTTCTCTTCCTTTGCCAATTTTGGCATTTAGATCTCCCATAATAATTCTGATTTCTTGCGGTTTGCACTGACACTTTTCATAACCTAGCATAGAGTAGAAGGACTCGATTTCTTCTTCTGTACTGTGTGATGTTAGTTCGCATGCCACTATTATCGATAGAAACATTCGTTGGTTATTAGTTTGTATATTTTTTTGATTTTATGTGTGGAGACGTGGAGGTAATTTCCTTCTTGTTTTTGTTAAGAGTGTTTGTAATAGATTTAGGCATTTTTCTATAGGAATTCCGTTTATGTAGATTTTATGCCTAAACTGTCCATATATCTATATTTGATGTTTTTTTTTATTTGTGTGGGAAGTCACCTGAATTTTTATATGTGAATAAAATCCCTCAACACAGGTTAGCCCAAGCACAGTGTTTTCTCTTGTCTCTTTTTATTCATTTTGTCTCGTTTATAGAAACACTCCTTATATTCAAATACAGTCCATAAGATAAAGGTATATTTTAGCGTGTTATATTCACAATGTAAACGAACCCCAGTAAACAAGAGTGTTAAATTCATAGCTGAAGGACAATGCTTAAGTAGCGGTGAGTAGTTACTGCTTTTGATATCTACATATATATATATATAGAGAGAGCAAATATGAGAGTGAGAGTAAAGAAGAGAATGAAAAAGAGAGAGAAAACAGATTTAAATAAGACAAAGGACGAAAATGAAAAAAGTTATTACCAAGCGGTGAAATAAAACGAACACGTAAGAAATAATGCACTGATTAAATGTCCAGTGTTCTATCTATCTATCTATCTATCTATCTATCTATCTATCTATCTATCTATCTATATTTACTGGATACATGTATTTGAATTATCCTTGTTTTTCTTTTCTTTTTAAATTTAGATATACCGGCCTATGTCTTCGAGAGTCTTAATGGATAGAAAGGTTTAAACTTATATATATATATATATATATATATATATATATATATATATATATATAAAGCGTAAAGGGTTGGCGTGGAGTCTAATAAGGAATGAGATTGAAAGTGATACACATGCAGATATACTGAACATTTCCTTGTAAAAGGTAAAATGAACGACAATTTAAGGTGAAGGGAAAATTAGTTACGTATTGAAATATGCAGAAGGTCCATGAAAAAGAAAAAAGATATTGGGCGTTTGCAATTACCCGAACCTCAATGGTTGATGGAAATAATACATGACAAAACAAAAAAGAAAAAATACGATACATTAATTTTCCTTTTCGAAACGAAAGGAGAAAAGAAATTCATGTCAGAATGAAATAATGCACTTGGTCTTACGTCTTAGAACGCCAGTCCACTCACTCAAATGTACTTGGTGAGGCTTAAAATTTTGCAAAACTGGCGCCATTCTCCGGTTTTGGAGATATTGTATTTTTATTTTCCTTTGATTTTCTTTATCTTCAATGTTTTTTGGGATTTCCTTTCTTCTCATTTTCTATTTGCAATTAAAATCAAACTCTTTCCTGCGACAAGACAACGTCGAAGCAAATTGGTGCAATGCTGTAACGAATGGGTTCGCAGTTAAGGGTATACATGCTCGGAAAACCTTAGCGTCGGTTAGGAGCCGACAAGAAACAGCATGTTTAAAAGTTTCTTTATTTTTTAATTTATAAACTCTTTCTTTCTTTCGTTTCCTTAATTTATCTTCCTATCAAGTGTATTTCACCGTTTCGTATTTTCTGTTTTTTTTTTTATTTTTCCATTCTTTATTCCTCCCTTTCACTTTCAGCCTTTTATCTAAAATGCATTCTTTTTTATTTTTTTGATTAGACTGTTATCAAAACATTTGATAATATTTTTTGTTTGTTTATATTTTTGAGAAGAGATATTGTAATTATTTACAATATTTACAGTGTTCGGTCTACGGCCCTCATCTTTGTTTCTATGTTCACACGATTCGGCCGTTTTGCGCTCCGGCCTTCTTCAGGCGATTAGAAAGATGACCGGAGTGTACAACGGCCGAAACGTCGTGAATATGTCAATAGAGATGAGGAGAACATTCCTAACAAACTTCTTCTTCTTCTTCTTCTTCTTCTTCTTTTGTGTGCCTTGTCCTTACAGGACGTAGGCAATCATGATCTTCCACGTCTCCCTATCCATGGTGGCTCTTAGCACACTTTCTCGTGTAACATCTCACAACCATTCGTTCTGTCATTCACCTGCTCAGGCTCTTCTAATATGTTCTCCGCTGCTTTCCTCTGTCTCTTTTCCCCTCTATATGGACTGTTAGTATCAGGTTCTCCAAGCCCTCACTCCTCATTGCATTTTTCGGGAACTTCAGTTGTCTCTTCATGATGCCCAATATTAATTTCCTTTTCGTTTCCATTCTTTCCAAAGCCTCATCTTTCCTCACATGTTTAATCCATCATATCTGCAACATCCTTTTTTAGAACGAGATTTAAGTTGCTTTAAGTTTTTCCTTCATCTTTGATGATATTGTCCAGCATTCACTGTCATATTGAAGAACTAACATCACATAGCAATCCATTACTCACTTCTTTGATTCCAGTTAAAGATTCCTGTTTCTTAATACTTTATTCAGCTTCTGGAACGCGTCCTTCGCCATGCTAATTCGCCTTCGGAACTCTGTGTCGCACCTTCCGTCTTCTGTTAAAATACTTCCCAGGTATTTAAATTTTTGTACTTGCTTAATTTTAGTATCCCCCACCTGTATTTGGCATTTTGAGCTATTCTTTTTGCTGATGATTATGCATTTATTTCAGTTTATTTGCTATTCAATTTATGACCTCCGATAACAAATCCTGGCATAATATCTAGGGTCCTGGAAATTGTCACGCTGTACAAGTTTAACAGATCAGGTAAAATATGCATTCTTGTCTTACACCCCTTTCTATATATATATATCTGCTGAATACGTTACCTGTCCCTATGCAGGCAGTTTGCTGCGAGTAGAGATTCTTGATTACTCTTATGGCTTTCCCAAATATGTCAAGGCTGCTGAGCATCTCCATCAATTCTTTGTGGCGTATTTTATCGAACACCTTTGCATAATCGATAAAACTTGAGTACTTGTCCTTCTTCATTTGTATTGCCCTTTCGGAGAGCATTCTAATTATAAATATGTCGTTCCTTGTTCCAGTTTCTTTGACGATCCCGCACCGTTCTTGTCCTATCTCTGGTCTGCTTCTGCTTCTTGCTCTATTCATCAGGGTTCGGACGATCAGTTTTGTGATATGACTCGTTAAGCTGATAGTTCGGTGGAGTTTGCACTCGTTTGCACCTGACTTCTTAGGAAGTGCTATGAAACTCGACTCACTTAGGTCGTCTTGTATTACACCACTATTATAAATTTCATTCAGATTTCAAACTTTCTTTCGTCAATCTCTCTTTTTTCTTTTTTTATTTCTTTGTTTTGATCATTTTTTACTTGATATATTTTTGTTGTGCTTATTTGTATCTCGTTTCATTCATTTTTTAAATTCTTTCTTATATGTCTCTATATTGTTTAACATTACAAGAATTTCTTTCTTTCCATCGTAATTTCTTTCTTTATTGTTTAGTGTTACTAACGCTTTAACATTATATTTTATTCATATTTGCGTTATTTTTTAAACTTCTACGCTATTTCATTCTTTCTTAGTTTCTTAATTACTGGTTTATTCTTCTTTTCATCTTTACTCTTTCTTTCTTTCTTTCTTTTATAGTTTCCTTATTCCTTTCAACATTTACATTCCTTCTTCTTTATAGTTTTATCATTCTTTTCACTAACTATTCTTTCATTCCTTCTTTCTTTCGATTTCTTTCTTCATTGATAATTTTTATTATTACTTTTACTTACTATTTCTCGTTCTTTCTTTCTTTCTTTCTTCCTTTTTTCATTGATAATTTTTGGTATTAAGCTTTACTTACTATTTTTCCTTCTTTCCTTTTTATACTTTTATTAATCTTCTCACCATCTACTTTCTTTCTCCCTTTCTCTTTTCTTTCTTACTTGATGAATTATTTTTTATTAACCTTATAACCGTCTTTCTTTCTTTCTTTCTTTCTTTTAGTTTTACAATTAATTTCATGATATACTCTTTTTTCTTTTTTGTTTATTTGTTTTTTCTTTTTTCTTTATTTATTCTTTTCTCTCTCAGTCCCTTTCTTTATTTCTTACTTTCTTATCATTATTTTCTAAATCCATGATAAAAACTAAACGGTGTACTTGTAGTGAAACGATATGTAAGACCCAAACCAGAGTCTTCAATAAATATGCCCGCTGATCTGATAACATATAAAATCATAAAATTTAATATAAACTACACTCGAGACTTCAAATGAAAGTCATCGTTAAAGATCCTGAGAAAATACTCGAGCCCACATCAGTCGTTTAAGTGCTATACGTAATAGCATGCTTGGGTGATCATGTCTCGAAAGAGACATGACTGACTGATAAGAAGATTTTCCCACAGTAGGTTGATTTTACTTTCTGTGGTAACTGGTTGCCAAACAAGGCTATAGAACATCACTGTTTAACCCATAGATAGAGGGAGAAGCGACGAATTAATACCTTTCCCAAGTTTATTTGTACGTAAGTACATACAATGAATTCAACTGGAAATCGACCTCGGTTCTCCGTTTTTTCTTTCCAAGCTATTATCCACTGCACTCCAACGCACACCCGTCACAACGCACACCACTTACACCGCTCCAGAAAGACCCCTCTCTGCAATGATTTATTTTTACAAAAGTCAGATGTAATCAAAAATAGAGTATTATTAGAGTAACCATATTTCAGTTTTGAATTGAGTTCAAAATCATGGACACTCTGTTGAAAGGAAGGTGATCCATTCTTTACGCTACAGCCTCTTTCCCCAGCGAGGCAAAGTTACAAGCCTATCGTTATTTCCTTGGCAAATATTCAGATGAGCTTTAATCTTTAGTTCAATCCTTTCAGAGCTATATACCGCCATGCTATGTTCACAGAGTTAAATTACTCTGTCATTTTCTCCATATTTCATTTGAAGTTCAAATCAGTTTTTTCTAGATATGAACAAACTTCCGTGATGATGCTTCCACTAATATAACAATCTTCACCTCATCAAAGTCGAGGGTACATCACTATCTATCCTACTTATTCTCATAATCTTCACTTCATCCTGCCTCCTTTCACAAAATCGGAAATCCGAGTTCAAATTACACTCGAGTCCGTTACATTCGCATACACACATAACGTTTGGAAATGTATGGAATCTATGAATTTACATATATGGGTTAAATAGTAGCACGTGAATCTGGAAAAAGCCTTGTTTTTCTCAAATATTCTAAATACAATATTCGAAAAAAATTGATAAACAAGAAAATACTATTCGAAATGTGTTTCTGCTGTAAATTATGTACAAATTGTCGATAAACTGAAACCAAAAGAAAATTACAATTCGAAATATTATTCCGCTATAAATAACCTAGAAATGATTGATAAATAGTTAACAAAAAAAATCAATCAATCAATATATTCTTTATATTTAACGCTGATGCCCTTCGAAATATCGACCCATTAGCGCCTTTCGTATCATCAGCACACTCTTTGATTCGACAATCAAGAAGAATGCTGTTAAACACATCAACAAGAACAATCCTCTTAGTGATAACCAGCATGGATTTTACCCAGCTAAATTCCCAGATGATGTCTCAACTGCCATTACTCGCAGATACTACAAGAGACAGGATAATAAATTCATGACGAGGGCCATTGCCCTATGTATATAAAAGGCCTTTAGAAAGGTGTGGTATCGGAATCTGCTACATAAAATCAACCGCTATGGAATTACTGAAACGACTGAAGGTCATTTGAATTCCATAAGATCAAGGTCCACGTTCTATACGACTTTCTTTCTTCGCTTCTACTGTCTTTCTACTGCATGTTAATGATCTCCCTAACAGCATACACCGATATATCTACACGGATAATACAACAGTTGATACATGCACCTCCCAAAATCTGTAACCTATCCCGGGTAGCTCAGCAGGGAAAGGATTAGCTTGTAATATTCAATACGCCCAAAACCAGACTAGTAACGTTTTTCGTTCACCGAACATTCCCTGAAATTTCACCTATTATTATGTGTGTATCTTCTCACTAGGAGGCTACTTGCCTTGAATGTTTATTAAAACTCAAGCACTTCCAAGAACACATATATGCGGGTGCGATGAGTAAATTATCGCTATTTTATAATTTTTATTTTCTGTATCGCCATGTTTCTAATTTTGAATACTGCACAGTACAGTAGAGTCATTTGGGCACCGTATGTGAGAAAAAAGACAGAAATTTACAGACGGCATGCTGTATTGCTTGACATTCGCACCGAAAACTCCAATACAAATATTTAGAATGTTTGGGTGTTAATTTAACGACAGTGTAGAGTTGGATGAGTCTAACGGTGATTATGGAGAGTGATCGCTAGTAATGGCGAAGTTATGATCCTATTCGTCTTTAAACAAGGCCTCAGACTAAACATGGCGGTCTACAAGAAGTGCCTTGAGAAGATAATACTGACCTGTGTCAAGAGGCTGGCAGTGTTGCAATGTCAGGCAACAGGATACTTCAACATGTCACAGAAGCAGGAGAGCACTATCATGGCTGTCAGGTAAATTATGCGACCACATCACCCCTTACACCTGGCCACGTAACTCTCTAGACTGCAATCCCCTTTATTAATATGTGCCGGGCGCAGTTGAGTAAGAGACCAACAAAACTTATTGCAACACCAAAAATGAACTGAAGGCAAGCATTCACCAATTTAAACATGTATACCGTCCAGAAGAGTTGCAGGAGATTCTGAAGTCGTCTGGAGAGCGTGGTTGAAGCCAATGGCGATTTTATTGAATAAATTTACACTTTAGTATTTTAAGATATTTTTGTGCAATTTTAGTATATATATATATATATATATATATATATATATATATATATATTCTCAAATAAGATGTAAGTGGTAGTTTCATTTTTGCATTGTATAGACGCCAATTTATCCATCGCTTAAGACGCTCCCTTATCAAGCAACCGTTATCTTTACAAGATCAGACCAAAAAAATGGTGTATTGATCTCATATCTGAACCGGAGCTGCTCAATCTTCACTTATCTATATTGAGAAAGTTCAAAATCATCTACACGAATTGTGAGTGAAAATTATTTTCCTCTCTACAACTTCTTTTCCAAATACGAAACGTTGCCAGCCTCTCGCTGTTCTATTTCCACGGTAATTGATCTCACGAGCCACATTCTTTCGCCCCACCAGCCATGACCTTTACAACGGCGACCCGACATACAGATGGGTGAATAACCCTTATTACCTTCTTATTCCATTAGTAAGGAGGATGATCCTTTCTGACAGCTTTTTTTTCAAGAACTGCTACTTTGGGGAAGAGAACCCCAACCGAATGTTTTTCCAGTCAATACAATCTTAACCTCTTCACGTCTAGGGTTAAACGTTATCTATCCTGCATAAAAATATCAACCTAGTCTTACCTTTATTATGCTAATACGACACGACAATGTAAGCTTGAGTGATTCTTAGGCGTAGTATTTGATATAAATGAATGTAATATTCGCTCATAACTCATCCTGTTATTCTCTACCATAAGTGGCTCTCGTGTCTTGTATTGGGTGAACATTATTATAAAAAAAACACATATTGCATTCAGTAAACGTCTACAATAAGCTGTTCTTGGACCCTGTGTTGGGTGAATTTTACTAGAAAAAATATAAAATCGAAGTAAAAAAAAAGCTTTTAATTCCGTCTAACGTCAAAAACAGCACGAACCTTTTGGTCAAACCAATATCTGATTATTTCTCTGCAAGCACGAATTTATGTCCTTCAGTCAGCCGTTCTATCACTAGTCACTGTCATTACTGTATATGCGGTCTGGGAACAATATTGATCTTTCATGTACGTTATTGATCTTTCGTGTACAATATTGATTTTTTTATAATTCTCTACAGAAAGACACTAGACTAGTTAGACATCTGGAAAAGAACGGGGAAAGTGCAGTCCACAGCACTCTTTAAATCGAAGGAAATAGTAATCAGCGTGTTGGAAATTTGAGGAGACTTAAGGTCACACGATGGACATCAAAACCCCTGAGGCCTTAGTAAAAAATAAAAAAAATTGTATCAGCATTGATCATTTCTGTTCAAAAGGATTGCCTTAAAGCAAATGAGTAATCAATTATTTTTGTCTCTACAAATGTTAACGCTAAAATAAGAACATTTTTTTCTTCTAGGTCATTTCTAATTTGAAGAACATTTAATGTTTTGGTAACAAACTCCTTTGCATTGTATTTCTATACTGATTGATTGATTTGTTTAGTTTTACTTCCTATCAATCTTTTGCATGTTATTTAAAGTCAGAGAATATTTTTTAGATTATATGGGGTTATTGACATAATAATTATTTACCTATATAAGCTCTTTCTAATTAACAATATATAAGAGGTAGATTCATTCCTTTCCCAATGATATTTGCTCATAAGTGAATATAACTGACAAGGCTATAGAACGTAATTTCTCCTGTTATTTAAGTGGAGGGAAGAGACAGATTAATAACTTTCCCAAGGGTATTTGAGCGTAAGTCAATACAAGGAATTCAACTGGAATTCCAACTCGGCTCCCAATGCTTGTTCCGAGCCGATATCCACTGCACCAAAACGCACATCCTTTGAACGTACGAAGACGAAATAGGAAGTGACAACTAAGAGAATATGACAGATTAATAACGATGGACCATAGATTTGAATAAGTTATGATTGTATTATTCGAAGGACTATCCACACAGGAATATATTCCATAAAGTAACCCTTCATGGGAAAGAGTCTTCGGAGTAGAACGTCTTGTTTGCTTACATAATTAGGATCATTCAACACAGTGGATGTAGCAATGCGTGTTTTGGCTGGCGTAAATAATTCTTCCCCTTCCTCATCTCTCACCAGTATTTATTTATTTTTTTCACTAATGTTCACTGCTGCAAAGCCCAAGAGCCCTTAAAGGTAGAAGGTTTATGTGTACTGTTTTATGAGCATAAGAGAATGCAAGAAGTGCAGTTTATGTAGGAGGTTATGTAGGAAAGACAATGGTTAATACTAGACTAGAAGAGGTTAATATTATACTGATTGGGAAAAAATAACGCAAGGGAGGGTATGGAGGTTACTTATTGGTTATGGGTTTACAGAGGCTTATCTTCAGATAACGCCCTTAATCCAACAAATATACACCAATTTTTGACTTTTTAAAAATCAATGCAAAGATAATGAGAGAGAGAGAGAGAGAGAGAGAGAGAGAGAGAGTCGTTGCCTGGTTCTTTTTTTTTTAATTTTCTGCAATTTAAGAATTGTCTCCTGCTTTCCAATATGTTCAAAGGTGCGACTCATTTGACAATTCCTTTTTCTTCAACATTTTGGAACGATAACCTTTTAGCTTCTTTTATTAATTATTTTTCTTTTTCATATCTCTGCCTCCACCTCTCTATGGCAAACTGTAATGGTTCGCTAAATAGTGAATTTTTAATTTTTCAATCAAAACAGTCAGTCAATTAAGTGCCATACGTGGTACACGATTGGCCGTTAATGTCTTTTTCGATACATTAGTTTTCCCACAGTAGGTTGCCATTTCTTTCTGCGGTAGACTGGATGCCAACCTAGGCTATAGGACCCAATCTATCCTGCTATTGAATCTATAGATGGGGTGAGTGGATTCATACCGTTCTTAAGAGTATTTACGCGTAAGTGAATGCAAGAATTTCAACTGGAATTTGAACTAGACTCTTCGAGTTCTCATTTAGAGACGATATATATTGCACGAAAACGCACATTACTACAAGCGTTCCAAAAATCAGTGGTCCATGGATAGAATCTTTCCGAGTGAAGGATTGTGAATGATTCATCACTGTGTACGCGGCATAATGAGTCCCAGCTGTAAAGGTCAAGGCTAATGGAACTAAGAAACCCTTACTGTAGAAATAGCGATAGAATTGCGAGTGGTTTCAGATGATTCTTATGTGAGAAACGGATGGTATAATGGGAAATAATTCCCTACAAATAAGGCTACGTAGATGCTTTTGAACCTTATCAATACAGGTAGCTGAGAACTGGGCAGCGACAACACAAAATATGGCAGTAATACCTGCAATATTTTATCTGATATGGCTCTTGTAAAATTTAGCAGAACGAGTCAGTGGAGCAATTAACCGACCATTTTGCTAGGATCCTAAACAATACATCATATATATATACATGGGTTCCATAGTTTTTCAAGGCTTAACTGAGAAAAATCCCTTTTTTAGCAAAATTCCAGAGTGTATTTGCGCCGTTCTTAAAACAAAGTCTGTCGACGCATTAATTTAATATTAACGGAAAAATATTTGAAATAGGAAAATATGACCATAGTTCCCTTCAAATCGCTCCTCTTAGAATGCCATACATTTATCAAACAGCCGCTTGCACTTTTTAAAACAATCTACAATTTTTTTTCCTGAGATGCCTCGTCTATTTGTACATAATCTTGAAAAATTGTGATTGAAGAGGAGGGTGCTACACAAACTGTCAAGGTATGAAATCACTAGAAACGGTTTCTCAGTTACTAAGTCCTTCTCAACAGGTAGGTCAGTTAATGTCGTTGTTAATGGCTTATCTTTGTGATCACTTAAGATCAATGCAGGTTTCACAGAAGATTCTCTTCTATCTTCTATTCACTTTCTGCTTTGTATTAACGACCTGCTAAAAAGATACTCATGTATTTTGCGAATATACATGCAGAGAATACAACAACGTATAGGCGCACCTAAACATTCAGATGATCAAATTCTGGAAGCTGATCTCTCCACTGAACTAGCCTCTTATAGCTCAATCAGGCGGGGTATAACAGGCTTGTATCATTCAATACTTCCAAAACCAAACGTGTAACGTTCAATCATCATCGAGTATACAGAAAATTTTCAACTATCAGTATGAACCTTTGTTTCCTCAAGAAGGCTTATTGTCTTGAAAGCCTATTGAATCTTCTATATATTGTTAAAAAGGCTGGAAAACGGTCGTTTTATTCTATTGTTCCAATAGAAACCTGGCTTTTATTGCATTCTCTACATTTACAAGAAACAGATTAGACAAAAATGGGATGATGCTGCCAGTTCTATGCTGAAGCTACCCAGTTCTTACTTTGAAGTTTTGGTATAATTCAAAAGCGTCTACGAAATCTTGTGGTTGACGAATTATTCTTCACCTTATAGTCGATTTCCTAGTATCATTGCATACTTGTTATTCTCCCATTTCCATGGCAAATGTTCTGCAATGCTAAATGTCTTAGATTCATTAGTAATAATCTTCAAAGCTGGGACGGAACATTCCCATTTCCTTCGTATTTCATCAATTAATAGGGCCTTCCACGAGAAAAAGAGCGATTACTTTGTAATACTTTCCGTATCACTACAATTCTCCCATTATCTATATCTACGCATAAAAGCTATATTCCTTATATATATCCACATACTAGACTCAGCTGTAAAATTCAGAGGATGACAATTATAACATCATGGTATATATCCAAATGAGTATTTCTTCAAGATAGTCTTGAGGTTTATACATTTTTCCATCAATGTTACAGTGCTTGGATCTCATTAGTGAAGAAGCTTTCATCTTGTTGGTAAAAATGTCATAACAGCATATATAATGTTATTATTATATATAATGTTATTTTCACTGCGATTCTGATTCCCAACCAATTGTTTTTGATGATAGTCTGATGGCTCTCATTCAGGAGATCATAAAGTGGGATAAACCAGTTCAAATCCATAGACACGTACAGCAGCCATTGAAATAAAGAATTTGTGTGCTGGAACATTGTCTTGGTGAAACAGCATCCATTTTGTCAGTTTTCTTTGGCGTTTAGTCTTTTTCTTTGGCGTTTAGTCTTTTTCTTTGGCGTTTAGTCTTTTTCTTTGGCGTTTAGTCTTGACAACCTGCTTGGAAATCTATTTAGAAACGCTTAAATGGGAAGTCATACTGAACCCGTTTTATTCACTAGATTGCCCCGTCCGATTATCAATTATTCCAAAGAATGGAACCTGGCCTGACTGAGCAGTAATTTTATTCTTATGTAGATGCCAAAAATGGGTCGACTTATGGCTAGCCTCAAAAGACATGTCGTTTTTCTGACATGGAATTAAAATTCTACCCGATAGAGATAGGCAATAATTTCAGTGGCTTATTTCTTGCTAATTTTTGTAAATAAAACATTACTTTTCATGAAATATAAACGAGAACCTATTCAAGGTCCTATTAAATACTCTTCCTTCCTCTCTTAAATGTCCACGTTTCCACTGTTGATAAAACCAGAATATGATTCCCTCATGTAGTCAGTATGTTAACATAAATGTTCATGAACCTAAATAACAAGATGTTGCCAGCCTATGTCTCTATTATTTACTTTTGAAGTGCTCTTTGAACAAATAGATGTTGGTTTATCTGAAAAAAACAAAAAAACAAAAACAAAACAAAAGCAATGCAGTTAATTATAAGAAGAGTTTGAATTAATGCATGTAATATTTTGCAGGTCTCGCATCATTCCTTCGACATCAGCCTATGAAATTTCAGATAACCCCCATAAACCCTAACATTCCTTTTACGCTTATGCGACAATTTCCCTCAGTAACACTATCTTGAATGACTCTTGGGTCTCGTACTGCGTGGATATTAATTAAAAAAGCATGATACTTTCCAATGATCATTACAAAACCTCGCGCAATAATTTATGGCAACTGACATAATCACAGGCATTATCTTTGAACGGTACAATTACGATACATACATTACTGGACCTTTTCTATATCACTTCCTATGTTTTTCTTTTATATGTGACATACTTTTAGGCCTAGGTGATCACGGCTCTCCAAGTTTTACTTTCATTTTTTGGCCCTAAATCTTTGTTAAGGTTCCTCTTTGTCCTTGTTCTGTCATCCATTTCCACACTCCCCACAAAAAATAACAAAAAAAAAAAAATACAAAAACAAAAAACGTTAAGATGCTCACTGTTTAACCGCATTTTTTTGCCGTCAATATCCATTTTGAGTGCTCGATTCTCTATGCCGTATTTTCTGTTTAATGCATTCCTTAGTTCTTAACTGTCTTTTATATTAAGCTTTTTCCTTGATATTCTTAGTAGTTAGAAGGAGAAAACTCATGACTTCCAATCAAGGATTTACGCAAGGAATGGAGTTCATATGCCCCAGTGAGTTTAATAAAGGGTTCGGTTCGCAATTTCTATCACCTGAAGTAGGCCGGAGCGTACAACAACCGAAACGTCGTACAAATAGCAACAAAAACGAGGACAATAGTCTGAATAATGTTAAAACTGTAAATACTAACTCATCTCAGAAACGTGGTTGATACTGACTTGGCAGACCGCCTGCAACCACTCTCTCACCGGCGTGATGTGGCTTCCCTGTGCCTCTTCTACAAGTACATTCATGGCTTCTGCTCTGATTAACTTATATCACTGGTGCCGCCTAAGCACGAATTTACACGAGATACTAGATTAGCAACTGGGTCCCACCCTTTTACAGTTAAACAGATAAGTCAGTCAGTTAAGTGCCATACGTGATACACGCTTGAGCGATCATGTCTCGAAAGAGACATGACTGACTGGGCAGAAGATTATCCCACAGTAGGTTGCCATTGCTTTCTGCGGTAGACTGGTTGCCGACCAAGGCTATAGAACCCAATCTGTCCTGTTATTTAACCCATAACTGGAAGGAAGAGACGGATTAATACCTTTCCCAAGGGTATTTGCGCGTAAGTGAATACAATGGATTCAACTGGAATTCGAACTCGGCTCCCCGGTTTCTCGTTCCGAGCCGATATCCACTGTACCACAACGCACATCCCTCAAACAGATAAGATGTAACCGTAAATTCTACTCCAACAGCTTCTTTTCTCGCGCTTCCCGCCTGTGGAACTCCCTTCCACAAGTCTGCTTTCCCGACAGCTACAATCTCCAGGTGTTTAAATGTTGGGTCAATAGACACCTTCTATCACACTAACTCCCAATTATTCTCAGAACACTCTCATCTACCGAACTCTCATTCTCGGTATCCTTACTCGCCTATCACCCACCCTCTGACATTTCCTATATTTAACCATTCTCGGTATTCCTACCCGCCTATCACCCACCCTCTGACATTTTCTATATTTAACCATCCTTTCTTCAAACTGTATGTAGCCCCTTGCGCAGTAGTGGCAGTGACATGCCTTGCTCGGGGTGAAACGCTTATAAAAAAAGTATTCAGTTTTATTGTAGTTTCTATGTAGTCCAGTAATTGGAGTAGATACACTAATTGGAGTAGATAGACTAAACTAATTGGAGTAGATAGACTAAACTATCGCCCGGTTCTCACTCCATCCACGTCTATTGAACAGGTGAAGAGGCTCGTACCTTGTTCCCTGTTTCGGGTGTGATTTCCGGTTTTCTCTTTTCCAATCTTTTCAATCTTTTTTTTTCAATTGGAGTAGATACACTAAACTATCGCCCAGTTCACACTCCACCTACGTCTATTGAACAGGTGAAGAGGCTCATCCCTTATTCCCTGTTTAGGATGTGGTTTACGCCTTTCTCTTTTCCAATATTTTCACTCTTTTTTTTTCAATTGGAGTAGAGAGATTAAACTATCACCCGGTTCACACTCCACCCACATCTAATGAACAGGTGAAGAGGCTCATCCCTTGTTCCCTGTTTAGCTTGTGGTTTTTGGCTTTCTCTTTTCCAATCTTTTCACTTTTACGTAGCCCCCTGCACATCAGTGGCGTTACCACTTTGCTCGGGATGATATGATTAAAAAAAACGTCCTTTCTTTTAGTTACTTTTTATAGGAGGTATTCTGTAGTAATATTATAAGAATTTTAATATTGTGGCTTCCTACTCAGCGATAAGTTGACGAGGTGATTACAAATGTAAAATTTAGTTTATAGTAAAGGCAAGAAGAAGAAACGAAATGATGATAAAATTGCTTTCGTTAAAAATTAATATTTTTAATGAAAAAGCGAATAGAAATAAAGATTACAATAAAATTAAGGTCAATGGTAATAATGTCGGCCGTGAGTGCAAGTATGATAATGAGAATTAGTCTAGTAATGCATTGTTCCGGACAACATTGTTGCTAACCATTTTCCTGCTTTTTCCCAGCGGAAAGGAAACATTATTCATCGATCTTGCTGTCAAACGAAAGGAAAAAATGCGGGAAAAATCCAGACAACTTTTAAAGCTATTAAATCGATTGCATTTTTCCTTGACATATTTTCTCTGTTGTCTTTAGACATGGCGGGTTTCATGAAATTCATATAAAATAAATTAAACGACGAACAATATTTTACGGACAAATTACTAGATAACAACTCATAAGCTCTAATATTTCTCCCTTTCTTTCAGAGGAAAAGGCTTGGTTTATTAAAATTCGCCTTCATTCTTCAGCTGCGGGTTAAATAGCTGAGAAGGCAGGACTCTCAATTCTTAATTGGCAGTCAGCCTAAGACAATTCTTCATTCAAATCCCTTCGAGAGAACAGCCGGAAACCACTGTGCTACCTTTCCTGAGAATAAGTATGGTAAGGAACAATTTAAAGATAATAAGACAAGGAGGCTGCGATGAGACATTTTGCCTAAATCCTGAAAGTACACAGTCCTTGAGGTAGAAAATGTGCTTTTAATATATATCTACTGTGCTGATGCACACTTATATACAATTTTCTTATACACGAATATATATATATATATATATATATATATATATATATATATATATTAGGAAAAGTATTAAATCGGAGATATGTTTTATTAATTTGTTTAAGTATTATTTGCAATAAATACTTATATTTAAGCAGATGCTCTGTTGTTATTATGTCGCAGGATATTAATATACAGAATATGAATATGAATATTCATGAAATCTTGCTAGAAATATAAACAAAACTGCATCCCCGATAAGAAACGTTCATTGCAACTGACGTCTCTTGACCGAAAAGCGCTTTTAAACACACATCTCTCTTAATTTACACCTACCGGCCTAAATATATCGAGTAAATTAATAAATATACTGTTTAATGATAAAAATAGTGCATTTACTAAAATATGAGTGACCATTTCAAATAACGTTTAAACAATCTCTCTCTCTCTCTCTCTCTCTCTCTCTATATATATATATATATATATATATATATATATTAAAATAGGTGTATAATATTCTATTGTGTAGCAATGTACTATTACATCAAATGACAACCCAACTATTAAAATAATTTACATTGGATATACTAAGAACATATTTAAGTAGCTTTGATATTTGCATATACTTCCTTTAAAAATAACACGTACCGACAACAAATATACTTTTCTGCGCATTTTTGGAAGTTAAAAGATAGAAACAAAACCCCAAAGTAAAATGGAAAATTCTGCTAAAAAAAAAAAAAAAATTTGTTAGTCGTTCCATGATATCTTTCCTTTGTTCATGAATGAAAAGCTGTATATTTTACTGTTCCTTTAAATAAAGTACTACTGAATCTTCCAGATTAATTGACGGTTTTATGTAAACATTGAAAATACTTATCCTCTAAAGTTTAATTAACGATAGATGTTCATTTATTACTTATGCTTCAATATAACTTCAATATAACTTAAAAATTATTTACCAAAATAAATGACCTACACAATACTTGTTTGCTTTTCATAAGTAGAATATGCCGGAGTATAGTATAGTTATTTGATTCTAATTCTAACCCAAAGATTTGACCCCCTTTAACACATGAGGTAGTAAAAATCAAATTTGTAAAAACCTAAAATCCAAATGACATCAAGCTATTTCGTGGCACAAATCTGCATAGATCAACCTAATTTGCATTTTTGATTTAACAATATTGACACCTACAAACAGATTCTCCAACTAGCACACCCACATTTTGTAAATAACCATAAATTCATCCTATATTTTCTAAATAAATCATTTTCACCATTTATTTTAAAATATCACCTGAAGAAGAACGTTATTGTTCTGAAACATGAACATTTTTGTGTAGTGATATAATGCTTTTATAGACCGTTGTAATAGCAAAATTACAATAGTGAGATCTACAATGCATTAAGCAATCTTTAGAAAATTAAGTGCATGAACAGTGGCTTTTCATCTACCGTTTTATCACTTGCTTATATATATATATATGATTGAATATTTGGGCAGCAATCCAGATTTTATACAAGTTTCATTAAGCATGACAGACAACACGCAATAGCATCAACTATGAACACGACCATAATGTGACGATCATGTTTAAAAAAATAAAGCAATCCTATAATTCTAGATATATACAGAAAAAATCTATATATTCAGTAAAGACTAAACATAAAATCCTCCTTGATATTGGCTTAAAGTATAGCCGAATGTTCTCGGACATACAGAACATTAGGATGATTTCTTCATAATTTATATGCAGCAAATAAGACATTTATTATAACACAAAAATGAAATAAGATACGCAGTTAATAAGTTAAGCGCAGTACCGTCTCAGTCGTTTTTAACGAAACTTATATATATATATATATATATATATATATATATATATAAACAAATTTACCAGTGCCACAGCATGAAATCAAACACTTAAGGAAGAATCGGGGGATTATATTAAACTAAAACTAGATACAAAATGTATCAACGTATAAAATATGTTCGGCGCCTTTCTTTTTCAAACAACAATCGTAGGTAATTTTTAAAACTAATTGGCCAACAAAAAAAAATTATTATCTACTGAGTTTAAAATAATTATATGTATGTTAGAGGTGGAGGGGAGAAAAAAATTCCTCCGCTAAGAAATAGCTTCCCCAAAGAGCACCAATTTAAATTTCACTTCTCGTTGTATAGACCAGGTAGGCTCCCGCGTATTAATGATAACAGACTCAAGAATATCAAGATGAAGTCTGTTCCGTGCCCTCTGCAATACAGAGAGAAAAGCAGGAGAATTATTTGTCCTGCAAGCAACAGAATTTAATAAATGATTACCGATAGCAGAGACATGAGCCTGAGAACACCCGAATGTCACAGCCTCATGTCTATGTATCTGGCCCGGGGCATGTTAGGCGATTTTAACTTCCAACCTCTGGATATTTTTGCTCACATATTCGACCTCATATCGACATTTAAATTGGTAAATAATTAAATTACTATGATGGGCAAGTAAAACATCCTTACGGCAAGAAAGGAAGGCCCTTTTAGTTGTGAAAATATTCCGAACCCTAAATGCAATATAAAAACGATTAATAGCCATAAATGTTTTATCGGCGTATGTCATACTAATGGGACCAAACCTCGGTTGTCTGACAGATACATGGCATATACATGCCCCATAAATCTAAGTCTCATTGAACATAGAAATTTTACGTTTAATGTCACATCTAATCACACATTCGGGATAGCCATTCATTAAGAACAGTTGTTTGATTTTCTTTAGCTTGGCATCAAGTTTATACTATGAACAATTCATTAAGGCCCGATGGGTAAGACAGCTAACAAGATTAACTTTCCTTGTTCTGGGGGCAAAGGAATCCCAGGTTAAGTAAAGCTTATTGAAGGTTGGTTTACGAAAACACTAGTGATAAAACGTGAGACTGTTCTTTCCACTAGAAAATCCAGGAAAGCTGATTGTTCTCTTCTACCTCCATAGTATACTTTAATGCTGGATGGATACTATTTCAGTATGAAAATAACTTTCCCGCTTTACTCCTATAGGGAAGCAACGTTAAATATTGTCAACATAGCGGGAGTAACAGCAGGATTTATCAAGCTGCTTTTCATGATAGTCAATGAAAATGTTGACCAATAAAGGACATAATGGACTAACTATTGATATTCCATCTATTTGTTGATACATGAAGGAGACAGACTTAACCGCCATCTCCATCAACTCACCAAAAATATTCTCAGGAAAAGATGGGGACTTCGTGGGCCCACATCATTAGAAGTTGGTATAAATTTTCATCAGCTGGAACATTCGTGAACAAATTTGTTATATCAAAAGACACAAAATATGTTTTTTAATTCACGACGAGAAATTCCGTCATTTTTCTTTTCCTCCTTAAACGGCGCTGTTCCGGGGCTGCTTGCAAAATTGGCATGTCCAAAGTATCGTAAATGGCATCCATCATTTATATTTCTTCAGGAGGATCGCTGTCAGCATCGCCTAACAGATATTGTCTGATCTGATTTAAATGTCTTTTGTGAGTGAAGTAGGGATTTTTAATTATACAGACCATATTTCATATACTTTCGTCAATAGTATCCATTTAACAGAAACATTTATTATCCCAGACCATCTTTCTCTCCGTGTTGGTAGCGTTTTGTAGATAACATGTTTGCTTTTCCAGAATTTGTTTGGGAATTTGCTTGTCGGATACAGACCTGGTTTTACGCGCAAACATTACCTTGCTTTCAATTTTCGCATATATTCAGCGAACTGAAAAGTGTCACGTAAAAAACATTCCGAATAGAACAATAACACCGGATTAAGAACCTCAACCAACCATTTAGCAAGACTGTGTTGGGCTGAGCCCCACATAGACAAAAGTGGCAAGTCCTCTTTGTGAATTTTTGGTAGCCCATACATCTGAGTGGGTTGGGAACCTACGGGACGTATTTTATTATAAATTTCTCTGGACAAAAATTTACATTTATGAAATTCTAACAGTATTTGTGTAGCCGAATTTCGGTTCTTCAGGTATCATTGTAACTGACGTCACCTAATTTACTGAATTTACTACTACTGTTTAGAATACGTAACATTTTACTGAGATAGAGTAATTTAATATTACTACTCTGACAACTTTGTCAGGTCTGGTAATATAAATATCTGTATTGATTTTTAACAGCTGAACTGTTTGGAAGAGTTTCCTCCGCCAAACAAACACGGAATAATCAATGCTAGAATTAACAAAACAATATGCTAAGTTCTTTAACCGGGCTTTTAGACGAAGCAATTATTCTTCAGAATTCGGCAAATGTTTTGATGACTGAGAAAGGAGAAATTAAAATTTACCAGATACCTCAATAATAATTTACAAAAATAGCCCAACTTTCTCAATTTTTCTAGGGGAATGCAAAAATGTAAACCCCGGGACAATACAAACTCAGGATTCGATAAATTATTTATATGTATTTCTGTGGCGACATATGAACCAAATTTTTTTTTAATAAAAAAAATTAAAATAAGAAATTGCTATTCTTGGTTCTGTTAACAGCAAAAATATCGCCATCCAACAGATGTTTAGAGAACCGAATTCAGTCGAAAAATGATAAAGTGTGTCAGATATTACCCCAACCTACTTGATATTGGGCTCTAGTATAACTGAGCACCTCAGATAATATATATATATATATATATATATATATATATATATATATATATATGTCTGTCTGTCTCTGTGTTATGGTGACTTACCCATATGAGACATGAACTCTTCCAAACTACATATAAGCAGCAGTTCTACTTTGCAGAGAGTAAGAGCGGAATCTATTCCAGCAGATAACTGACAGGAGGACTAATAATCTTACTTTGGTATATTTTTGCACTATTGCCTTTTTTAAATATGTTTGTTTACTCTATTCCTTCTTTGTGTCTATATTTCTGGCCACAACAAGGCCACAACCACTTAGCGACGAGAATTCTTAAGGACCCTTGAGGACTCCAAAAATACTGGATGGAAATTTCAATATTGATTCAACAATGTACGCACGGAATTCTATTTTTCTTCACACTTTATTCTATTCAATAGTACTAGGCAATCTATAAAAGGAAGCCGAACGAGAAAAATTATATTTTCGCTTTGTTTTACTCAACAGTACTTAGTAAACCAGATAAAAAGAGTGTAATTAACTAACACTGGGAACCTAACTTGCCGCTAAACTACGAGAATTCATGCTTTTCGAGAAAATAACACACGTGATTCTCTGAGAGAGTAAGAAATTCTTATTTCGTTCCTGAGTGAGTAGGAAACTAAAGTCTTTTTGTTATTCGAAGAAAAGAAACATTTTCATTTGAATTTAATTTGCATTCGGGTAGTCCTTTAAAAAAGACACGGATAAACATGGACGAATTTAAATTCACTATGATCGATATTTTAAGTTCCAACTTGAACAGCAGAATCAACGGGAGCTTAAATGGCAAGAGAAGCAAAACCAATGGGGACTCAAATGGCAAGAGAAGCAACTTGAGCAGCAAAAGAAACAGAGCAACTCCAGCTGGTTATACAAATAGATATGCATATTTGGTATTAACGGTGTGGTGCCCTATCTACAGGGAATGGACTCTTCCTCCGTCAATAAAGACTAACTTGAATGACTTCCAGGGAGGCAGCTGGGAGGCAGCCAAGTGAAAGTCTAGAGGTAGCGTAACAATACATTTCGGACTTGTATCTGACTACTAACACTCTTACTTGTATATATGTTCTGCTATTCAAAACGCTGTTTGAAACTATCTGGCCTTAATAGGTCACAACAATAAGGAATATGTGCATAAATTCATTCAGGAGTACTGCTTCAAATTGAAAAGAATCCCAATGCGACTTCTTTACAGGGAAAATTAAATACTTGGGGCACATCATCCTTAAAGATGTCATAAGACAAGATTTAGATTGGGTTCGCACAATCGAGGACATGCCAGCTCCCGAAAATTTATCTACCTTGCACAGATTTTTCGGATTGGCAACTTACTATCAGGTGTTAATACCAAATATGCACAGCTTACGTGCCCCGCTAAACGAACTTGTGGGAAAAGAAAAGAACTGAGAGTGAACACCTGAATGCTAAGAAGCATTCTTCATAATAAAGAAAGTCTTAATGTCGGACTTGTTTCACACCCACTATAATCGAGACTTGGGCATTATAGTTGCGTCGAGGAGACTCGCAAATTGAGGAGTCGTTAGGGATTATTTTTGCAGTAACAAAGTTTCCCCGGTATATTCACGGTAGACACTTTACTTTTCAGACGGTGCATAAACCGTTAATGGCAATCTACAGATTTACAATAGATCTGCCTGTGCATAGAGCAAATAGACTGCGGATATGGGGAACATTTCTTTTAGGTTATAACTTTAAAATGATGTTTCTACCTTCTGAAAAAATCTGTCATGTCGACGAATGTCCAGATTAATACCGAAACACAGAGAGCCTCTTTAGATAGTGTGCTTGCTTCTCGCCGAACAGAAGGAAAATGTAAAACTACATTATGCAACACAGTAAGAAAACTTCCTGTAACCCACTACTAAATCAAACAAGAAGCTCTAAACGTTTACTTTATCAGGCAAACCAAAATCAAAATTCTTGAAAAGGACAGATTTCACATATTTTTTTTCTTTAATTGTCATTCACACAACATTTTGCAGGTTCGCTAGACGGATTCTACTATCTAATAGTAGTACATAGGTTTTCTAAGTGGCCTGAAGTTCTTAGATGTAGAAATTCCACTAAAGAAGTAACAATCAATTTCCTACACGAACTGTTGGTCAGATTTGGGTCAGTCAATTGTTTAGTGTTAGACAATAGGACACAATTTACGAATTTAAGGATTTTTGTGAGACCTTCCCGATCAATCATATTACGATTGCTTCACATTCCCCAAGGTCCAATGAATAGGCTAAAGCGCTTCGTTGGCATGCTAAAAAGAGCTCTGAAGAATGCTAGTGGCACCCCCCACCAAAAAAAAAGCTCTACAACATCAGGTGATTAGAATCACGCCCAACGACAACGCACCGTCATCATTACTCCTAGGCGAGGTAATGTTTGCTGGTAAAACCAGGCCTGTATTCGACAAGCAAATTCCCAAACAAATTCTGGAAAAGCAAACACGTTATCTACAAAACGCTACCAACACGGAGAGAAAGATGTTCTGGGATAATAAATGTTTCTGTTAAATGGATACTATTGACGAAAGTATATGAAATATGGTCTGTATAATTAAAAATCCCTAGTTCACTCACAAAAGACATTTAAATCAGATCAGACAATATCTGTTAGGCGATGCTGACAGCGATCCTCCTGAATAAATATAAATGATGGATGCCATTTACGATACTTTGGACATGCCAATTCCGCAAGCAGCCCCGGAACAGCGCCGTTTAAGGAGGAAAAGAAAAATGACGGAATTTCTCGTCGTGAATTAAAAAAAAAATATTAAGTCTCTTGCTGAGTTGATACGTAGGAATGGGGTGTTTTGATGACTTGCCAATATGACACACGAACTCTTCCAAACTATATATAAGTAGTAGTTCTGCTTTGCGAGAGAGTGAGAGCGGAATCCATTCCTGCAGATAACTCTGACAACCGGACTAACAGTCACGCTGACAATCTCACATTGGTATATGTTTATACTATTGTCTTTGTTAAATAGATTTGTTTACTCTATTCCCCCTTTGTGTCTTTATTTCTGGTCCCAAAATATATTTTCAAAGTTTATAACATAATATGTTACAGCATCGTGATAAAGTAGCTATTCCGTTTCAACAGTTCTTGTGTTTTGCCGAGTGATTGTGTTACAAGTCTCATATATATATATATATATATATATATATATATATATATATATATTAGTCATCCACATACAAGCATGTTTTGCTGTATCACAGTTCATCAGTAAGAATAGACACATCCACTTGCTTTTGGCCGGGATTGAAACTCGACCGATTTGTGTCAGTCGGAGTCGCTACCCCTAGGCCATATATATATTCGTTACATACGTTTCAGTGTTTGTTTTTAATTCTAAGTCCATGTATCCTTTCAGGAGCTCCATATATGCATTTTCTTTATTATCTCTTAATTGCCATTCTTTCTGTTTCCTTGCCTTCTCCACAGTTTAGAATTCAGCCTATTGGTTCTCTTAGTCTGGTCGTCAGTCAAGACTAGAAAGAATATTCTATACTGTTATTTAACTCCTAGCCTGAGTTAGGGAAATTAAATAAATTCATGCTTTATCATGGCGACTGCATTTGAAAGTGAGCGTAATAATAAACAAGGTCGATAACCGTTACTCGCATATCCACTTATAAATATATATTCATAAGTTCAGTGTTTCAGTTTATACTCGAACTTTAAATCTCTCTCTTCAATCAGCATTTAAATCTCGTCCAGTTGAGATCTTTGCTTATACGTTCAGATAATAATATTGTAGTAGTATCTTCACAATGTACATTACAGTTCGATTTTAACTTTTAACATACGAGTCGATACTTAGTAACTGTATGCAGTCATAAGCACCGTATTTATCTGATGGGGAGTAGCAGCTCGTATGCTTGTCTTGCAAGCTATCGTATTTGGAATTAGATATTAGTATCTAGCTATTGAAGGATTGAGTTAAACTAGACGAAGAGACACTTCTTTATTCAAACAATAAATTATTATCTCTGTTCTTGAAAAATTATTGTTATTTGACTTTCTATTATATATATATATATATATATATATATATATAGAGAGAGAGAGAGAGATACAAATTGACACGAATTAATAAATATACATATGCTCTAGCACATATGTTTAGTATTATTATTAAGGTGTTAATAAAATAGTGTTCAATGTATGAACAAACCTATTTTATATATATATTAATAAATATATATATTGTCCTACGTCGATGGTACGACTCTAAATTTCATGCGTTATGCAATTATCAGGTGCATATTTCAAACTAACAGTTTAATAGATCTGAATTTAAGTTCACTCCATGTTCATGGGAATTAAATCTTATAAAGTTAAGTTACTGCTTTTTTAAGAACAACACTAAAACTTAAATATTTTACAATTACATGAAAATAAAAATAAAAATAAAAATTTAAAGTTTGAAATATAAAATGAAATAAAAATAATAAAATATTAAAATGCAGGGGAAAAATCAAAGAGGCGTAAATCATAAAATTTAAAAATTAAAAAATTTTAATATTACATACATGTAGATAAAAAGGGAATTTTTAGACTTTTAAATAAAAATAAAAATTAAAATTCAAAATAATTTTAAAATTGAAATTAAAATTAAAATTAAAGACAAAAAGATAAAAACGGAGGTAGTAAAAATTAAAGGGGCGTAATTCAGAATTGTCAAAAGTAAGAGTTGTGGGGGAAAGAAAGAAAGGTGGAAAGTAAGTAAGAAAGCAAGAAAGAAAGGGGCAAACGTATGGAGGAATCTATATCAATCTGGGTGTAAGAATTTGAGTAAGTATTTTTTCTATGACAGCATGTGGTCATTGAATAGCTTTAAAAGACATACGTTTCAGCTATCTCCTTTTCAATAGTAAAATTTGGATTTAGATACGATATTCTAGGTTGTAACTGGGGTCTTGTTATTTTCTTTAATTTCCATGTATCTCCGAGTAGTGGCATCGATGTAGGACAATATGTATATTTATTAATATACACTGCTCAAAATAATTAGAGGAACACTTCGAAAACATATCAGATCTAAACGGGGAAAAATGATATTGAATATCGTTCCTGATAATAAGATAATGAGACGACGGATGGTGTCCTGGGTGATCTCCTCCCAGATCTGAACCAGGGCATCACTGACCTCCTGGACAGTCTCAGGGGCAACCTGGTGGTACCGGATGGACTTAAACATAATTTCCCAGAGATGCTGTATTGGGTTGAGCTCAGGTGAACGTGGGAACCAGTCAATGATAGTAATTCCTTCATCCTCCAGAAACTGTCTGCATACTTTAGCCACATGAGGTCGGGCATTGTCATGAACCAGGAGGAACCCAGGTCCCACTGCACCAGCGTAGGTTCTGACAATTGGTCCAAGAATTTCATCTCGATACCTAATAGCAGTCAGTGTGTCATTATCTCACCTGTAGAGGTCTGTGCATCTATCAAGGGATATGCCTCCCCAGACCATCACTGACCCACCACCAAACCGGTCATGCTGAATCATGTTGCAGGCAGCATAACGTTCTCCATGGCATCTCCAGACCCTTTTACTTCTGTCGCATGCGCTCAGATTGAACCTGCTCTCAGATTGAACCAGCTCTCATCGGTGAAGTGCACGGGGCGCCAGTGGCGTAGTTGCCGATTCTGGTGATCTATGGCAAATGCCAATCGAAATCTGGGTATTAAGCACAGGGCCCCCTACAAGACGCCAGGCCTTCAGGCCTTCAAGCCACCCTCATAGAGTCCGTTTCCCATTGTTTGGTTAGAAACATTAACACCAGTGGCCTGCTGGAGTTCATTTTGTAGGGCTCTGGCTATGTTCATCCTGTTTCTCCTTGCACAAAGGCGCAGATACCGATACTTCTACGGCCCTGTCCAGCTCTCCTGGAATAATTACCTGTCTCCTTGAATCTCCTTCATGCTCTTGAGACTGTAAAAGAGACACAGTAAACCTTCTTGCAACGGCACGTATTGATGTACCATCCTCGAGGAGTTGCACTACTTGTGCAACCTCTGTAGCGTCCAGTTACAGCACTATGATATCAACAGAGATGTTGATGCAAGTCAAATTAAAAATCTACAACAGTAGAAAGTCCGTCTGTACAAAATCAGCCAAAAGAGATGAGAAGGGAAAATAAGTATCAGTGGCCACAACCATTCCTGTTTTTGGGGGTGTCTCATTGTTGCCCCTTTGAAGAACTTGTTGATTTCATTAACCCCAAAGCAGCTGAAACTGATTAACAACCCCCTCTGCTACTTAACTGACCAGATCAATATCCCAAAAGTTTGACTGATAGGTTGCTATACTCTGATTAAAAAGTGTTCCTCTGATTTTTTTGAGCTGTGTATATAGATATAGTAACAGTAACCAATTCATGATAAAAAAAATTTCTTTGTAAATAATCCATGTGGATCCAAATAACACATTAAAAATTTCAAAATATTTACAATGATTCACAAAACGAGCTCAATATATTCAATTACAGAGCAAGTATCAATCTTAAATAAAGGCATTTAACTTCCTTTTCCACCTGACCCTTGTCTCGTGCATTACGTCTGATCGAAATTTCTTCCGACATGAGTTAAGGGATTGACAAGACAGATGACTGAGACCTTAATCTGCCAGAATAGACAGTTAATTTGACATTTATTGTTTAACGTATATATATATAAATATAAATATATAAAACAAAAATTTCGATATTTAAATACGTTGGATAGCCATTTCTGCGAGGAATTACACGCTTCTTCAGCAACGGCAATAGAAATGGCTATCCAACAGATTTAAATATCAAAATTTTTGTTTTATTTTTTTATATTTGGCTCTGTAAATAGAATGTAATATTTGCATCGGACACTCCACCTTGATCAGTTTTAATATTAATGAAAAATTATTAATAGGATCGGGCCTTTGGGATTTACCTATTTGATCATCTTTTTGGATTTAAAATACGAATATATATATATATATATATATATATATATATATATATATAGAGAGAGAGAGAGAGAGAGAGAGAGAGAGAGAGAGGCAGTTAGCTAGCTAGCTAGATAGATAATGACCTTGAATAAGTTCTTGTTGATTTTTGATGAAAAGTAATGTTTCATTTATAAAACTCTTCAAGAAACATGTCAATAAATTTATTGTCCACTTCGAGCCAGTACTTTTCCCATCGTTCTGGCAGCATTTGAATTCCACGTCAGAATTGACACGTCTTTTGAGGATAGCCACGATTCGACCCATTTTTCGGGTTCATCATCAGAATCAAAGGGTTGCTCAGCCATCCCATGTGCAATCGATCGAAACAAGTAATAAGATTTGATCGAGATTCCAGGTCAGAATTGATCACAAAAACGTCTTTGAATTTTGTCAAGAAGCTCGAGATATATAGTAGGAGCACCAGATCATATATGGCATAACTATCTAATGCATGAACGAATGGTAGATTTGTGAATATGCAAGATGGATTATGACGAGGAAAAATGCATGATACGAAACAGTAAATCAATTTTCCTAAGGTAGACTACTTCACTCTACGTCAGCGGAAAAGATAAGCCCAAGAAGATACAGATTGTTACATTCTTGTAGGTTAGACTGCTGATGCAAAGCAGAACATTATTTCTATTAATGATAGCAATTTTGATTTGGAGGCGTTAAAATTTACAAGTCATTCACTAAGTTAATCAGTGATTAGAGGTCCTTTACAAGAGAAGCTGCCATATTAAAAAAATATATATGATAGATATTACATGTAATATCTGTAAATGAATTCAGTTGATTTATCTTTCCTTAACGTGCCGCAATGAGTCTACGAAATTTCAGGTCGAGAAATAAGTCATTGGAACTTTTATCTATTTACTCTTGTTGTTATGTACTTTATATTGCACTTTTAATAGTAAGTATTCTAAAATAACACGCTAGCCTCGAATGCATTATACTTCACGAATGTACTTATCCATATGTTTTGAATATTTAGGGAAGGCAATTATGGTTATTTAATTTTAGTATATAATTACTAGTCATTTAATAAACTGGCTTTAAGAGTGTTATTAGTATGTTCAGTGAGATTTATTTAACTAAATTCTGTCAGAGCTGTCAGAGCTTGTATCACAGTCCTAATTCCTGAGTAAACGGTTGTACACAATCTATCTCAGACTGTTCACATCTATCTATCTATCTATCTATCTATCTATCTATCTATCTATCTATCCTTGTCCTTTTGCTTGTTACTTTATTTCTATGTTTCTAACTATCTATGTCATTTTGTCATTTTGTGTATTTCTTTCTTTCTCGGTACCTATCTATTTTGTTTCTATTTATCATTCTTTTGCTATCTGCTCATATATTCACTGTTGCTATCAATTCAACTCATTGTCTATCTATCTATCTATCTATCTATCTATCTATCTATCTATGACTGCGATTGTGTGTGTGTGTGTGTGTGTGTGTGTGTGTGTGTGTGTGTGTGTAAATATTGGTAAATTGGGGGAGTTTCTAAAAGCAACTGCTTTTACGCGTTCTATGTATTTAAATACATATACATAATCTATCTATCTATCTATCTATCTATCTATCTATCTATCTATCTATCTATCTACGTGTGTTTCTCTGTGTGCATGTGACTGTGTAGGTGTGCACTTGTGTGTTTATACGATTGTGTGTAAATTATTTTTAGTGAAGTTGTGTTTTTTAAGATACCCTGTGCCAATGTATTTTAAATATGCTTTCTAATTTGAAATATTTGACTTTATTTTACTGTATGCCGTGGGTTAATTCAAACGAAGATATTAACTGAAGGAAGCATTTTGTCTGCTAAATTTGGCAATATCCAGATGAAAATTAATTCATAAATTATTTTTTTCTCGTTCATTTATTATTCTCGTTTATTTTTTATGTTTTTCCTCTATTTCAAATACCATTTTTTCTTTCTATATTAACGAAAAGCCTCTGTTGACGAAAAAAATATCGTAAAAATAAAAAAGGAAGATAATATTTTTCTTCTTTTTTTTTTGCTGTGAGAATCGAAAAATTTGAACTAAATCGAAATCTGGGATTTCCTTTGAACCCCAGCCCATCATGGGTTATTTAAAACAGCACGCTTTGAAATTAGGCGCGGTAATTACTCGGGATATTTCCAACCAGTTTAACGATGGCACATATGTTAACGCGTTTTGGAAATTATCGACTAGTGTTAATCAATCTTTTTGCTGTTGTTATTAAAAATAGTAATAATAATAATCAAAATAATAATAATTTTTTCTGTTATTAAACACCTTCAGAACGTGAGCGATTATGACTCTCCACAAGTTCTTATCTTTTGTAGCATTTAGGAATATTTGACTTCTTATTGTTCTGTAAATAAAACTGACGAGAGGTAGTCTTTTCTTGCACCCTTTTCTATATTGTGCACTTGCTCAATTCATTTACTATTCGTATGCAGTTGATTTGTTCTCAGTAACTGTTCTGAATTATTATCATACCTTCTCCGAAGTAAACAAATACTACTACTACTACTAAAAAAATAGACAGTTTAAACAGGACTATCATATTTATACAGTTTTTGCATTGTGCTATCTTTAAAATCATAAAATAAATTATTTTTTTAACTTAGTAAAAATAAGTGTGCGTTGTGGTGTAATAGATGTGGGCTCGGCAATGGGAAATCAGTAGAACTGAGTTCGAATTCTACTTACGCGAAAATACCTTTAGGAAAGGTATGAATCCATCTCTTCAATCGTCTAATATTTCGCGTTGCCGTCGGTCGAAGTTTATTTCTTTAAAATAGTTTCACAATAAAATAGACTTTTCAAGATGTTGATGCAAGTCAAATTAAAAATCTACAACAGTAGAAAGTCCGTCTGTACAAAATCAGCCAAAAGATTTTTGTCTATCTATCTATCTATCTATCTATCTATCTACCGCTCTTTTTCATATGTATGGGAATTTCTTCCCGTAACCTTCTACTTCAAATAATGCGGAATATCAACATTTTGATCACGTCATCATTTTCACTTCTCGTTACATTTTTAATTCATTTTACTTATTGCTACTAGTGTAAATATTCAAGAGACGTGGTTTTTGATGATTCTGAAAAAATAGTACTTGTTCACCATTCTATTAGATCTGATGATATATATTGATTTTTTAAGACAAAAAGGACTCATTCTCTTGAAGTCCTTTCAACAACTGATATGGGAAAACCGTTGTATTTAGCAGATAGATTATTCAATGCTGAACGAGTTGGATATCTTGCATAATATGTATCTGCGAGTGTAGATCTGGCGAGGACTTGGCACGAGTTATCATCTAGATATTTTGATTTTGTAGAAAATCTTAATAAACACTAGACATGGCTGATCTTAAGTGCTCGTGGTGTTTATATGTAATTCATTTATTTTAGTAAATTAAGATTGCCTACAAGAAATCTCCCCTTCAGTATCAAATTTTTATTTGTTACTTCTTCTTCTAGTGCCCTGTCCCTTCAGGACGTAGGCGATCATGGTTCTCCACGTCTCCCGTTATGTTTGCTCACGTTACTCTTGTTAAACCGCGTTCCTTCAACCACCTGATCAGGCCCTGCAAATATGTTATCCGCTGCCTTCTTCTGTCTCTTTTTCCTTCTATCTGGCCTGTCAGTATCAGGTTCTCCAAGCTCTCCTTCCTCATTGCGTGTCCCAGGAATTTCAGTTGTCTCTTCCTGATGCTCAGTATCAATTTCCTTTTTGTTGCCATTCTTTCTAACACCTCATTGTACCTAACTTTAAATATATTGGACTTACCTCTAGGTGGTAGATAAGCTATGGATAATTGCTCATGAGCGGGAAAAGGGTTGGGGTATCAGGGTTGTGTGTTGGGAGGGCTGTTTTTAAGCTTGAAGGATGAGGCAGACAAAATGCCTTGGGCATCACATTAAGTACCTGGTAAATGCCCTCAACAAAAACCCATCCGAACTGACTGGGTTCACCTGCTTGAAGAAAAAGCACATCGCGAAGGCGAGTCAGGTGGAATTACAAAGCTACTAAGACTGGCTTGGCAAACCAGTCAAATGTATCAAGCAGCAGCTCAATTTGTTTATTTTGTGATGGATACACTAGATCAGGGCGATTGTTCGCTGGGTGCTTGTCAGCCAAGACTGTCATATCTGGCATTCTCGGCCACTAGCGATAGTGAATGCTTGTTCGACTACCGTATGCATTTGAGGGCATACTTCTTGTATAAATCTCTATGTATTCACAGTGCTACTTTTTATGGAGTCATTTGTTCTATTTTTGCCGCTTGAGCGCAACAAATGACAATACTTTGCACGTTTTCATCAACTTTCTTACATATCAGTAGTTCTATCAACAGAGTAATTGATGGAATTCGTTCTTAATGCCAGTTCTTGCGCCACAAGAATCATCTCTTCAATTTCTTTTTTCGGTCAGTTCTTAAGCCACCAACATGTCTCCGGATTTGTTACCTCTTGGGTTTGTAGTATAAATACTATGTGCAATTCTTTTTCCTTCTGTGATTTGACGTTCTTTTCATAATTTTTTTCCCTTAATCCGTTAAACTGTGTCTGGATTCACTGCTGGCTATGCTGTTAGTATTTAGGTAAGTATTTCTATTCTGATGTTGTACACATCTTTACTTTTATAAATCCTCCACCGCTTTTCCTCTGAGGAATGTGAGAAGAAAGGACTAAACTTCAACTGCATTTATGCTTGTTGGCAAAACAAAGAGCCTGACATGCAAATGACATATTGGAGATGCAAAAATTAAACAAGTATAACAATTCAAATATCTGGGAAGTGTTTCTTTCGCGAAGATTTGGAAGTACGACACGGAAATCTGAGTGAGAACTGTGACAGCCAAAGATGAATTTCAAAAGCTAACAGATTATTCAAAAAAGTAAAATTTCGCTATAAAAAAATTGAATGAATGTGGTTCTACAGAAAGATGTTGAGAATATCCTGGACTGAGCATGTAATCAACGACGAAGTTTTCGATAAAATAGAAAAGAATGAAAAATATAAGTTTGTGTTCAAAATCTTGAGAGCCTAAACGTTGTTTCTACTGCAGCTGAGTGAACATTAGCTACGGATTCTAGGCAAGCGCATATCATCTGGAGTGTTCAACAGTCTGCGCAAGGCGAGTACATTGAAAAACTCTGTTACGTTGAAGTGTGTTTCGTACTTGTACAACAACCTCGGGCTCTCGAATGTCTACTCAATTTACTTCGCAAGGCTTAGGTCAAGGCGTGGTATAGTTTTCGGGCGCATTCAAATGGTACAGCACGATAGAGTCGCCCCCGCATGCCGATATCATCAAGAAGTCTGAAAATCGACAGTGGTAAGATTCAAACCTGGCTTTTTGACTAAGTACATACCTTAAAATACATACATGCAGACGTGAATAATATCGATGTTGTTCTACTCTTGACATTTATTAATATCATGATTTGAGATTCAATAAAAATTCTTACTCGGACTAATTCGGTATTCTTCTAAAATATATTGCGTAACTGAAAACGTTGTCTATATATTACGAGCATTCGCAGTATTCTTTCAGAATCCCGCATGGAACGAACAGGTTCAGAGAAAACGAGGTGTCGACTCCCTACTCTACAGGTTCTTTCATTAGATAAAGAATAAAATCTGTGGTTATTATTGCTTTGTTTAATTTTTTACAAATCTTTACGGCATCTTGAGTAACGTCCGTCGAAAATCACTTTAAGCAGGAAATCTCCTGTGACGAGCTAATGATGCATCGAAACGTCGAAGCCATTAAGGTCTCATGATTGAACGCAATCTCACGTCCGCCGGATCGAGACAAAAATGGAGGACTTCACGAGTAGGAGAAAAAAAACCCCAGATTGCAGGGAGATACAGAGAAGGAGGTGTACGTGGCGTAGTCGGTATCGAGAGGATGATTATTATCAGCATCTTTTTCCTTCTGTTATTCGTTACACTACCAAGGAAATGCTTTTGTCGTATCAATAGCATAATTTCCATCCAGAATGCCGACTTGTTTTCTGTTATAGTGCTTTCCTGCTAAAGCATTTTAAACTGCTGGGTATTTGGACATACATGTATTGTATCCGTATAAATGGGGTAATTTTATGCCTATGGGTCAGCACCTGTGTCGAGAACAGGTATAGCTGTCAAGAATTTTAAACACATACACACACAAACACACACACACACAATACACACACACACACACATATATATATATATATATATGTATATGTGTGTGTGTGTGCAATATCCATATATATATATATATATATATATATATATAATAACTAAATAGACTCTGTAAGTATGTAGGCCGTAAATTTATACTAAAATAAACCTAAAAAAAACCATTAACAAACAGAACCTAAATCCGTTACAATCCGGTGCACTAAGACGTCGGATAAATGGGGAGAAAAAAAAAAGAAAACCCGCGGAACAAGAACAAAATATTCAATACTCCGCAGTAAAGAAAAAACCCCAAACGGAACTAAACACAAGAAAAAGTGCTCGATACAATGTACAAAAGAAAATATACAAAAGTAGAGCAAGGAGTGTGAAATATATATATATATATATATATATATATATATATATATATATATATATTTCACACTCTTTCCTGGTGTAAATGAAATAGTGCTCGATGGACAATAACAGAGCTAGAATTTATATCTATACATATACATATTTTCGTAACTCGTAATGCAAAGTAATCGTCAGGTGATGATTGAAGACCTCAATCACCATCTAACGATTGCCTTGCACATGAATTTAAAAGTTGCACTATATATGCATGTTCGTGTTTGTGTGTGCATGCGCGTACACGCGTGTATACCTGATTGAAAAAGACTGACATTTTAATTTTGTTAATAATTTAAATTTCTTTCAATAATCTTTGAAATAATCTATTAACTATTTTTAAGGATTTAGGTTGTGCGTCTCGAAATTATGTCTAAATTCTATAAAGGTATAAACGAAGAGAACACTGTAGCTGTGTTTGTAGTTGGGGTTGTTTAATTATTATTGCTTTCTTTTACAATAACAACATATTTATTAATTTTCTAAATTATAGACATGTAATATATTTGTTTTTGATGTTGCATATGAAATCAGGCAAGTTTTATGATCGTTTAAATATATCCGTATAGAGCTCTGTGCTGAAAAAAGTAGGATCAGCCATTTTAATAATCAATTGTTATGCCTAACGCAGTTTTTCATGAATTTGTTTTTGTCAGCATACAAGTATCTTGTGAGTCATCATTTAAGGAAATATGTATTAGACAGCGATTTCTCACCAAAGGTAGAATGTGTGGGTGTTATCTGAGGACACATGCACACACACACACTATATATATATATATATATATATATATATATATATATATATATATATATGAAATGAATTGTTTGAACATTATTTTTTATCGATACTCGTATTTAAGTAGATAATCTGCTTTTAATGAAACAGTATTATATATTTATATCTACCGGTCTGGTTATTTACGATAAATTTTTATTACGAAAATGTGTGCCATTCGGTAGGATACGAACCTGCGACCCCTATCTATATAGTGTCTATATAGGAACATATATATCTATGCATATGTTCAAACAATTCATTTCAAATTGTCGGTTGCTTATAACCAAGTTTCGTTAAAATTCGTTGATTTACGGAACATGTTTACATTTGTTGACATTACGATACATTTCAGAGCAGATATGTTTGTTTACGATGGATCGAAAATTGTGTTATATAGTCTTGATAAAAAACCTCGTTTAGACTAGAGGATTTTCGTGGTCGAGAGGTCTAAGACGTTACCAGATCAAATGGTAGCTTCCCCTATTTAGATAGGGGTCGCAGGTTTGAATCCTGCCGAACGGCACACATTTTCATAATAAAAATTTATCGTAAATAATCAGGCCGGTAGATATAAATATATAATACTGTTTAATTAAAAACAGAATATCTATTTAAATACGAGTATCGATAAAAAATAATGTTCAAACAATTCATTTCAAAGTGTCGGTTGCTTATAACCAAGTTTCGTTAAAATTCGTTGATTTCCGTAAAATATATATATATATATATATATATATATATATATATATGAACATATATATCTCTTAGAAGTAGTACAAACTAATGGGCTGGCAGTCCACTGTTTGTCGTGATTTACTTTATTAAGAGTGCTCGATATTTGTAGGGCATTATAACTGTCTAACTGACTCTATAGTCTATCTATGTTCTATTTCTACCATAGAAAATCTCGCTGTAATAAAATTTTATATCGATTGTACCAGGAAACATTTTAAAACTCACCATTATTTTCGCATCTTTTCTTTTAATAATAAAACGTACCGCAAGAGCTTATCACTTTATCCTTATTATTGCCAATTAAAAAATGCCAATAAAAACCCTTCCGTAAAATGAAAAAAAATATATAAAAAAATAGAACTTGTAAATCTTTGCATGAGACATGTTATTTATGCTTACAGGAAAATAAAATTGTCAAATTCCCAAAATTAAACTTACTCAATAAACGTAACGAAGTTACTTCCATTTGCTATCATCGTCTAAAATATACCTCAAAGTATAGTTAATTGTTCCTAATATAATATAAGTAGACATCTATAATCTATTCGCTAGAATATCTTGATTGCTTCTCCCATATTTTGATAATTAATTTGTTACAACTTAACGAACAGATCCCTCACTAAGTCGATTACATGTTTGACGTGCGGTGTATTACCAAAAAAAAAAAATGGAAAATAGAAAACTTTTCCGTCTTTGTCTCTTGTTCACTACTTTAAGCTAAAATATAACTTAAAGAAAATCCTGTAAACATTTCACGATGGCACGCGATGACATTTCAGACTGCATATGTATCATACAAAATGTATCATACAAAATGTATCATACAAAATGTATCATACAAAATGTATCATATGCCATTCCATGTAGCTGTGGAAAGAAATATTCTCTTAATACAATATGGGGACCAGTAATACGGATAATAATAATTCATTAGCAGCAAAGATGTAAAATGTACCGGTGTTTTTATTGTAAACACTTATAATGAAAATATTATATATATATATATATATATATATGAAAATCCTGTAGATCAGTCAGTTAAGTGCCATACGTGATACACGCTTGGGCGATCATGTCTCAAAATAGACATGACTGACTGGGCAGAAGATTATCCCGCGGTAGGTTGCCATTGCTTTCTGCGGTAGACTGGTTGCCGACCAAGGCTATAGAACCCAATCTGTCCTGCTATTTAACCCATAACTGGAAGGAAGAGACGGATTAATACCTTTCCCAAGTGTATTTGCGCGTAAGTGAATAGAATGGATTCAACTGAAATTCGAACTCGGCTCCCCGGCTTATCGTTCCGAGCCGATATCACAACGCACATACTGTAAATACCCATCCGATTTCCATGTTCATAGTCTACACACGATGGATGTTTCTGCGCTAGCATCTGTAGAAAATCTGTTTGCATAGTTTTTGCCAACCTATACTAGAGAGTAACCTAAATTCACTGTAAACCTATTCTTTTAGAAACTTGAGACAAAGAAAAAAACATTCCAGATGTTGAGTAAGGTATTAAGGAATAGGACATTTTCGCTAGAAACAAGGAAGAGAGTATCGGATTACTACATGTTGTCCCTTCTTCAACATGGCAGTGAATACTGGACAATATCATCAACGATGGAGGAAAAACGTGAAGCAACTGAAATGTGGTTCTATGGAAGAATGCTCTGGATATCAAGGATCGAGAATGTGAGCAATGATGAGGTTTTGGAAAGGATGGAAACAAAAAGGAAATTAATACTGAGCATCAGTAAGAGACAGATGAAGTTTCTGGTACATGCAATAAGGAAGGAGGCCTGGAAGAACCTGATACTAACAGGCCAGATAGAGAGAAAAAGAGACAAGGAAAGCAATGGATAACATTTGAAGGACCTAATCAGGTGGATGACGGAACGAGGGTTGCATGGTGTAACAGGAGGAGGCGTGCTTAGAGCCAACAAGGTTAGGGAAACGTGGAAAGCCATGATCGCCTACGTCCTGAAGGGACAGGGCACATAGAAGAAGAAGAATACTAGAGAGCCAAACCTGCCCAATGTTTAGTGTCTAGCGAATCGTACGATCACCGTTCTTAAGCAACGTTGAGCCTGGTCAGTACCTAGATGACTGACCACTTGTGACTACCAGGTGCTATAATCATAATTTGGGGATTGGTGTCATGGATAATTATTCGGAATTGTTAATCGAGTTGAGTTCGTAAAATTCACTTAAACACAGTCTTTGGAAAGGGATGAATCCATCTCTTTTCACCCAGCTATAGGGTCATTATTAAGACTCGTATCAGTGGACATTATTATCTCTGAACATAAAATTTTGTACAAAAAGTATTTACATTTCTGCATTAAATGCCCGAAAAAGATGTTAATAGGCCTCTGAACAAGAACAACATAGCGTATGAAGTGGGTTGAGAAAGCGAGAGCGACAACTTTGGATTAAATTTGAACTCGGCACACAAATCTCACTTTCCGCTGCTATAACCACGACGCAACGCGCATATTATCTCACTTGGTAGGTTATATATTAGGAACCATGACAAACAGACAGGCACACATGATCGAAGTTTTGCTTTATCAGTTCTATATAGGCAACTAGTGAGAATCTAACAGAATACATAATTATCCTCAAAGTGAGGTTTTTCACCGTCACACTATCTCGTGGTCATATATTTGTGTGAGTGGTCATAAACACAAACACACACACAGACATATACACAGACACGAGCACACACACACACACCACACACACACACACACACGCAAACACGCAAACACACACACACACACACACACATACATGTTTGTGTGTGTGTTAGTGTGTGTGTGTGTGTATGTGTGCACTTCCGCCACGGTCAATTATTTGTAATATGTCCTTATATTTATGTAAAAGACACCTGCTATTACCAGCTTAAAAGACAGTACATATCTATCGTGCGAGGAAGAAGAGAAATCGGGAATGTAATCCCCTGGGGAGAGAATTGCTCAAGTGAAGTAGTACGGCGCCAAACAGGCGACGCCCCATCCGTTATTATTCGTCCCTGCCACCATGCTTGGCAAAACTTTCTCCTGGTAAATGCGATAAGTTTGGAAAAGTATGACGAGAGGAATGAACGACTATAAGAAATAAGCATCAAATTCATGAAAGAATTTAAGCAGAATTGTAATAAAAAGAAGCGAAGAATTTTCACAAAAAAATAGTTGCAAACTCATCCAAGAAAAAAAATACCAACAATAAATTAGTTGGGAATACAATATATATATATATATATATATATATATATATATATATATATATGTGTGTGTGTGTGTGTGTGTGTGTGTGTGCGTGAGTGTGTGTGTGTAATAGAAAAAAACAACTCTTAATAATATCAACAAGAACATGTTTGCATCGTGCTGACCGTGTTCAGAAATTTAAATAACATTTCCATCTCTCTCTCTCTCTCTCTCTCTCTCTCTCTCTCTTAACAGAATACTTGCAAGAAAATCTGATAAAGAGACCAATCTCAATTCTTTGTTAGTCATCTTCAATCAAACGTGTATATATATATATATATATATATATATATATTTAAAACAATTGACCCCATAGTCTATAATAACCCAACAAGCACTAAACTAAATTCTCTACAAAAAAACAATGTAGTGTACCAATTTACATGCCCATTCAGAGATTGCATCTCTGATACTAATAAAAAACCTAGTACATATATTGGTTTTACTACAACCACGCTCTTCCGTAGACTTACATGTCATCTTTCTGATCAGAGTACTATTAAACAACATTTCTCTCAAAAACATAAACATGTAGGTAATATCAGACAGATTTTGGTCAACAATACGGTGATCCTTACTCATACACACAGTAAGAGGAACCTGCATATATTGGAGGCCATGTACATCAAATCTAAACAACCAACACTCAATAAAATCAACTTTAAAACCGGAAATAACATATTACATTGCATTTGATTACAAGGTTTTGTTGTCATTTCGCGCTATCCAGCGGTGTGACGTCATAAAACCGCATCGCAAATTTTATTATTTTTGGTAACTATTGCCGTTGCCAAGCGGAGTTTTATGTCAACACAAAATAAAATCGTCGGTGATGGTGGATTTTATAATATTTCACTTTAAACAACCTCTCTGAAGATGGCTCATGTGAGCCGAAAGCTTAGAAGAAAATCAATAAATAATTATCCAATGTTGGAGAATTTTTGTCTTTATTTTCAACTGAAATTAAAGCCAAAATACGACGTTTAGAACGGCTCATGATTAAACATAATAGACATTCATTGTCTCTTATATTTAACAGCATATGTTTAGAATATATATATATATATATATTCAACAGAGCTTCCTCTCTCGCACTTCCCGCCTGTGGAACTCACTCCCGTATTCTTGCTTTCCTGACGGCTACAACCTCCAGAAATTTAAATGCAAAGTTAATACTCATCTACTAACCACTGGACTCTAGCTCTCTCCCCTCCCCTGTATAACCTTCACTTTCTCTCCGCCTATGTATCTGTCATTGCACCTGCTTTCTCAGCTTTCTATTGTTCCTTTCTAACTAGCTTTTACTCCTCACTCTTTTCTAATTAATCTTTTTACATTTATCAGTGGCGTTTCTGCCTTGCTCGGGGCGAAATGATTAAAAAAAAAAAAGCATAAATAAAACGTTTTTCTCTTGTTTTTTATATCATCTTTACAAATATTTATTTATATATGAATTTTCAAACACACACACACACACACACACACACACACACACACACACACACACACACACACACACATATATATATATATATATATATATATATATAAAGTTAGTCACTGAGTAGGTCAAGTAATTGCCCATAATGCTGTGAGTGAACGCTCTGCCAGGGGTTGGTTCCATGTGTTCAGGTTTGGAGATCTGTTCGTTTGTGATGAAGATAGCAACAGTAAAACCTGCAGTGAGCTTCCTGAATCGTTTCATGTTTCCGATCAAACAATCAAACTTCACGTGTGCTGCATAATTAATGCGTACAAGTTGAGAAAGTGGCACTCCACACATTATCTGAGGCCAACAGACAACAACGAGTAACAGCCTATTTCTTGTTGCTTTCTCAGCACTCCAATGTGCAATTATTAGATCGACTGGTTACGACTGACGGCAGATGAGTTCTGTACGACACTTCCTGAAGTGCCTATATTTCGTTGTCACTACAGAACCCTGTTCCTTCCAGCACAGGTTCACATCTATACACATGTAAGATCATGTTCTATTTTTGGTGGTGCTCTATGAGGCTAAGTCATCACTGCAAAAATGTATTTGCAGCGGTTGAAGTGTGTGCAACAAGAACTGAATCACAATAAGTTAGCATTGACTAATCGTAAGGGTGTATTGTTTGTCCGTGACAATGTCATGCCTCATGTGCCACAGATGACCAGGGATATCAAAAGGCGATTTGTGCCACCACTCTTACTCTTCGGGCGTAGCACCAATAGATTATCACCCTTTCGGTTCCCTGGAAAAACCTCTGCAAATAGGGAAGACGTGAGGCAGGTACTCGCGGACTTCTTTGCGTTTAACACACCTGATTGTTAACACCAGGGAATTGTGAATTTGAAGGAACTTTTATATATATATATATATATATATATATATATATATGTGTGTGTGTGTGTGTGTGTGTGATAGGGAATATATGTATTCATTCTTGACCAAATTAAAAATAAAAGTAATGAATCAAAACCGAAATTTTAGTAAACTTACATCATAGAAAGTAAGTGAAAGTCTCATAGTTAGCTGGTATGAACAAAGCCACACCGGATAAAACAAACTGGACAGAAGCGGGTCATGTGTTCTTGCAATCTACCACTAGCGGAAATAGCGCAAAATGGCATTATAAAAATATTGAATCTGATGCTCGCCAAGGCATGAAACTGACAGCTCTACCTATATTTCTTCTTAATTCTTTTTTGTTACTATATATATATATATAAATTATTCAGCTAGGTGTATTAATGTCAAATGTCTTTTATTTTGACGAGTGTCATTTACTGTCCCTTGGGGACATGAGATTTATTCACGAGCAAAATGTTGGAAAGGGCGAGCCCAGACAAGCAATACATAGACGTTTGGTCGATGGTTGGCCAGTAAGTGAAACAATCTCTTGCCGACAGTCATCGGTGACAGAACGCCATATTTGCGAAAGTTTGGAACGCCAATCTGAGATGACGGGACTCGCCCGGCCTCGGCGAGAAGGTCAATATTTACCACTTTCTGACTTTCCCGACATATTCTCTCTGACGGCAGCATTTGTCAAAACTTCTGGCTAATGCAGTCCACTCTAAGTGAATCAGAAGGGACAAATACGAACACACATTATAAATAGAAATACACACTTATACACACCCAAAACACACACACACACACACGCACGCACACACACACACCCACACCTATATGGAGGCGCATATATGCGAATAGATGTGCATAACGTTACGTTGGCTTAGTTGCGGAAGAAATGACAAGATTCGTTAACATAATACATAAGAACACATCGACATTTAAATTGTAAAGAAAGGCAGAAAATATCCGGTTAAATATGTTTTATTAGATATAATTGATCAGCTTATTTTCTTTTTTGTAGTGTGCATTTTAAAAAAGTATTTTATGAACTAGTGACTTTTCATTATTCCGTGTGGCTTACGACCAAATCACGCTGAAACATCGGTTCCTGTAAGGTCATCGAAGTTAAGCAACGTTGAGCCTGGTCAGTACTTGGCTGCTTGGGAATACCAGCTGCGGCAAGATTGGATGTGCGGGCAGGGTAATGGATAATTTTCACTGAACTAAATAAAAATAACCATGGGTCCTGCTATATGTTCACCTTCCATTGTCAACTATACTTTTTTCAGAATTCTATTAAGTTATTCGTTTAATTTTTCTAAGGTGCAACCCACATAAATAAAGTCATGTTTGACCCATTAGGCGTTGTATGTAAAATGAGAGTCCCTGCAATTGCTACCTTCTCCCTGTAATAAAAGTGACGGTTTATCTTTACTTCTTCATAAAAACCTTTGTTACTCAAAGCATCTACGCAAACCAAAATATAATTATCCTTCGCCATATTGACAATTGGACCTCCTTGTCTGTAATTTTGATGATAGACATTTTTGTTTTTGTTGTAATTATTATTACTATTGTTTACATTAATAAGGTCGTGGCCGAATAGTTAGAATGTTCGATTTTTGACCATGAAGCCCGGGTTCGAATCTTACTATTTTCGATTTGTCAGGAAGTCGACCGCTTGATGTCATCGGTCTGAAGGAAGCGATCTCGGCGTGCAGCAATTTTGGAAGTGCCTGAAAAACTATACCACGGGTTGAACCTAGCCTTGTGATTGAAATTGGGTAGACGGTTCCTTTGAGGTAAGGATATGCTAGCTCGAAATTACAAGTCATCGTGACCGAGAAATTGAGCGTCCTGGCCTTGTTCGTACTGTTGTTCAGGCTAGATAACGCACTCTCTAAGAAACTGTAATTAAGGTGCACTCAGCATAGTTGCGGTATAAACCTGTGGATGTTGAACAAACAAAAGTGTACTTGAGCAGGTGTCTGCAGTGGGTATTGACTAGCCTCCCTGGCAGACGGATATGCTTGAATACGAGTGGCCAGTCATTATTAACTTTAAAATTGTAGAAGAATTGCAAAAGCAGCCAGAAAGAAACGGCGCGGGAAAGAAAATTAAAAGCGATATAATTAAAGTGTATTTGAAAGTTTTGACAAAAGTATCCATCATGGATGAACAAATTCCACCCATGTCTATTGAACAGGTTAAGAGGCTCATCCCTTGTTCCCTGTTTAGGATGTGGTTTCCGGCTTTCTCTTTTCCAATCTTCTCACGTTGTTCTTTTTTTTTTCAATTGGAGTAGATAGATCTATCTATCGCCCGGTTCACACTCCTCTCATGTCTATTGAACAGGTGTAGAGGCTCATCCCTTGTTCCCTGTTTAGGATGTGGTTTCCGGCTTTCTCTTTTCCAATCTTCTCACTTTGTTATTTTTTTCAATTGGAATAGATAGATCTCTCTATCGCCCGGTTCACGCTCCACCCATGTCTATTGAACAGGTTAAGAGGCTCATCCCTTGTTCCCTGTATAGGATGTGGTTTCCGGCTTTATCTTTTCCAATCTTTTCGCTATTACTTAGCCCCCTGCACATCAGTGGCGTTACCGCCTTGCTCGGGGTGATACGATTAAAAAAAAAATCTGGACTAAAAAATTTGAGTTGGAATACTGGTAGTACAGAAAACACGAATATATATATATATATATATATATATATATATATATATATATATTGGTAATGTTGAGAAAATACGAAAAACATGAGAAGGAAGTATCATTTTCCATAGTAACATAGATAACTTATACAAAAATATACAATAGAATCCATTGCCCTTTTGCTTCCCATGTCAAAAGAGTACATGGTGTTGTTTTTGTTATTTATAGAAAATGCCGTCTCGTCTGTTAAAACAATGTCCGCTTGAGACGCATGAACGGCACCACTGCCGAATCATCTCGATCGGATCTAAAGTCTACAAAAAAAAGCAAAGAAAAACGAAGGAGAAAAATCATATGAACGTCAAAGTCAGTGTGGAAAGAATATGGCCGCATCTTTTACTTGGCGTAAGAGACGAATGTTTCAGTATGTGCTTTGCTTGTCTTCTTCTAGCGGATTTCGCCCGCAATAGCGGGAAGGTAGAAAGTGAATTTCCACGAAGCCAGCTTGTCTGATTCAATTTTGGCGTTTGTTTCTTCCATCTGAAACCTTCACCGTGAGTAAGAAAAAAAAAAGTAAAGGAATATAAGCTATCGGTGTTTCAAAGCGGGAACACATATCTGTATAGGTGACACATGCGCATTGTTACAAGTCGTTGTACAACCTGAAGAATCCGTCCCCGCGCCACTAGGCGAGGAGAAATTCATCCTGAAAGAAGCACACGGAGATTCGAAATTAATAGGCATCCAACCTATATTGAAAATCATTGACTATGAGTAAAAGCATGCGCAGACGCTCAAAAATGAATTAACCGTTATCGTCGCTTCTTGTTTGTTTTCACATATGAATAGCCTATATCTATCACTCTCTTTTCCCTCTCGTCATATATCTTAATCATATCACTACAAAGAAGGTGATAATGCCACTAAGACGCAAACACTTTATTTGGGAGTGGAAGAGAATGGGAAAATCTAAGAGGTTGAGAATGAGAGAATAAAAGAACAGAAGTTACGAAAATAATAGATCTCTATTGGCACCGCATTTAATTTTTTAAAAGATTGAAGGTGACA
>JBBBDQ010000474.1:2555000-2710000 GCA_037127315.1 Ascarosepion bandense | reverse complement strand
TCTGAATTTGTCTATATATATAGGCCTGCAGCCTAGTAGCCCTACATATATCAAGGTTTTTGTAACAGGGTTTGGCATGCTGGCCTTTTTCACAATAGAAAGTGCTCTCGTTCCTAACCGATCGTTTAATAAAAGTTCTGTTGAATAGACACGTTCCTAATTTTATTTTAATGAAGACACCCGACAGACTTACGATGATTCCAATCTTCATCATCGACCTTTCCGATGTCATCAGTTCCTAACTAGGTGTTTATGCAAATAACAAAACTATTTACGTCTGTCTTAATAGCAGGTCCGACAGATCCGACAAACTAAAACTAGGAACTACAAATGAAAGGTACCTCCAGTCAGCGATTAACTAGGATTCCAGGTAAAACACTTGCATTCGAGTGATATTTTCATCTTGCCTGGGATTAATGGTTTTTAAAAGATTACAGCTGAGAGTTGAGCTATTTATGAAAGGATTTTGGTGCCAAGCATAATATCCATATGAATGTCACGATGCAATGACGCTATTTAAGTCCATGACTCAGGGTTGATAGTAGGAAACTTAAGCGAACAAGTATCACCCAAATGCTTTAATATTCCAAAGATTAGTCAGAAATCTATTTATTTTCTTTAGAATTGCAGATATTATTATGCCGTGAAAATTTGGCGTGATATCCCGATGCTTCGTGAGTCATCAAATTTGTAATGGCTTTTCATCGTAATTACTTAGAAAACAATTCTGCAGGCGAATAAGGAATGTTTGATTACATTGCAATGTTAACGTTTCGCGTTGATAACGATTGCAATTTTTAGAATATTTTGTAATAAACAGTTATTGTTATGGAAGACTTGTTACTTTTTATTCTTTTTATGCATACTCTCCTTTTTGTAGTACAAGTTCTTGAGAATATTTGCAGTAATTACTTTAAGATTTATATGCAATTTCCCTTCTGTGAAATTTTTATTTTTAATCTTTCGGTCCCTGATATTGGACTCTACTTTACGGGTGTAGATATCAAGATAAGAGTGTTCTCTTTTATAATAATAATAATAATAATAATAATAATAATAATAATAATACTAAGCTGGAATTGTCATACAAGACAACAACCATTGGCTTACTAACATACATAGAAACAACAAAGGATTGGATGATACAATTAGTAAGGCAACATGAAGAAAGAAAGAAAAAATATTCAATAATAAAAGAAGGCAGTAAATACAAACAAGATTTACAGTTAGTAGATTCTGTAGAAAAGCAAAACAGAAGCCAAGAACCAACTATTGCGGCAAAAAATATGAAAATGAAAGCCAAAGATAAAGCTCTTGAACAGATGAAACAGCCCTGGCAAGACAAACCTCTGCATGGCCAATATCCAGAACGTACCAATAAATCCAATGTTGACAAAGTTAATACTCATCGATGGTTACGTGCATCTGGATTAAAGTCTGAAACTGAAGGCTTTATTCTTGCAGCACAAGATCAAAGTCTTTTCATTAGAAAATTTCAGGCAAATATTATGCATAATAATATGGATCCAAAATGCAGGTTTTGTGATAAACACCAAGAAACAATAGACCACCTAATCTCAGACTGTTCTGTTCTGTACTTGCCCCAAATGAATATAAAAATCGCCACGATAGAGTTGGGCAATATTTACATTGGACAATGTGCAAACATTATGGAAAATCTGTAAACAAACACTGGTATGAACATCACCCAGCACCGGTTACAGAAATAGAAGATGCAACCATTCTATGGGATTACACCATCTACACAGACAGAAAAATTGAAGCAAACAGGCCAGACATTATTGTTAAAAACCAGAAGGCGAAAACTTGTCTATTAATTGATCTGGCTTGTCCAGCGGATTGTAACATAGCAATCAAGGAATTTGAAAAACTGTCAAAATATAAAGACCTGGAAATTGAAATAGAAAAAATGTGGAAATTGAAAACAAGAGTTGTGCCAGTGATAGTAGGTGCACTTGGAATGATAAAAAATGAAAAAAAAAAACAACACATTGAAAGAATCCCTAGAAACCCCAGCTTAAGAGATATACAAAAAATTGTCTTATTAAGTACAGCCCACACACTAAGGAAAACTTTATCTATGTAATGCTAGGGATGATAGGGAAGATAGAAAAACATGAAATGGACCCATAACAACACGCCACGACCTGCCTTAGGTCTCCCCGCAGACTTGGTTGGTAGTGAGACCAAATCAGAAATCGAAATATGATGAAAAATGACAAAATAATAATAATAATATATTGATTTCCATATATATTGCATTTTTTGTTGCTTTTTTTATAACACTCGGATCGTCATTTTGCAGCCGTTTAATAATCAGCGCTGGTTGAAATGAACAATTACCCTCACTTGTCTTCTGATAAAATCCGTCGGTTTTTATCGATTACGCAAACCCCACACGAAGATCAGAAGTTGATTGATCCGTTTTAAACAAAGATGAGGACACCCGTCCGAACATTTAAATAGGGCAAATAATTACATCCCATAATATAAAGATTTATCTACATTGTATGCGAGTGTGTGCAAAACTTTATGTGTATGTTTGCATATGTTCAGATACGTAAGTAAATTTTTATTTCTATATGTACAAATATGTAAGCATTTTTTGTTTGCCTATGTGTGAATATTTAAGTATTGCGTTGGTAATTCTTTGCCTATATATGGATAAATAGGGACACCTCTACGTCGTGTGATGATTAGCAGACTTGTCTCGCAAGATCAATTACGTGTTTTCTTTTCTCGGATCCTTCCAGTTTTTCGATGTGGTATAATGCTTACCAATCTTGTCTTAGATGTACCACATCTAAGCTAAACTTAGAAAATTGCCAACTGGGATATTTAAAGGCAATGTCAATTGCTATCTTTTAACTCTCTGAAATCTCTTCTTTTATTGTCGTTCATGAAAGTCTTGTCATTTTCTTTTACTTTCAGTAAAAGTTTTGTGTCTTAGAAGTGAAACTATAAAAATATCTTTTTTAAATTTATCGAAAATGCTTAATAAATTACCGGATCCTAAAAAAGAATGAATAAATATTACTAATCATTTTATTTTAACAATTAGTAGTAACAGTCTTTTACTTGCATTCAGTAAATTAATTTAGTTAAGATACTATACATGCGTAAATTAGTGGTTAAGAAATGAACTTTAACTTAATGCACACAATTTTTTTAAAATTTGAAATAATGTTTCTTAATGCAAACATTTTTTTAAATTTGAAATAATATTTCAGCCATTTTTTGTTACCGTAAGAATTTAAGCAACTCTTGTGTCTGTAAGAGATAAAGTAAGGGTGATTATCGTACCAATGATCTCTTTATTACTTCACCCGAAACATAAGAATGTAACCAGAAGCAGGTGCATCAAATTGAAATTCTTTATGATTGATCATGAATTAATAGAAAATCAGTTTATATTCGTTTTATACCTTTTTATTATCTTTTAATTAACAATGCCATTTTTATTTAAATGATATATACCCTAAAATCCAAACCATTGCATAACATTTTCCTAATAATCTATATTTATATTCATCATTAAAAACATAAATATTTAAATGTAATGTAAAATGTTTATTTATTGGTGTAATTGCATGATTAACTACTTTGTTTCAAAATAATTGTCATACTTTCTTTTAAACGCATTTAACTTAGCAGTTGGAATAGCAACAAATGAACAAGTGTTTTTAAAATATGTGCGTTATGGTACAGTGGATATCGGCTCGGAATGAGAAATCGGGGAGCCGAGTTCGAATTCCAGTTGAATTCATTGCATTCACTTACGCGCAAATACCCTTAAGAAAGGTATTAATCCGTCTCTTCCTTCCAGTTATGTGTTAAATAACAGAACAGATTGGGTTCTATGGCCTTGGCTGGCAACCAGTCTACCGCAGAAAGCAATGGCAACCAACTGCAGGATAATCTTCTGCCCAGTTAGTCATGTCTCTTTCGAGACATGATCGCCCAAGCGTGTTTAACGTATGGCACTTAACTGGCTGACTGAATACAAAATCATTCATTCTGTTTATATATAGACAAAAATTCAAAGTGTATTGGATATTAAGCTCAGCTCAGTCTGACAGAAAGCTATAATATTAGGTTATTCAGTGAAAATCAAATTTATTACATTAGCCATAATTAATGTAACTAGGTTGTTAACCACTACTATACAGCAAGCATTCAGGATCAACTTGTATCTATTCTATATTTCCCTGTGATAAATGTGGGATATGTTTGTTCATATGAATCTAAAATATTTAATGTAAGCACATCATTTTAACTCATATAAATAATACTCAATTTTACATAAGTGCTATGATCAGATGAAAATTAACATCTTTAAAATATTCATAAAAATAACCAACTATTATTTTCTTCCTTCTCCGAAATAAATATAACAAATATATTTACTCTATATTTGCACTATTAAGTATTAATTAATTAATTATTAAGTATTAATATCTCAATTATTAAGTATTAATATCTCAATTATTAAGTATTAATATCTCAAACTTGTCAAAGAATAATAATGAGACATTTTTAATAAACCTTTCAATTTTTTAAACTTCTAAACATTTTATTGGCGTCACGTTTATAGTATTCCTTTTATCTTATATTTTCTTGTTTTATTGCAACTTCTAAAGAATTTTAATTTAAGATATATGGAACGAATTGTAGGGTTAATCAGAAATTGGCAAGCTGAAACTGCTTCTGTCTTTAAAGAGGAGTAAAACTGTGATTGCGTAAAAAAAGAGAGACATTTGCATGTCCCCGATTTGATAACTTGGAAAAACGCAAGTATACTTCTCATTTAGTGGACAGGTTTTGCCTGAGAGTTTCATTTTTACAAGCTTCGTTAGAACATCGTGGTGCTTTGACTGAAGACCGTGTCTTATGGAAACGCTAATGTTGTGGTAATTTCTAAATAATTCACAGGAACACGGTAGCAAAAGAAGAGAAAGAATCAAAAGTAAGAAAATTAATCAGAATATTTTTCCGAGATAAAATATTGATAGATATTTTTTTAACAATGACTGCTATAGAACGAGAGCAGCCTCGTTTGCAATACGCCATCGGAAATAGGCTTCCTAATCAAAATCCTTGAATGGTCGTTGGTCACAGTAATAATAATCGTTGATTGCAATCTGTTCGCATTGCTCTACCGTAAATTAAAAGTCAAAATTGTTTATTAGCAAAGATTGATTTAGATCTGAAATGTAAATAATTCGTTCTGCGATTTTCCTATGGATTAGGAAGTGTGTAATTCTCAGAGATGTGCAAAAAGAAAACATAGAAAATCAAATAGTTCATATAAATATGACAAAAATGTCACCACGTTAAATTCTCATGAAAATTTCAAAATGTTTTTTCTGCAAATTTTTTATTGGCTTATTGATTTCACCTTTATATATATATATATATATATATATATATATATATATATATATATACATATACATATATATATATATATATATATATATATAGTGCGATTGATAAATTGTTGTCTAAATTGCGTAAAAAGAAAAACACTGACATCTCAATTTAACATATATAATTTAAAAAATGACACGGAATTATCTTGAAATACTAACGAGTAAATTTAGTCTATAAAATTGCCACTAGCTTTAACTGCGACATCCAGAATTCTTCAAAATCCTCTGCAACTATTCTGATCTGCTTCCTTTTTAAAGTTGGTGAATGCTGACATAATCATTGCCTTAAGTTCATCAATTAACTTTTTACAAAGAGTTTTGTTCGTCTATTGCTCAATTGCGTCATATAAATAATAATTAATGGAGTTGTTATTTGGACAGGTGTAAGAGGTGATGTGTTCGCAGAAATTCCCTGACAGCCATGATTGTGTCCTCCTGCTTATCTTTTATGTTGCAGTGTCCTGTTGCTAGACACAGGGTATTCAAATCTCTTCACTCAGAGCAGCACTACCTCCTCAATGAATTTACTTACGCCTCCGTTTTAGTCTGAGGCTCAGTGGAAAAAAGAATAGGGGGATAAAGTTGGAATCACTAGTATCCCTACAAACGTCTTCGTAATCACCATTCAACTCAACTGACTTTTTCCGTATTTTCTGCACTGTCCTCAGATAAACACCTAAACACTCTGAAATATTTGTACTGGAGCTTCCAGCGTTGATGCTAAGTTGTACAGCATGCCATTTCAAAATTTCTGTCGGAGAGAATTTCGTCATGGAGTTCTTTTTTTCACATACGATACCCAACTGATCCTACTATACTCTGCAGTATGTGTGCGTGTGTTTGTGGGTGTATGGTATTTTGGGGCAGTTTTAATATAAATATGTGTGTGTTTGTGTGTTTGTATGTGTTTGTGTACAGTGATATATGAAAAATGCCATTTATATACAAAGAAAGGTTCAATTGATCTCGAAAATAAAAAAAAAACAAACAAACGCGTGGCCAAGAAAGGACACATTATGGTAAAAACGTCACGTGACTGATGTTTTGCTCGAACGTCGAAGAAAAAAGATGAATGGCCATTTTAATTTTAATATTTGTGAAGTACATTTTTTTTTATCCTTGGTTGAAAAATAAATATTTCTTCTTTTAAATTGTTTTTTCCCCTTTTTTTTTGTCTTTTAATATCCAATTCAGGAGACATCAACCGTTGTTGGCGGATTTTTATGTCACACGAGACAAGACGAGACCTTGAAGAGGGAAAGGAAAGGGTGGAAAGGAGGAGTGGGAGAACTGGAAATCACTTACTTCGTTTATTGATTAAGCTTTTCTTGGTTTTGTCGAGAAACGGCCTTTTTTTTTACAAGTCATACAAATTTCCATTGGCCTGTAAGCGGCACACTGTTTCACGTGAGTCTTGGTGTGTATGCTCACGTCAGTTTGTGTATGCGTCCGTTTGACTGTTCGTTTAAGCGTCTACTTATAATCTATGTGTGGATGCATACGCGTGTTTTTTTTTTAAGGGCGTGCGTGTTTCAGACACACTGTTATCAAGTATACGTGCAAATATTACAGCTTAATATGTGCGTGTCTATATTTGACTACGTAAATACGTATGGTTATGTGTGTGAAGTAACGTGCCTGTGTGTTTATGGAAGGCAATTTATTTTCGCGTTGAAAAGCGAAAGATAAAATGGAATTCTAATGGGTAACATCCATTAGATTCTTATTTCTTTCTTCAGCGGTTATACAGTCGAAAGATTATCAATTAATTCAGCAAAAAAAGGACTACGTTTTGAAAAATTACTTCTATTTTGCTTTCTTTTTTTTTGCCATTGAAATATTTATTTTTAAATCATTTTTCTTTAAGAAATCTTATACGTTCAATCATTTATTTGATAATTTTTCTTGCACAAATATCATCCTTCTTTTTAATTGTAATTAACTTAATTTCTTTCATACTCTTCTTTCTCATTTATGCATCTCGTTTCTAACAGGTGCTGAACGATTACGGCTCTTCGCAACTTCCTATTTTTCTAAATAATTTCTTTCTCTTTATTAAACATTGACACGAAATTCTTAAATATGTTACTTGCTGACTTCTTTGCTGTTTAATATATTCAAGGAATCCTTTAAACTGTCATTCCATTCTAGGGCTTTTAAAGAAAAACTTAAAAACGTTTTTTTTTGTTACAGTAAAGATGACCCAGTACAAGTCCCGAAATCCACTCGAGATAGGGTAGTAGTTTATTTGGATAGGAGAAAAACGGTTAAGTCTAGTTTAGAACAGGTTACGATTTTAGTGATTGGGGAAGTATCCTCTTCGCAGTCTGTTTCACAGAGGCAGTGGTTCGCGAAAAGTTTTTTGAGTGAAAATAACCTCCCACCGATGGAATACCGAGTAAATATGGGAGGTCTGCTACAATGTAAGTGTTATGACGGACCCTAGTCGTGAAGATTAGACCTGACGGAACCAAGGTATGTAGTACTTCCCGGTACGTTCGATGGAAGTAGAGACAGAGCAGTGGGAGAGAGCGTGGAAAATAATTCGTCCCCCCACAACGATTCGGAGACAGTTTTGAGTTCTGTCAAAACTGGGAAGTGATGTCTGGGTAGCACCCATCAAAATATGACAGCAGTACTCCATTTTCAGTCTGATCTATCTCCTATAAAGTAGAGAGCATAAGGAGTCAAGTGATTACTGGAGTGGTACAGATAGCCGATATCTCTACTCAGTGGATACCAACTTAAAATTGAATTCATGTCCATTACGGACAAAGATAAACATTACACAACATTTAAAACTGAGGTCTAATTATTATTCTTTATCTCGGACTACTGTCTGGTTTATAACTCACGCCAGATCACAAATGTAACTCGTATGTGTGCTGTGGTGCTCGGAATGAGAAATCGGAGATCCGAGTTCTAATTCCAGTCAAAGTCATTTTATTCACTTACACACAAATACTCCTGAGAAAGTAATGAGTCTATCTCTTTTGACTCCATCTGTGGGTTAAATAGCAGGGCAAATTGGTTTCTATAGCTTTGGTTAACAATCAGTCTAAAGCAGAAAGAAATAGCAATCTAAAGTCATTGATCGAATGAGACATGATCATCCAAGGACTAATAACGTATGGCGGTTAACTGATAAAACTGGGAAACACTCATTTAGTTGCATTTAAGAAAGTTAATTTGTGTGTTAATTTCAAATCTGAACTCGATTTTTGTCAGCAAGCTATAGATTTTATGCAATTTGACATTTTATTTATTTTTAAGTTGTGTTTATCATGCAGAAATAACAGTCAATTACATGGTTGGTGGGTTCGCGCCAAATCACAGGAACTCAAAAAGGTAGATTCCTTTGGCGCTTTCGTTTGGTCCAGTCTCAAAGCATTTCCTCAAAATTGTGGCAAACAACCTGAGGAGCCCATTGCTTGTCTTGATCACCAAGATAAACTTCAAAATATGTCTTTTAAGCACACTTGACGAACAATTGAGTGTATCACATCCACATATGTATCAGAAGACATCAGGCTTGTTTCGGTAACGATATCTATTTCTGGAAGCCATGTTTGATCTGAAACAAAATACAAATGATCAAAATATTAAAAGCTATCTATATATATGGACGTGAAGATGGTTATACATGGTTTACGCCAGTTCACATTTGTACAATTTCATTAACCTCAAATTGCATACAAACTAGAGCTTGTAGAGAAAAAACTAATTTCAGATTTACAATCAGAGCCTAAAACTCCTTCAGAATCAGTTAAAATATCCAATGCAACTCAAAGTTACTGAAAAAGTGTTCCCCAGTGTAATCGTGCCATCGCTAAGATGGATGTTCAGTCCCTTTTATCGCTCCAGAAAATACATAACTCTTACTGCCATGCTGTATCTTTACAAGAGTCAAATCAAACCAAGAATAAAGTATTGCTGTTCTATAGGGTCTGGTGCTGCCAGTACTAACGGTCCAAGCCTCGATAAAGTTAAAAATTTAAATTAAACGGCCTTGTGGGTGATTAAGAATTTTTCACTCTGCAAACTATATCCTACAAAAGAACCGTTGCTAATCTCACACTAATCTACCACTATTACCATGGCAAATATTCAAATGAGTTATATTGATTATTTCCACCATATTAGACCTTCACAGCTGGGACGCGCTATTCCATGTATACGATGATAAATCATCATCATTCCCTTTGTGTTGTTTCGTAAAGAGGAAGTTTCATCCTATAATGTAATTTAAGTAAAACAAAAACTTAAAAAAATGATTTAATATAGAGAATATATTAGAGCAACGAGTATATGCTTTATTCATATGAGTCAATTGTGATTACTTGTTATTTTTTAGCTTGATCAAAATAAGATATTAATAATAATAATTCTACAAAAAGTCTTTATAGAATAATCTATATTAATCCGGGTTAAAGTATTTGAGCAGATACTTATGTCTATGTTAGCATGTAAACATCAATTCACTTCTTTTGTTTAGTAAGTTAGCGTTGTTTTATTGTTTTAAGATTAGAAAGTTTTTCTAAAGACATAAATTATATTCATGTGTTTTGCGATGATATCCGCTGTAATAACTAGTCTTTTGTTTATTGTTCTTTAATTGCCAGAAATATTTTGAGAACTCAGTGCTGTTTGATGATGGTAGTAACATGTTAAAAGTGCACACCAGAAAAGGATGCGGAACACAGAATTGGAGCTGCATACGGGGCATTCAAAAGCTCATGAAACGCATTTTTGACAATAAGGAAATGGAAAAGACCAGAAGATTTTCCTCTTCGAAATTTCAAGAACCAAATCGCAAGCAATGAAATCCACTAGACTTAACTATCGCCCAGTTCACACTCCATCTACGTCTATTGAACAGGTGAAGAGGCTCATCCCTTGTTTCCTGTTTAGGATGCGGTTTCCGGTTTTCTATTTTCCAATCTCCTCACTTTCTTTTTTTTTTCAATTGGAGTAGATAGATCTAGCTATCGCCCGGTTTACACTCCACCCTCATCTATTGAACAGGTTAAGAGGCTTGTCCCTTGTTCCCTGTTTAGGATGTGGTTTCCGGCTTTCTCTTTTCCGATCTTTTCACTATTACGTAGTCCCCTGCACATCAGTGGCATTACCGCCTTGCTCGGGGTGATACGATTAAAAAACAAAAAACAAAAAAAAACTTGAAACTAAATTATTTGAAACACATGCACAAGATCATACTAACTGGCAATATTCTATCATCATAGGAACCAAAAACACTGAAGCATCAAAAGTGAAAAGGAAAAAATCAGACGACAAGAGAGAAGGGCTCAACAAAATCGATCTTTGTTATAAACCCCATCTCCCTAAAGGACATTTTCAGAATAGAAGACGTAAAATTCTTGGATAAAGACGGCGACATGTTATATAATCATTTGACTAATACTGTGATTTTCACTGTACTGATACTACATTTGATGTTTGTCAGGACGCAAAGATACTGTGATACATAATATTTGAAGGAAAATTTTCTCGTATTTAAAATACTCAACCAGAAGTGTAACTATATTTAAAAATTCTAAATGTATAAGCGTGATCTTACTTCTTTCTCAATCTCTTCTCTCTTTCTTTTTCTATCTCTGCATATATATATATATATATATATATATAAAAGTAGATACTGAATTCAACAAAAATCGGCGAAAGTCTGTTTCATGCATCAATGCAAATTTCATGGTCTGAGGATTGCGTTGAAGCATGAAACAGACTGTCGCCATTTGTTACTGACCTTAGTCACATTTTTATATTTATATTTACTTACATATCTCTCATACTGAGGTCTTTTACCCCAAAATATAGAATAATTTAAATTCATGTTTTTATTATAGATAGATAGATAGATAGATAGATAGATAGATAGATAGATAGATAGATAGATAGATAGATCCATGCCGACATGAACATTCTGATGAACTGGGAGTAAACATTACAAAAAGGTGACGGTATGCTGCTCCTCTCAAAGATAGTCTGATCAGCCACAGTGGTTTTGCTGCACGTATTAATGCAGGCCTTGCCTCAAACAGTCCCTCAGTTAACTGCCATACGTGATAAATGCTTGGGTAATCATGTCTCTTTCGGGACATGCCTGACTAGGCAAATTATCTTTCCGTAGTAGATGGCCATTTCTTTCTGCGTTAGACTGGTTGCCAGATATTCCATCACTCCACAATATATATATATATATATATATATATATATATATATATATATATATATCTATAAGTGTGTGTGTACGCACACACACACAGACATAGATATATATATATATATGTGTGTGTGAGTGTGTTTGTGTGTGTGTGTGTGTGTGTGTGTGTGTGTGTGTGTATGTGAATTAATAAATAAGAATGAATTGATAAATATACATATCTAGATACACAAAGAGAGTGCCCGTTGTAGGATAAACAGAGCTTTGAATTATATATTAATGAATATACACATTATCTTGTGTCGGTGGCGTCACTCGAACAATATCAGGTATATGTTAAGAACTTGTTTGTAACACGCACCTGATGATAGCGTAGTGCATGAAACTCCGAGTTGTGCCAACGACAGAATAATAATAATAATAATAATAATAATAATAATAATAATAATAATAATAACATGGATGATACCACAATTTATGGGTTCACGTCCCCAAATGTAGACGACATTATCTAGGAACCGGATTTCTCTTTTTCCCTATACCGATGAAGCTATTTGATGAAAAAATGGCTTCTAACTTACAATAACTCAAAAGAAAACGAAATAACTTTTCATCAACACACAGGGCCTGGATTTTCTTCAGTTACGATGAAAGTTTGCACTCAAAAAGGCCCACCTGCTTTGAACGTCTTTTGGGACTCAGCGTCGGAAGTCTCTCACTATTCTATCACTATTTCGTAAATAATTATACAGACAACACGACTACGAATTTGACGCCATTTTCAGAGAGGTTACAGTGACGTTAAGATGTGCGTTGTGGTACAGTGGATATCGGCTCGAAACGAGAAACCGGGGAGCAGAGTTCGAATTCCAGCTGAATCCATTGCATTCACTTACGCGCAAATACCCTTGGGAAAGGTATTAATCCGTCTCTTCCTTACAGTTATGGGTTAAATAGCAGGACAGATTGGGTTCTATAGCCTTGGTCGGCAACCAGTCTACCGCAGAAAGCAATGGCAACCTAGTGCGGGATAATCTTCTGCCCAGTCAGTATGTCTCTTTCGAGACATGATCGCCCAAGCGAGTATCACGAGTGGCACTTAAATGACTGACACTGACGCTATCATAAAGACATCCACCATCATGTTAACGTTCATGTAACCTCTCCGAAGATGGTCCATGTGAGCCGAAAGCTTAAAACCAGCATAATAAAAAAATATCCAAATTTTGGAAAAATTTTTCTCTATTTTCACCTGAAATTAACGCCAAAATACGATGTTTAGAAACATAATAGACTTTTATTGTCTGTTATATATATATATATATATATATATATATATATATATATATATATATGTTTTGTTAAAATGGCAGAATAATACATAACACAATTTATGTAGAAACAATCTATGTGTTCAGTTAAAAGTAAAATACAATTAATCCTTGATAATGGATAAACATATATCCGAAAGCACTTAGGTGAAACATTTGAACCATTTTTTATAATTTATGTGCTGTAAATATAAAGAAATTATAAGATCACATGAAACTTAACTTTAGCACCTTAACGAGACTTGCATAAAGGAGAGATTACTGCCTAAATACACAATATATATATATATTTATGGTGGGGTAAATTATCTGAAATTCATATTTTGTTATTTCTGTTCATTTACTTTACCTATCGAAATCATTATAAAGAATAGTTTGGTGTCTTTATAGTAGTTGGAATTTATTTACATTTAAAGGAAATTGAAAATGGTCAATGATAGTGACGACATGTGTAATGACTAATGAGAACGAGGCTGCGCGAAATGAATGCACTTTATTTACTTTATTTGTGCATATTCATGTCTTTTTTTGTATACATGCACATTACTCATTGTAAATGCACTTCAAGATACCGTCCTCTTTAATGAATGATATTTTATTTAATGTGGACTATTTATTTTGTATAATAATTGCTTCTATGTCTTGCGTTTCTCCTTGCACTTGGCGCAGGCAGGGTTAGGTGATATCCACTAATTTTTGTCTTATGTTGATAATTTTATCTGATCGTTCATGGTGTGCTATTTAATATGAGCACGAATTGCACTGAGTTTCGACAGGTTACAAGTTAATCCCGATAGAGTGTATTATAGGTACATGCATGTTTGTATGACATCATTTAGAGAGAGTATCCAATTCGACGATAAAAATATTCAACAATAATTGAATATACTATTTACATTATTCGTTCTATTGTCCTCATCTTTGTTCCCATTTGTACGACGTTTCGGCCGTTGTACGCTCCGTCCTTCTTCGGGTGCTAGGAATTTCGAACCGAACCCTTTATTACAATCACTGGGGTATATGAACTCCATTTCTTGCGTAAAGCCTCGAGTGGATGTCATGAGTTATATCCCTCTAATCCTGCAAGTTACTTGTTCACTACTGCTGTAGCCTGGTATTGAACTCACAGCTCTAAGAGTCAAGTCAGGAACTAACCAACTGCATTCACTGGGCCATGTCTCCTTAAGGTTATATTTATGAATTTGGTCAGTACCGCTTAGAAATACCAGGAGCTTTAAACTTGGGAGTGCGGTTTATGTTTTACCACATTGAAACACTGGTTCTCTTAAGATCACCAAGGTTAAGCAACACTGAGCCCGGTCAGTACCTTGATGGGTGACTACTTGCGAATACCAGGTTCTGTAAATATGGTGTAAACGATAATGGTCCAGAATTGTTTATCGGAGATTCGAGTTCCAATACATGTCGGGGTCATTATATTAACTTACACTCAAATACATTTGGAAAGGGTATTAGCATTCCAATGTTTTACCCATTAAACCACTGTCCCTATTGTAAGAAAATGAGTTGATTTGTGTATTTGGAGACATCGTAGTTATAAGTTCAATCCTTGGGTCGAGCAGTATGTACGTGTATTTAGTAGAAATGTGCGAATAATAACATAACAGTACTAAATAAAAATAAGAATTAGACGATGTAACCCTAGACATGAGTAATGAAATGAGAACAGTCTACTCTGTAGATTAAATAATGGGTTCTGTTCAGAAATCTCTATAGTTTGCCCATATCGATATACATTTGAGGAAAGCTGGAGAGAGTAATGAATATAACAACAAAGACGAGGACAATAGTCTGAATATATAAATAGGGTAAATAATAAAACATTATTATCTTAAACGAAAAAAGAAATTCTTACAATTTAAAAATATTTCCGGTCTACAAATAAACCAGAAAAGGGTTGATATGCCGTGTAACACAAATGAACCAATCAAGCAACTGAAGTAACAGCGACATCAAGTGACTAAATGGTAGATCATTCTTTTATATCTTTCAAAAAATAAAAAAAGAAAGAAAGTAATAAAATAAACAAACAAAAATACCGCCTGGTAGCAACAATTAAAATTAATCTAACATTGTTTCGGGCAGAGCTTGACATTTTGATAAGCGCAGTTACGACATTTTTTGTTTTGCACGAGAGAAATATCCGAATCCCTTAAGAACTTCAGCGGCCATTTATAAACGAAAAGTAAAGAGAAGAAATAGAAAGCGCGCGAAGAATCGGAAGAAAGGAAGAAAGGGTAAAAAGGAAACTGTTATCATTGTCCATGAATCAAAAGTGAAGGATGCACACGACAACTAACGATTGAAAGAACTTATTACTTTTTCGCTATTTCTTTTTTTCTTTTTTAATCCTGTTCTTCTGATTTCTCCGCTAATTCTTTTATCATCGCCTTCATTTTTATCTACCGAATTTCTTTTTCATCTCTGTTTTTTACTTAATCTCGTTTTCTTCTTTTGTCTTGTGTTTTTTTCCAAAGATTTGTTCGTTTCCTTGTTCTGTTCTTCCTTTGGGATATTTTTTTTTTAAATAAGAGAAAAGTATTTCTTTCGGTAGTATTTTTATCTCTCACTTTGAATTATTTTTTAAATAAAAAGTTTACCATTTCCCTCGCATTTAAGAACTTTGTTCTATTTTCTTCACTCTTAATTTTCTCTTCTTTTGTTCTCAGCAAGATTTTTCAATCACTCCTTTGCTCATGTATAATAATTCCTTCTTTTATTACGAATACTTCTCTTACGCACTGCCTCCATATCTCCCTTTCTTTCATTTTTTAATTATTTCTTTCTTCCTTTCTTTCTTTCTTTCTTTCTTTCTTTTCAATATTTCTTTCTTTAAATATTTCTTTTCACTTTATGCGTTCGTTCAATCATTGCTTACTCCATTTTCCGTCTTCTCTTTAAACGGTTTTCATTCTTAATTTCTTTCTCTTCACCAGTGTCTTCATTTGTATGTGTCTTTCTTTTTCCCTGTCCGCCTTTTTTCTTTCTGTTTTATATTTAATTTCTTATTTCTTTCTCTCAACCATATTCTGTCTTTCATTCTGTCTTTCCACTATTTCCTGTATTTTATGTTTTATTGACACTTCATTTCTTTCTCCCCACCATTATCTTTCCTTTCATATTTCTAATTACCGGCTCCGTTCTTCCATTTTCCAAAGTCTTTTTTCTTTTTTCATCATTCTCATTCGAACATATTTGCCGGATTTTTTCTTTATATTTGTTTTGTTGTAATTGGAAAAATGACTACTTCTAACCTGTTTTCTTCGTAACTTTCACCATTTTCATCTTTCTTTATTCCAATTTATTTTACTCTTTACTTCTAATTCAGACATTTTTATTTTTCTCTTTCATTTGTTTTCTTCACCCTTCTTTTTTTCTCTTTATTTCATTTTCCTTTCAATTCCTTCCTTCCTTCCTTCCTTCCTTCCTTTGCTTTTTTCATCAGCTACCGAATATGTTTTCTTTTTCTTCTCTCTCTCTCTCTCTTATTACGCCTTAATAACCTCTTTGTTACATTTCAGCGATCTTTCTGAAATTTTGTTCTCTATCACTCGTTCATTCCATTCTACCAAACGTTTTTTCCGCTGACTCATTCCGTTTTACCAAACGCTTTCTCATGGGTTCATTCCGTTCTTCTAAACGTTTTTTCGTTGGTTCATTCCATTTTACCAAAGGTTTTTTCACTGGTTCATTCCGTTCTACGAAACGTTTCTCTTTCACTCTTCTTTCATTCCAATGTTTTTCACACTTTTTGCCTAAATCTAATATATACTTTTACTTCATCTACTTTCTTTGTCATTTATTTTAAATTCATTCTATAACTTCTTCAGTTGGACTTGGTACTTGATGAATGTGCGTTGTTGGTGCAGTGGATATTGGCTCGGAATGAAAAAGCAAAGAGCTGAATTAGAATTCACGCGGAAAGCTGAATTCGTTACATTAAGTTACGTGCAAATACATTTGAGAAAGGTATTAATCCGTCGCTTCGCCCTCCAGTTATGGATTAAATAGTAAGACATATTGGGTCCTGTAGCCTTAGTTGACAACTAGTCTACCGCAGAAAGAAATGGCAACCTATGCAGAGAAATCTTTTGATCAGTCAATCATATCTCAAAAGAGTCATGGTCGCCCAAGTGTGTATCACGTATGGCTCATGGCCGACGAAGGCCACAGGAGATCGTTGGTTACTGAGTAGGAGTTACAGTTTATGCGGATACGCGTGGAAGGTAACGGTTTGCCCTAGACTTTAACATGTTAAGATTTTAGGGATCAGGGAAGAATAATACTGAAAGTAGATTTCACAAAACAGCGATTCACTAATAGTATATTTGTGAGATGATTCGTTACTATATGCGTGGAATGACAGGTCTTAGGTGTGAAGGTTAGAACTGGTGGCATTGAAGAATATAGTTCGTTAAAAAACATTGCATGGAAATTGTATCTGAGCCGCGAGAAACATGAGACGTTTCGTCCGTGAGAAAGTGGTTGTAGAGTGCAAAATCATTCGTGAACAACAAGAACGTGGAGACGCTTTTGGAGACTGGAAAGTGAATCGCTATCGAGGCTGAAAAATGGAGAGTGGGCAACCCCTTCTCATATATGGCAGCAGTACTTCCTTTTTTGCCTGATTTGCTCTGCTAAAGGTAGAGGATAACAGGAAAAGTCAGGTACTTACTGGAACGGTACGGGGAACCGATCATTTCCCCGGAACCTTTAGTGGTGGATCGTGCGAAAATTAAATGAGATAAGAATAGGCGTGGATTAAAGTTGGCTGGAAGTCGTAGCGCCGAAAGAGAGTTTTATAAGGAGGAAGTGTGAGAAATGAAACAGCATAGAATTTACGGTTACATCTAGCCAGGTCAATTTCAAAGTGATGAGATCTCGACTTCTGTCTATTACTGCGCTGAAATTCAAAAAGTATAGACACCATAACGAAGAGCTCAGCCGAACCAGAGGCATTATTACGACAAGTAAGTGTAAGTAAATATAAACGAGTGAAACTAGTAGAAAATCTTAATGAAGAAAAGACAAACTCACAAATTTTAATAATAAACATTTACTCAGTACAAGCTAGAGAACTCCTCAAGTAAGATGGTTATTGTCAAAATGGTTAAAATTAATGAGTTATATCATGAGAGGATGGAGGGTTAATAGGAAGTGTAAATGAAGAGTATAATCTCAAGATTGAATATTCAATCTCATTTTATAACTTTTTTCTCTGCCATGCTCTGATGTTTATTTGTTATTTTCTTCGGCCTTTCTATTGATTTCTTTTCTTTTTCTTCACTGCGTTTTTCTTTCACTTCTGTCTCGTTCATCCTTTTCTTCTTTATTCATTCCTTACTTTCTTCCATCTCTCACTAATGTCTCCAAAATTCCGCCCTTGAATTATTTCTCCCATCTTCTCAGCCTCTTACGTTTTATTTCCTAACTTCCATTTTATTTCCTAACTTCCATTTTATTTCCTAACTTCCATTTATACTTCCCGTACACCCATCCCCACCTTCAGTTTTAGCTATTCGTTATCTTAACCCTCCCGTTGTCCTTCCTTCATTCCAAAACGTTTAATTTTAATTAATTGTTATTCTATTCCTCCTTTCGCCCTGACTTCATTCTTAACCGCTTTTTTATTTCATTCTTTCCTAATTTCTTTCTTTCTATCTTACCTTCCATGTTTCCTTTATTGTTTACAACATTTAATCCCGTTTTCATTCCCTAACGTCATTTACCTATACTATTCTCCTCGTTCCTTTCGTTATTTCTTTCATGTGGAATCCTTCCTTCCTTCCTTCCTTCCTTCCTTCCTTCCTTCCTTCCTTCCTTCCTTTAATCTTTCCGTTCGTTGATCATTCTTCTATATTTTATTATTCTTTTCCTTCCTCGACTTTTTTTTCTCTTTCCTTCATTCATTTCTAACTTTCTTCCGTTCTTGAATTTGACTTATGGCTTATGAATTTGAAACATCGGTTCCTCTACGATCACCGAAGTTAAGAAAAACTGAGCCTAGCCAGTACCTAGATGAGTGACTGCTTGGGAATATTGGATGCGCTGATAATATAATGGTTGGTTATTTTTAAACGGAGAACCGAGTTCGAATTCCCGTTTGGTTTATTATATTTACTTCCTGTTTTCCGGCATACTGAAAGTCCTCTTCTGTCGTTCCTTTTGTGACACTATCTCCCGCGGGTATACTTTCTTTTGTTTGGTTTAATACAGCGGAGGGGGAAGAATTAATACTAGTAGTATTATTGGTTGTGCTTTATTGTAATTCGCGATGCGAGCTTATGTAAAAAAATATTTTAATACTATCATATACTTGTAAAATCCGAGGAATAGAATAATGAACTATTTTTGGGAATGAAAGGTAAAAATATAATTCTTCTTCTTTCCTGTTCGAAGCAGTTATTTTTGGTAAAGCTAAAATTTTATGAGTAGTCAAAACAAAGTGTCAGAGTTAGCTTGATGGGGTCAGCCGGGGTTAAAGTCCCTCAACAGATGTTCCCTGAGAACAGAAATTGTGGGAATTAGAAAATCTAAATATGATGTCATCGAAAGGAAGCGAGCTGGTGATATTTCATTCGTCGAGCTACCCCCTCCCGCAAATCGAGTGGGTAGAAAATTGGTCGAAGGCTTCGAGTCGGCTAGACCCCCGAGAGGATTGGAGAGGGTTATAAAAATAGAGAAAAATCACTTGAGCCGGGAGCGAGCTTCCAGACGACAAGGAAACTAGCCCCAAAACGCCGCCGCCACGTCGACGCCATTACCCGCTTCTGATTCGGCAAATCCAGTCAAGTTCCGATAAGAGCCGGAAAGAACTTTGTTATTTTTTTTAACATTACCTAGAAAACGGACAGCTCCAATTTTAGAGAATACGTGAAAAGACCTTAACGAGAATTGAAGAGTTCTGTTACTTTAAAGAAATTGAGAAAATACATTCTTATTTTGAAGATTGGAAGCTCTGAGATTTTAAAAACGAGCTCTGTCTGTCTGTCTGTCTGTCTGTCTGTCTGTCTGTCTCTCTCTCTCTCTCTCCGTTGTAAACCGGCATTCCGACAACTGTATTGTCTGCTCCTGTGGCTAAAAAAACTGTTTTTTTTTTAATATAAAGACATTCTTCGTAACTCTCCAGGCCTGTTCGACCTTATTTATTTATTTTATTAATTTTTTTTTTTTTTGGTGCCGTGTTTATTTTTAATCATAAGTGTACCCCAGTGTCCGGTCTGGCTTTGGTGGAAAGACCCCTACTGAAATTGCACAACGCGACCTCTGAGATCAATTCACAATGTGGGCAGTGGCACGTTGTTGCAATAGACGACCTGAAAACCAGCTTTTGTGACGAAATCATCACGACTAGCAATAGCTGGTGCCGTCACGACCGTCGACAAGAACGAGCGTCACAACCGACGAACCAGCCCCGGACATAAGTTGTCACAATGTATTCAAGAACTCTGGTGAACCCTCGGACCCATCCAACTACCGCCCTATCGGACTTCTACCAATTTTCAAGAAGGTGCTCGAGGCCATTATAATGCTGAAATAGTTCAGCATCTTACTGCCCATAAACTCTTCTCCGACAGGCAGTATGGCTTCCGCTTTGCCAGGTCCACGGCCGACATGCTAACGACCATTACGGAGTACCTGTTCCAGGCCCTTGAGGAGTCCGGCGAGGCTCGTGCTGTTGCTCTGGACATTTTAAAGGCTTTTTACAGGGTTTTGCAGGCTGGCCTTCTGTACAAGCTACGGAGTTACGATATTACCGGACGATTGCATGATCTGATCCAATCTTTTCTAAATAACCGCATAATGAAAGTTGTTCTGAATGGACATGCCTCCACATCTTACTGTACAAACGCAGGGCTCTATCCTAGACCTGTCGCTCTTCCTTATTTTCATAAAAGACCTCCCAGACGAGATCAAGTGCTAAGTAGGCATCTACGCAGATTACACCAAAATTTACTCCTGCATTAGTAAGAAACCCGGCGTGGCGGACAAACATAATCTCGCTGCTGATCTTGAGAGGGATCTACATTCTGTGGTGAATTGGGGTAAGAAGTGGCTTGTAAAGTTCAATGCGTCTAAGACCAAGCTGCTGTCTGTCAATCATCACATGCAACCTCTACTGCTTCCCATAAGCATGGATCAAGCGAGTCTCCCCGAGAGCAATACACTGCGCCTCCTCGGCCTTACCCTCTTTTCTGATCTCAAGTGGAACCACTACATTGAGTCAATAGCTAAATCCACTGCTTGGAAATTTGGGTCACTATGTTTTTCCCGCCTAAAACCATCCTGCATATATACAAATCAACCATTTGTCCGTGCATGGAGTAATGCCGTCATATATGCTCAAGTGCGCCCGCTGTTTATCTCAGTGTTCTTGACAGGTTCCAAAGGAGAATCAGTAATGTGATAGGTACTGACTTGGCGGCTCGACTGCAGTCACTTTCCCACCGACGGGATGTGGCTTCCCTTTGTCTGTTCTATAAATATTTCCATGGCATCTGCTCCAAAGAACTTAAGCCACTGTTGCCTCTGCAACAGGTGTTTACTAGTGCAACCAGACTGGCAACTGGGTTTCACCCATTAACAGTTAGATGAACCAAATACAGACGACAATTCTACTCCTGCAGTTTCTTTTCTCGCTCTTCCCGCGTGTGAAACTCACTTTCTTATTCTTGCTTTTCTGACGGCTACAACCTCCAGGAATTTAAATGCAAGGTCAGTACTCATCTCTTAACCACTTGACCCTTGTTCTTTCTTCACTACCCTGTATATCCTTTCCTTTCTCTCCACCTCTGCAACTGTCATCACACTTGTGTTCCTTTTGCACCTATCTAGCTGGTTCGTCCTTCTCTTCACTTTCTTCTATCTAATGTTTTTACTCTTATGTAGTTCCCTGCACATCAGTGGCAGTACCGCCTTGTTCGGGGTGTTATGATTAAAAAAAAAATAAGGAAGTGTATGAATCCACTTCTCCCCCAACTATGTGCTAATTAGCAAGACTTATATCCCTATACCATTATTATCTAAAAACAATCCAAAAACAAATTACAAGCTTAAATTATTTTCTTGTTTTAAATAACTCGCAAAGGGGTTTAAAAGCCGTAAAAAAACAAATAAAATAAAAAAAAAAATAAAATTATAGATTCCTGAAGTGATCGTTCTAGGTTTCCTTATTTCTGTTTGTTTGTTTTTTTCTCCCCGATTTTCTTCATCTGTAACTAGTTTTGTTTGTATTTTACGACCTTCCATGCATCCCACATTACTCCCTTTATTCAATTTCTTTTTCTTTCTTTCATTCCTTTTCTCATTCCTTCTATTGATTATTTTCTTTTTTCTTCCTTCACGATATTTTGCTCACCTATCCTTTCGTCTTGCTCTCACTGATTCTCAAAGCACTTTCATTATTTCATCATCGATTATTTTTACTTCATTCTTTCATTCGTTTACTGCCTTCTTTTCTTTATTTCTTTTTTCCCCCTAATTTCTTTCTTTCTTTCTTTCTTATTCGTGATTAACTCTTTTATTAATATTTTTCTTTCTTATTTTGTAATTCATTTTCTTTTTATTCCTCTCATTTTATTCCACTCCGATTCAGGCCTTCCCAACTTCGTATCTTCCTCCGGTTTATTATTTAATCATTTATCTTTACAAATAAATGAATAATAAAATAAAATAACATAAAATAAATAGAAATAGGAATTCAGCTACTGTTGAATCATGTATTCGAATCTGTTTGGCTTCATTTTACATCATCTTCTCTGCTAGTCAAGCTTTTATTCATTATAAAATTTTGCCTCACGGAGAGATTCAACGAATGACACCTGAAAGCTATCAGCAATTAGAAAAAATGCAATCGCGATACTCGGTTATTAATTACAAAATTCACAGATATTTCTAAAGAAATTATCAAACGCGTTTTCTGGATCTAATTTTTTTACTAATAATCTTTGTGTGGTCGATAAAAACAGAACTATGAACAAAAGAGGAATCCTCCCTATTATAATAAATCAGCTAATAATCCGGCTTTTTATTCCAGTTATGAATTTGCTCCAAAGTATTCCAAAAAATAGTAACACCATATATATATATATATATATATATATATATATATACCCTGACGAGCCGAAGGGTGAAACCTAGGTAGGTTTTTTGGCTCTTGCATAGATTTTCTGTATATATATATATATATATATATATATATATATACATATTTACCCTGACGAGCCGAAGGGTGAAACCTGGGTAAGTTTGTTGGCTCTTGCATAGATTTTCTGTATATATATATATATATATATATATATATATATATATATATATATATATATATTGTCTATACTTCTGAGATTAGATAATATTTTCACTATTTACATTATTCGGACTATTGTTCTCATCTTTGTTGCCAGGTTTACAACTTTTCGGCCGTTGTACGCTCCAGCCTTCTTCAGGTGGAACCGAACCATTTATTACCATTACTGGGGTATATCAACCTCATTCTTTATGCGATGCCACTTCTGGTAGACATTAGTTTTCTCCCTTTAACTTAATTCTCTATGTTATTTGTTCACCACTGGTATTGAAGTCACAAATCTTTGGGCCAAGTTACTGGAACTAACCAGCGTCTATATCCACTGGGCTATGGATCTTTGGCTTGAGTGAAGATAGACGTTGATGTTTCAACCCCCTTGCCTATGGCAGCATTCACTAATTTAACAAGGAGACTGTATGGAAGAGTTGCAGGAGATTACGAAATCGTTTGGAGGCTATGCTGAAGCCAATATCGACTTTATTGAATAAATTTAGACTTCAGTATTTCAAGATATTATTTTAGAAAATATATATATTTAGATGTTATTTTCATTTTTGTGCTATTTGGACGACAATTTATCTATTGCGTCCTTGTCACACACACACACACACACATGTATATATATTACCGTTAGAATTAATATAAAAAGCTTACAAATCAATAGTGAAAATACGGCGCCTAAATTTACTGTCATGTATCTGAGAATGGCCAAAGTATGAGGTATGCCGATATATATGGATATATATGTGCAATGTTTATTAAGACGTATGAAAAAAATATACCACCTCGTTTGGGAGTTAAGTGTACATAGAGGTAGATTGTCTTTATGCATAAGGGTATATAAAAAGTTGCTCGAATATATATATATGCGGATGTGTATACATGTACTCGTGAGTCCGCTCCTCATAGATGTGTGAGTGTGTGAACACAATAATTGTATGCGGATATAAAGAGATAAATGTAGGTATGAAGAACACATTTATGAGCATATATACGTATGGATGTGAGTATGTATGGAAATATGAAAATATAGGCGAAATTTGGGAGTATGTGTGAGAATTAATAGCATAATCACACACACACACACACACATACATTTATATATATATATATATATATATATATATATAACACTATTTATAAGCACGGAAATCTCGTCTTCATGAAATGTATATGTGTCAGTGTACGAATGCAAGGAGGCGTATGTGGACACGAAAAAGTGTAGGTCTGTAAGTATGTATAAGCATAAACAAAGTCATATTTGTAAGTATATGTGTAAATGTAAGCATATGTATACATGGACATAGGTTAATATAAATGGGTGGGTTAGTTTATGGGGTCACACAAACGCACGTATCCATGGAATTAGAAGTTTCTTCAGAGGTCAACCCCTTCACAACTGGTTTGAACAATCCCTTCCGATCTGACACCAATGCCTAAGTCCTGACTCTTTTCTTTTTTCTTTTTTCTTTCTTATATTTCTTTTCATTTTTATATTTTTTATCCTTCTCTTCAGTTAGAGAAAATGCTTATTCTGGCAAAATTTTTTGTACCAAATGGGAGGAATATTGTGTGATCTGATGAAATGAGCTAATTAAGCTCATTGAAATGAATTATAATTTATAACCAATTTAAATGACGTGTTGAGTTTTCCTTTATAAATATCATATTGCCTTGGATAACGTCTATTTAGGTCTCTATATAGAGATATAACAATTAATATTTTATATTAAGTTAATCTTGTTGGATTATTCTCACCGTTTACAGACTGGACATCTCTACCTATATATATATATATAGCCACCCGCAGACAGATTTATTTCGCTGTATCACAGCTCATCAGTACGGTTAGACAGCCGATTGCATCTCAGGATTGAAACCCGACTGAATTGGCGTCAGTCAGCGATTCTACCTCTGAGCTACGGTTGCTCGGTAGAAGAAGGCAAACTTTTTAGCGTGTATATTATCATCATACACGCCCAATAGCTGAGAGTGGTCTAATTCATTGTTGAATGAACGATGCGTAGATGCCAGAGTAGCTACTGTTTCTCAAAGACTACTAGTCTTCCAGAATGCTCAATCAGGGTGTGAGAGCGTAAATAGTCATTCGCAGACAGATCTGTTTCGCTGCATCACAGCTCATCAGTACGGTTAGACAGCCGATTGCTTTTTACCCAGGATTGAAACCCGACTGAATTGGCGTCAGTCGTCGATTCTTTCTTTCTTTCTTTCTTTCTTTCTTTCTTTCTATCTATCTACATAGAATATATATATATATATATATATATATATATATATATATATATATATATATATGCCAAATGAAATAGTGACTGGCTGCTTGTATTAGAGTACGCCTATCTACTCGGGTGAATAGCAAATTCTTGTTATAAATGTCTGCTCAAGCCTATTTGTTCAACACCCACGAAGCACACACACACACACACACACACACACACACACACACACACACACACACACATATATATATATATATAATGACTAATTTCAATTCTCTTTCTGTTCTATCGCTATTTCTGTAGGAACTACTCAGATGAACTACATTCCTTTTTTCCAGCATTTCTATCTAACCATCACTGCAAAGACCCTCCTTGCTACGGACATTGTTGCGAACCAGTTTTCGCATTTCATCGATGAAATATAAGTTCCACTTTAGCATTTTCTTCCAAAATATCGCTGATTCGTCGAACCAACTCCCAAGAACATGTTTCCCCGATCATTTAATCTGTTCAAATTGATGGTCAAATGTTATAATCTCTACATATCCCCATTAACTGTGTCTCTTACTCTGTAAACCTTTACCCCGTATGCCTTCGTACTGAATGAATATTATTGTAAAAAAATAAAAATAAAAAAATCCAAAAGTAGCATTTATGGATTTCGGAAGTGTAAAAATATAAATAAAATAAAATAATTGTTTACACTCGTTGGCATAGATCTTAATTAATTTGCCATTGTAGTTAACTTAGTTGCTAAGGAAACATCGTTTTGTTAAAACAAAACAATGAGCGCTGCATAAGAAGATAAAAGAAAAGAAAAAGTGTGTTCTGTAATGGAAATTAAATGTATTTTACATTCCATATTCAGCAAATATTATAAAATAGCATTTATATGTTAATAAATATATATATTTAAATCGAGTTCACCTGATGCAAGGCAGTAAGCCATTACAACCCAAGCGGTTACTGGGTGTGGAAGAATTAGAAAACGAAACATTGTGATCACATATCTTAGAATGTCTCTTTTGCTGTTTGCCTTGAATCCTGTTTTCTTACAGTAAACTACAGAGAAATTCTTCCTCTTTTAAGTGCTGTGTCCCTTCAGAACGAAAGCGATCATGGATCTCTACCTTTCCCGGTACTTTGTTGTTCTTAATATACTGTTGGCCTGTTTTTTCATCAAAACCCTGTTCTGACATTCATTTGTTCAAGCCTATCAAGTATGTCACGCGCTGCTTACCCCGTCTCACGTTCCCTGTAAGTATCAGATTTTCTAAGCCCTCTGCCCTCATTATGTCTCTCCGAAACTTCAGCTGTCTCATCCTGATGCTTTTCATTTCCATTCTCTCCAAAATCTCGTCGTTGCTCACATGTTCGGTCCATGGTATTCTCAACATCCTTCTGTAGAACCTTATTTGTATTCTTGGTTATCAACAAAGTACAGAGGTATACCAGTCCAAAAAATTTAATTTGATGTGTGAAGTTTCTTTTCATGACGTGGATAATTATGGCTCTCCACATCTTCTTCTTTGTAGCTCTTAGCAATAATTATGTCATTCTATGCAATCATGATATCCATATATAACAATATAATTATTTACGTTTTATAGGAGTTGAAAGGTTTGTCAATCACCCGGTTCTGACTCCTCCTCGTTCTTTCAAATAGGATTAGAGTTCTATCCCCTGTTCCTTTTTTAAGATTGGGTTTCCGCTTTCTTTTAATGTCTTTTCTTTCATTAACAGTTGCATTTTTTAGCAAGTTCGCGCCAATAATTTTGATTTCCTGGTATCGATATCAAATAAGTATTTTTCGTTGTAAACTGAATTTTGAAGGCTAAATAAGTTCTCTGAGTAAATGGTATCATGACTGAGACTAAGAACTACAATTATACCTGCTTAAAGACAAAACCGAAGCAAAAACTAAAATAAAAGGGCTGAAAAAAAAATACAGACATACAGGCAGATAAACAGACACACACACAAACATCTTGCATTATATATATATATATTATCGATATTCTGAACTATTGTAAGAACTGCAACCTTGAAACTTCTGAATGTCGTTTCTTATGTCTTTGTCTTTGAGTGTATCAAATTTGATTAAAATCGGACCACTCCTTCTATAACACGATTTTTTCGATTATCGATTTTTGATATTTATCGGGGGTACCTCGACACAAAACCTAGCTAAGAACATTGGCAGACGCTTATAGCACAACTGTGTAAATTTTCAAGAAAATCGGTTCAGCCGTTTTGGAGTCTATAGATAACGAACACACACAAACAGACACACACACAGACAAAGTTCCATTTATAAATAAGTTTAGATACTAAATGCTATTCAATATTCATTAACAGTTTGGAAGCTTACTTAACGGCTTCTTCATGTTTATTATTTATTAAAATCATATCTTAAAAGAAACATGATTAATATTTTTTTGTAAATAGATTTTATATCTGAGGCATAAGAAACATTATAGGTTCTTTTAAAATAGATTGATGCATGATTTACGGCTTATTAAACGTTTGTCGTTCATTTAAAGCTGAAATTTTTTATATTGTAAGAAAAGAAAATATGTTGTGAGTGAATATTGAATTAACAATGTTCTGGGTATATTTCTAAATATAAATCCTACTACTTTACCCATAACTTAGAGAGGAAGTGGTGGATTCATATTTTTCCCAAGGTTACGTGTGCTTAAGTAAATGTAGTGGACCAAACACTAATTAGAAATCGGCTCTCAGATATTTTTAATTCCGAACCGTTATTCACTGAGAATAATATATGTATATTAATCAAGTTGACCCCAAGCAAGGAAGGCATAAAGCTACTAAGACAGAAGTGGTTACTAGGTGTGGAAAAATTGGAAACAGAAACTTTACTAACGAGTAATCAGTTGGGCAGTTATTAGCAATTGGCAGAGCATTTGAATCTTTAAAGATTAAACTTGGCTGGAAAGCAAAGCATGTAGTCAAAATGGAATTACACAAATGAGAAATGCGAGAAAAAAAATGTTAGCAAAGATTTCAGGGTTACAAACTGTAAATTCAAGAGATCTCGACTCTTATATTCAAAATGTCTACGTAAGTAGCTCATCCAAATAATTACCGCGAAAATATTTATAAAAAAATCACATGGAGGCTAACTTACAACAATGGGAAAGTAAATGAAGCTGAGATGTTAGATTAGGATCAGTAATATTACTGATTCTTCTTTGGATTTTATCAAGATCTAGACAAATAGCAGAAGCACCAGACTGTATATGGAAGCAATATATACATGGCCGAACGGTAGACTTATAGATACGCAGGATAGATTCGGGAGTTAGAAAATGTCTCACACAAAATAGTGAAGCAATTTTCCTATCAGCTAAGCTAATAACGTAGCAATTGATTATATATATATATATATATATATTAATACAGGTTTCATTGAATAATATAGACAAGTTTTGTCTATTAATTTTGTGTAGGATCCGTTCATACCGTCTGATATACTTGATGGTGATGTCGTTGAAAGACAACAAAAAATCACAGTATTTGTTGAATTTTTTATCAGGTCTCAGCTTTCGGCTCACATAAGCCATTATCAAAGAGTAAATATTAACACACAGTAAACATAGAACATTTAAGTTATTAACAAATATATATATATATCGAAGATGAAATTATTTAAGAATTTTTGTTCAATCAATTTTTAATATTATGTTACTTAATGTGAACGCTTATTTTGATAGTTAATTTTAACATGTCGGTGTTTCTTCAAACTACATTTACGATTTGTACCGCTACAAATTAGTAAAAAAGCTAAATATTACTCTTCTTCTTTGTACCGTGTTTCTTCAGGACGTTGGCAAACATGTCTTTCCACAATTTTGTCTAACACTTAAAATTTGCCTTTTTATTACTCTCAACATCATCCGCAATCGTGCATCTGTTTCCATCTGTCTCACTTGACTTCCTCGATTATGTGAGGATCAAATTTTCTAAGCCTTCTTCCCTTATTTTGTGTAGTAGAAATTTTAATTGTTTTCTTCTGATGTTAATTATAAATCTCTTTTTTCTTTTTTCTCTAAATCTTTGTCGTTACTCATATGTTTAGTCCATGATATTCTGAACGTCCTTATGTAGAACAAGATTTTTGTTGCTGTACGTCTGTTCTACATCTATGAAGAGATTTTTTTAAGAACAGTGTTGTCCATTCTTCAGAACCTGAAAGCTCCGGAAGAGTTCAGTATACACTAATCAGAAAATGAAAAAAATTGTTAAAAATATAAATAGCTGGCCCTATTCTTAACCGTTGTTATAAATACCCAACATATAAAATTTGCTATAAAGCATTTAAAAAAATCTATGCTAATAGTAATCTATAACTCTGGAGCTCAGAAATTCCCACAATGTAAAAATAGTACTGTGCATGAATTCTCGTATACTTTGGCAGATTGCAATTTTAACAAATAATTAATAACAAAATTAAATTGTAACATTGATCGCACAAGCAACACACTCTCTTGTAGGCTAACTTGTCTCTTTTCTTTACATCTGACCATTTCCATTAACTTTTTCTATTTACACTAATTTTTATTTGCATTTTGTCAAGAAAATAAATAAACCGAAAATCAAAATGTGCAATATATGCAACATGTGACATTTCTCAATCGTTAATATGAGTATTAATAAACAAAATATCCTAATTTCCAAATGAATATATATATATATATATATATATATATATATATATATATATACACTATAGTCATCCGCAGACAGATCTGTTTCACTGTATTACAGCTCATCAGTACGGCTTAGACTCCGGTCGCTTCCTAACCCAGGATTGAAACCTGACAGAATTTGCGTCAGTCGGCGATTCTCCCCCTAGGCCAAAAATGCAAACTTATCACTATACTCGTTTCGAAAAACCCTCCGCGTATATACGCGGAAGGAAGAAATAGTTGCAAAAAAAAAAGAAACAGCTAAGCACATGAACATCAGCCAAAGCAATTTGAACCGAGCCAGTACGTAGCCCAAAGAAAAAACCCTAGACGAGTAATCAATAATAAAAAAGCGCTCAATACGTAAGCAGAGCAGAATAAGTAAATTAACCTAGTGAGCCAAGAAACTTAATCTTTTCGCTCCATGCAATGAAATAATGCCAAACAAACGCATCGGTTGTGGGGTCTTAAAGTAAATGAAAAAAATGTTAGTGAGGAGAAAAGTCAATAAAAGAATTGAATTCAGAAAGAGAGGAGGTAGAGATTAATGCTGCATTGAATTTTTTGTGAACATCGTAGATGGCGGAGAAGCAAGAACCCTGATGATAGTTCAACAGGTGAGAGGTGTGAGAGGGAAACAATATTCGAATTGAAATTATAGTTATTTGTTTTTAATCATTTCATCTCAAACAAGGCGGTACTGCCACTGATGCGCAGGGATCTACATAAGAGTGTAAACGTTTAAGCAGGAAGAGAGCAAAGAGAAAGCCGAACTAGTTACAGGGGGTGTCCGAGAAAGGGCATAAGAAGGGTCGGGATACAGGTGTGATGCCAGTTGCGAAGGTAGAGTGAGAAGGGAAAGGACAACATGCATGGTGTGATGTAGAAAGGACGAGGGAAGGACTAGACTTAAGTTGATAAGAGATGGGAATTGACATTGCATCTAAATTTCTAAAGGTTGTAGCCGTCGAGAAAGCAAATATATGGATGGGAGCTCTACAGGCGGGAAGAGCGAGGAAAGAAGATGCTGGAGTAGAAGTGTCTGCTGCATTTGGTAGATTTAACAGTAAAAGTGTATGACCTTGTACCAATATGGTTGCTCGAGTAAATATAGCTATTGCGGTAATAGAAATACCCAGTTGTCTATATAGTCAGTCAGTTAAGTGCCATACGTGATACACGCTTGGGCGATCATGTCTCGAAAGAGACATGACTGACTGGGCAGAACATTATCCCGCAGTAGGTTGCCATTGCTTTCTGCGGTAGACTGGTTGCCGACCAAAGCTATAGAACCCAATCTGTCCTGTTATTTAACCCATAACTGGAAGGGATAGGCGGATTAGTACCTTTCCCAAGGGTATTTGCGCGTAAGTGAATGCAATGAATTCAACTGGAATTCGAACTCGGCTCCCCGATGTCTCGTTCCGAGACGATATTCAATGCACCACACATACGCTTAAATTCCCGCAGTCGAGGTATCAAGCATGATAACAATCGTCATGAGAATATTTACAGAAATTACAGATTTAAGCAACATTGCGTTTGGGGAAAATTGACTAGAGTCGAGTTGCTACATCAGAATTGAAAACATTACACATACTTCTTTGTTTTTGGTTGAGAATATTGAAATATATAGCATCAAATCAATTATTGAAGCAATATTCTATGCACTGACAACTGGCAGATTGATAAATATACAAGAAGGATTATGGTGAGAAGAATTGTCTGGCACGAAACATTGATCCTACTTTCTTGGAATCAGGCCTAATCGTTGATTCAATATAATCATTTCATTTCACATCAGTGGAAATCTTCATACCAAGAAGTAACAAAAAAATGTTTTCTTGGAGATTAGCATCAGACATGCTGATGGAAGACAAAATGGTTATCTATAACGACTAAATTATAGCAGTATATTCCTTTTTTTCGTTTGAACATTGAACATTCTCACTTTAACAATACTTTCCTGCATACCTTCTTTTAAGCCTCAATGATTTTATTTCTTTATTGTTTCTCTTCTTTTGCAGCCAAAATTTTATTCCGTTGATCTTTAACTGCCGACTTTCCATATTCTCTTTAGTTTTATCCTATCCAACATGATTCTTTCATTTAGACCAAACGTTTTTTCTTGGAATTTCTGTTCTGTTATTGTAGTTCTTGCTGAAAAGGCGGAGAACAACTTTTGATCTCTAGATTCCCAGATCATGAGAGTCGTTTTATATTTACTTTCACAAGATAAATAGTTAACAGAAACAAGTAAAAAAAAAAAAAAATGGAAAAAAGGAGGTAAAGGAAAAATATTTTTAAAGACTATAAAAAAGAAGCAAGACTGAAAGAATAAAGGACTGAAATAAGAGAGGTAAAAAGCAAGAAAATTGCAAGAGATGATTCAGAGGAACGTATTTATCAGGGAAAATTTGGGAAGTAAAATAATAGAGAAAAAAGAAAGAAAATGTAATTAAATGTAAAAGATAAAGACAAAACTTCAAGAAAGAAAAAGAAATTAGGAAGTAACAAACAAAGAAAAATGACAGAAAAAATGAATAAACAAAAGAAATTTTTAAAAAGGACGAAAGAATAAAAAAGAGAGAACAGCATAAAGACAGACTAAAAGAAAGAAAGGAAGAAAGAATATGACTATTCAGATAAAATAAACGAACGACACTGAAAAAAAGACTAAAAAATGAAAAATAAAACAAATGGCGTAAGAATAAAAAGAAATGAAATAAATAAAATTATTTAGCAAAGAAAATTAATTTATGATTGAAGGAAAGTTAAAAAAATAATCATTGATAGAAAAAAGAAAGAGACGAAGAAAGTACGTGGAAGACTAAATAAAAACGTGAGATGAAAGAAATTGAGATGAAGCAAATGTATAAAAAAGAATGGAAGATTGAAAAAAAAAAACAAGAAAGAAAAAATAAGCAAATGGAAAAATTTAAAAAAATAAATGTATGAAAATCAAAAAATGATGAAGAAGAAAAAATGAAAAAAAACGAAAGAAAAAAGATATTAAAGAAATAAAAAGTAAAAAAGAAAGAAAGAAAGAATAAAAATAAAGAAAGAGTCGAAATAAATTGAGACAAAATTGTTCATGAAATAAAAGAAGCAGGAAGGTAAATGTAATCAAGGAAAAGAAAGAAAAAAAGCACATAAATAGAAAGAAAGAAATGATAAAACAAAATGAAAAGAAAGAAAAAAAGAATGTATTCAAAATTAGAGGAAAAAAGCGGGAAATAAAAGCTGAATCAAAAAGTCTTTTGATGAAGGCAATATCATCCAGAGAAATAGAAAAAATCAATAAGTTTTATTCCTGATATTCTTGCTTGCGTAATTACGGTCAATGCCGCAGAAATATGTGAGATAGTTTGATAGTGGAGGGTGTGACCCACTATCTGCGTGGGGCACGCAGATAGTGGGTCACGCCCACCTCTATTATAATGTTCTTGAAAAATATGACCCAGCATTGATGATAGGAAATATCTTGAATATATACAGGATGCGATGGGTAAATTGTCAACATTTTACATTTTCAAATTTGCGCATTGTTTATTACTGATTTTGCCGACGGTGCAATATAGTAGGATCAGTTGGGCACCGTCTGTGAGAAAAAGAGTACCATGAAAGCCTTCACTTCTCCAGAAATTTGGAAAAGGTACGGTGAACTACGTGTGGGATCGGTCAAGCAAGGGACCAACAAGACTCGTTTTTGCGTCATTTTGATAAATATATCTGTTAATATGATATGTTAGTGTCATTTTTATTTTAGCGTAATATATATATATATATATATATATATATATATATATATATATATATATATATATATGCTCTCACACCGTGATTGAACACTCTGGAAGAATGGTAGACTTTGTAAAGCAGTAACTACTCTGGCATCTACGCATCGTTCATTCAACAATGAATTAGAACACTCTCAGCTATTGGGCGTGTATAAAGATAATATACACGCTAAAAAGTTTGCCTTCTTCTACCGAGCGACCGTAGCTCAGAGGTAGATCCGCCGAGTGATTCGGTCGGGTTTTAATCCTGGGTAGAAAACGATCAGCTGTCTAACAGTACTGATGAACTGTGATACAGCGAAAGAGATCTGTCTGTGGATGACTATATATATATGTGTGGTCAGAAAACAAGAGGAAAACTATATTTCTTTTCATTATTTAAGCATACTGTTCTTTTCTCAGATTATAACTGAGTATACTTTTGCACACACACAGACACACATATATGTTTACTACTTTAAACGTTATTTTTAGTGAATGCTAATATTTGAGTATATGCTCCATTTATTTTTCAACATTATTTTGCTACGTTTACTGGCTTGAGTATTCGAGAAATCTTATTTCATTTACTCCTTTACAGATAAATCCGTGGTTTGATCTGACGTTTATCTGAGCTCTCGACTACGAAGACATTCTTAATCATGTATAGTTATATCTACCTTTGAAGCACACTTTACTCATTCAGTTTTCTGCACGAAACGAGAACAAACCAATTTCTGTAGAATAATTAGATTATATTTTTTAGTTCGACATATTTATATTACTTATCAAAATCCATATTTGAGTAGACACTACAAGTTTTTTAAAGTATTTTTTATTTCGTCTACCGTCTGACAAAAGTAAAAATACTGTTTTAAAAGTAAAACATACTATTACGTTTGTCTCCATTATAATTAGAAGCCAGGATATGAAAACAAAAGTTACAGACAAGAGTATTAACGTGATTGTTAGTCGTTGTTCTTTACAAGCGATTAAAAGAATCTTACTGTGGAACGCCCTGTCAGCTGAGCATCAGAATACGCCTAAATTACATCCGGGTCCTGGGTTTGACGATCTGACAGCAAGGCCTCTAATTGAGAAGTGTTGGAACCACCATTTAATTTAAGTTGTTCCAAACTTCTTGATCCGAGTTATGAGCACTTGTGTGGGCCCCAGGTATGGACAAATAGTTACCGCCCCCCAAACTGGGGTCAAAACACTATGTAAGTGTAGAAACTGATTTTTATAATTAAAATTCCAGCAATATTTTTTGGAGAAGAAATTATTACCAGCAACACATTTTTGAAGGAAGACATAATACCAGCAACATATTTATCATGTAAAAATATTACTAATGATACATTTTTGAAAAAATATATAAACAGCTACATATTTTTGAAGAAAAAATATCAATAATACATTTATCGACAAAACCCTGTTTACAAAAAAAAGTTCATATAAACCTGATCTACAAACTGATTTCTTATATATTTTATTCATACAAATCTATTGTAAAAGTTTTGTCGGCATTAAATAGACCATTGAGATTGATGTGTCGAAAAAATGAATCTAACTGAACAGTATTGTGGAGGACCGCACATCTACATAGCAGAGTATTAACAATACAAATAGTATAAACCGTGTTCATGTTACGTATCAATTCAAATCAAGATTTCTGCTAAAAAATGCATGTATTTTCTACTTTGCTTTATACCAGCTCCCGGGTACTGAAATTGAAAGATTGAGTGAAAATCTATAAACAAGGATAATAATAATAATAATAATAATAATAATAATAATAATAATAATAATAATAATAATAAGCTTATAAATACCTAGGTGTAAATGAGAGCGAAAACATTCACCATAAAAAAATGAAAGAAATAGTGCGTAAAGAGTACTATAGAAGGCTACGAATGATATTAAAAACTGAATTAAATTCACAGAATAGAGTTATGGCCATTAATAGCCTTGCAATCCCAGTTGTCCAATATAGCTTCAACATCTTAAACTGGACTCTAAACGACATCAGGCGAATGGATGCTAAAACAAGAAAGCTTCTTTCTAAGCATAGGATGCATCACCCAAAGGCTGATGTAGACCGTCTATACATACCCCGTAAAGAAGGTGGAAGGGGTCTTATTCAGCTGGAATTGTCATACAAGACAACAACTATTGGCTTACTAACATACATAGAAACAACAAAGGATTGGATGATACAATTAGTAAGGCAACATGAAGAAAGAAAGAAAAAATATTCAATAATAAAAGAAGGCAGTAAATACAAACAAGAATTACAGTTAGTAGATTCTGTAGAAAAGCAAAACAGTCTGATCTACATTAATGATCTCCCCGACACAATTAGATCCCAAGTTGGCATGTATGCCGACGACACAACAATCTACTCCCGCATCGATCAGAAACCAGGTCTGGACGACAAAGTGAACCTCGCTGCCGCACTGGAAAGGGACCTCCAATCCGTAGTGACCTGGGGTAGGAAATGGTTGGTAAATTTCAATGCCTCCAAAACAAAGCTGTTATCAACTAACCACCATAGACTATCGCATCTACCTCCCATTAGCATGGGACAGGCTAGCCTCCCAGAGAGTAAAATACTACGCCTCCTTGGCCTTACACTCTCGGCGGACCTCAAATGGAATGACTATATTGAATCCATTGCCAAATCTGCTGCTATGAAAGTCGGCTCTCTGTGCAGGGCCCGGAAATTTTTCCCACCTGAAACTATTCTGCACATATACAAATCTACCATCCGCCCGTGTATTGAATATTGCTGCCATATCTGGTCGGGTGCCCCTGCTGCTCTCCTTGGGCTTCTTGACAAAATACAAAGGAGGATCTGTAACGTGGTTGATACTAACTTGGCAGACCGGCTGCAGCCGCTCTCACACCGGCGTGATGTAGCTTCCCTGTGCCTCTTCTACAAGTACTTTCATGGCTTCTGCTCCGATGAGCTTGGATCACTGGTGCCGCCCAAGCACGAATTTACACGAGATACTAGATTAGCAACTAGGTCCCACCCTTTTACAGTTAAACAAATAAGATGTAACCGTAAATTCTACTCCAACAGCTTCTTTTCTCGCGCTTCCCGCCTGTGGAACTCCCTTCCACAAGTCTGCTTTCCCGACAGTTACAATCTCCAGGTGTTTAAATGTAGGGTCAATAGACACCTCCTATCACACTAACTCCCAACTATTCTCACAACACTCTCATCTACCCAACCCTCATTCTCGGTATCCTCACCCGCCTATCACCCACCCTCTGTTATGTCCTATATTTAACCAGCCTTTCTCCTCTCTACGTAGCCCCCTGCACAGTAGTGGCAGTGACATGCCTTGCTTGGGGTGAAACGCTTATAAAAAAAAAAAAAAAAAAAAAGTAGCCAAGAACCAACTATTGCGGCAAAAAATATGAAAATGAAAGCCAAAGATAAAGTTCTTGAAAAGATGAAACAGCGCTGGCAAGACAAACCTCTGCATGGCCAATATCCAGTACGTGCCAATAAATCCAATGTTGACAAAGTTAATACTCATCGATGGTTACGTGCATCTGGATTAAAGTCTGAAACTGAAGGATTTATACTTGCAGCACAAGACCAAAGTCTTTTCACGAGAAACTTTCAGGCAAATATTATGCATAATAATATGGATCCAAAATGCAGGTTTTGTGATAAACACCAAGAAACAATAGCCCACCTAATCTCAGGCTGTTCTGTGCTTGCCCCAAACGAATATAAAAATCGCCACGATAGAGTTGGGCAATATTTACATTGGGCAATGTGCAAACATTATGGAAAAGCTGTAAACAAACACTGGTATGAACATCATCCAGCACCGGTTACAGAAATAGAAGATGTAACCATTCTATGGGATTACACCATCTACACAGACAGAAAAATTGAAGCAAACAGGCCAGACATTATTGTTAAAAACTAGAAGGAGAAAACTTGTCTATTAATTGATATGGCTTGTCCAGCGGATTGTAACATAGCAACCAAGGAATTTGAAAAACTGTCAAAATATAAAGACCTGGAAATTGAAATAGAAAAAATGTGGAAATTGAAAACAAGAGTTGTGCCAGTGATAGTAGGTGCACTTGGAATGATAAAAAATGGAACAAAACAACACATTGAAAGAATCCCTGGAAACCCCAGCTTAAGAGATATACAAAAAATTGTCTTATTAAGTACAGCCCACACAGTAAGGAAAACTTTATCTATGTAATGCTGGAGATGATAGGGAAGATAGAAAAACATGAAATGGAGCCATAACAACACGCCACTACCTGCCTTAGGTCTCCCCGCAGACTTGGTTGGTAGTGAGACCAAAGCAGAAATCGAAATATGATGAAAAATGACATAATAATAATAACAAATGTGAGAATTGAAAACAAGAATAGTGCCAGTGATAGAAGATGCGCTAGGAATGATAAAAAATGGAACAAAACAATACATCGAAAGAATCCTTGAAAATTATTATTATTTTCAATTCCCACTTAAGAGACATACAAAAATTGTCGCAAGTACAGCTCACTCACTAAGAAGAACTTTGTCCATGTAACGCTGGTGATGTTACGGGATATAGAAAAACAAACGATATGTAGTCATAACAACACACCACTACCTGCTTTAGGTCGTTCCACAGATTTGGTAGGTATTGTGATTAGAGCAGAAATCGGATTATGATGTACATGACAAAATAATAATAATAATAATAATAATAATAATAATAAGAAGAAGAAGAAGAAGAAGAAGAAGAAGAAATTTGAAAAACTGTCAAAATATAAAGACCTGGAAATTGAAATAGAAAAATGTGGAAATTGAAAACAAGAGTTGTGCCAGTGATAGTAGGTGCACTTGGAATGATAAAAAATGGAACAAAACAACACATTGAAAGAATCCCTGGAAACCCCAGCTTAAGAGATATACAAAAAATTGTCTTATTAGGTACTGCCCACACACTAAGGAAAACTTTATCTATGTAATGCTAGGGATGATAGGGAAGATAGAAAAACATGAAATGAAGCCATAACAACACGCCACGACCTGCCTTAGGTCTCCCCGCAGACTTGGTTGGTAGTGAGACCAAAGCAGAAATAGAAATATGATGAAAAATGACATAATAATAATAATAGCATTATCATTAATACTAGTGATAGTGCCATACTAAATGTTAAAGATATATCAAACTACGTGTTTGAGAAAATTACAAACTACTTTGATCTGAATGTTTAGATGGCAAGATTGTTTGGAGTGTAGGAATGGAATGTCACAGTGATTCTAGTAGTGATTATATATCAGGATTATTCATATTAATACTGTGTGACTTCTTTGATCACTAGTATAGCATACCAACTTATCTAAAAATAAGCTCTTTTGGCATATTTTCAGAAAAGTGTTGTCTGTCTGATCTCATTGTTGCGACTTGCCAGATGACTTAGTATAATGTGTCTGTTCAAAACCTTACACGCTGTGACAAGACATAATTATAATAACAAACACTGTGTTTTACAGAAAAATAACATTACTAAAAACACATTTTTTCTGGAGGATAAACATTTTGATCATGCTCAAATATTGGTGCTCAACATGAAAAGACTGAGGATTTATTACAGAAGATGACAAAAAGTGTAAATTAAGAGCGAGATAAAAAAAAACGTAACCTTTGCAATTAAAGTAAATGTAATAACTAAGAGATAATGCTTGTAATTATTGTGGGAACCTACCTACAAATGGACTCGTCCATATCTTTATAATATGGCTACCAACTCTGAGTGGGTGTCACTGAGTAGTAGACTTGCCTCTGCAACTACTGACACTGTCAGCTCTCTGCCTTCGGGTGGACAGCGCTTTCTACCTTCGGGCTGAGAGCACTAACCCAGTCGTGGTTTCACCGAAGGATAGAATCACGGCTGGGGAAAGATAGACAAATATTTTTGGCCGGGCTATATGGCCCGGAAGGCCCACATTAAAAAGACCTTGTGTCTCATTTTGGCTTAAGTGGAGTGGTGACTAAATACTGTCACTGAGTAGTAGCCACAGAGTCAGTGAATGAGTGAGTTAGGAGGCCTGCGAGAAAAAAGTTTTCTCCAGTCCACGTTTACCTTTGTACTACATTTTCCGAGAATATACTATTCAACCTTATATCCGAAATCGTGTTATCTTTCTATAGCACTTCGGCCATAACACTGGCGAAGAAGAATATTCGAAAATTCGTTGTAGTCAACATTCTAAACAAAAACAGTTAAGCTGCACCTAGATTCTAGCTAGGATCTATCAATTATTAATCTTCACACTGGGAGGAAATAAAAAAAACAACGATGAAAAAGGCAAACAAAACAGCCCGTGCTGTAAAAGGAGACCAAATCAAATATAAAGATGAGCTAACGCTACCTGTAACACTAAATGGCATCACAAAGAAACTAAAAGTTTTCGTCCATAAAATCTCACAGAATTTTTGGGAACTGATTGGATGGAGCAATTTAAGTTGTGGGACCAACCAATCCTCAATTTTTGCCAAAAGGTGGAAAATATGACAACAAATGCCCAAAACCTGAAAGACAAATTAAAAGAAAGATTTTCCGATGTTTTCAAATGCCAGATTCAAGCTGAAGAAAACGTTCAACCTGTTTTCAAAAGAAAAAAATGTCCCATTTGCATCAGTAGAAAAGATAAACGAAGAATTAGACCAACTAGAAAATGCCGGTATATTATCCAAAGTGAGTTTTAACGAATGGGCTGCCCCCGGGGTATATGTAAGAAAAAAGTCCAACTAAATTCGCGTCCGTGCGGATTTCTCAACGGGCCTCAATGCCCCTCTAAAAGATTACCATTACTCTCCTTCCACACCGGAGGAGGTATTTAATAAACTGTATGGTGGGGAAATATTATCCAAATTGGACTTAAGCTTCAAATCCCTGTACGCAAAACTTCTATGTATCAACACCCATAGGGGTTTATACAAGTTTGATAGATTGGCATTCATGGTCAAAGTGGCACCCGCAATATTCCAGCAGGTCCTGGATACTATGCTGGGCGGCCTTGACTTCACCTGTCTGACATTGTAATAGCAAGCAAATCTACCGAAGAACATCGCAAACAGATCTACAAGTTTTTGAGAGAATGCAGGATTTCGGGTCCAAGAGAAAAGAATCGAAATGTGATTGTTATACGAATGAAATAAGGTATCGCGGGAATATCATTGACAAGAATGGAAGACGGCCTGACCCACAGCGGGAAGAAGCTATAAAAATATGCCTTCTTCAAAAGATGTCAACGAACTCCAAAGTTTTCTTGGACTTGCCAACTATTAACAAATATTCATAAAAATCATACACCAGTTACGCGCTCCACTAAATGAATTGTTAACAAAAGAGAAAATTTAGAAATGGACAACTGAGTGTCAGTCAGCTTAAAAATATATTAACATCAGAACTATTTCTGACTCACTTCAACCCCCAATTAGATATCATTGTGGCCTGCGATGCTAGCTCGTACGGTATCGGAGCGTGTATCCTACATCTTATGCCAGACGGTGCAAAGAAACCCATAGCACACGCGTCAAGAACGTTGCTACCCAAAGAAAAGCGTACAACCAAATTGAAGAAAAAGCCCTCAGTATTATTTTTGCGGTAACAAAATTCCACGGATATCTGCATGGAATGTTTTTCAATCTACAGACCGATCATAAATCATTATTAACGATATTTGGCTCAAAAATGGGATTACCAGTTTATACGACAAATAAATTTTGAGATGGGGTACCATTCTTCTCAACTATAATTTTAAGTTAGAGTACTTACCAACTAATAAAATTGGTCATGCAGATGATCTATGCAGTCTAATCGCTAATCAAAGTCAACCACTTGAAGACTCAGTTATAGCAGCTCTTCGTTCAGACTTTGAAATAAAATCAATCATAGCGAATACCGTCTGAGATCTACCTGTAACATTGTCGGAAATCAAAAAACGAAGCTCTAGAAGATGATTTTATTTCCGAGATAAAACGTAAAATGGCAACAAAAAATAAAAGCGTGTCGGGTGTCTACTCACTATAAGACAATGTCTTATTATACAGCGAAAGAGTAGTAATACCAAAAAAATATAGAAGCGAATTTTAAAAGACTTCCACGGGGGACACCCTGGTAGAAACCGTATGAAGAGTCTCATGCGGAATTATGTCTACTGGCCTGCGATGAACAAGGACATAATGGAAATAATTAACACATGCAGAGGATGCGTCTTGGAGGCCAAAGCACCACCTACCATTTTCAAACCCTGGCTAAAAACGGACCAGCCTTGGTCACGTATACATATTTTTGGTAGACCGATTGACGATTATTATTACTTAATCGTTGTTGAGAGTTACTCCAAGTGGCCGGAGGTCTTAAGATGCAAGAGGCTGACAACGGCTGTAACAATCAGTTTCATATATAAACTGTTTACGAGATTTGGAGTTGGGGACTGCATTGTCAGCGACAAGTGTACACAGTTTACGTCAGCAGAATTTAGGAATTTTTGCGACATCTTCCAAGTCATGCACATTACTACGCCACAATACCATCCTAGATCAAATGGACAAGCAGAGAAGTTCGTGAACACACTTAAAAGAGCATTTAAAAAAGCTCAAGGAACTCCTACTCACATAGCATCAGAGCAGTCTTTCCAAGTTTATCGCATAACACTGATCCCGAATACACCATCAACTGGCTCTCCGGCAGAAACTATTTCTGCCAGAAAGGTGCGATCCGTGATTGACAAATTAATTCCCAAACAGTCAAAAATAGGTAAGAGCAAAAAAGTAAAAAAGAAAAAAAAAAAGTAAAAAAAGCGATTTCACCCAGGTCAGAAAATTTTCTTTAAAAGTTTCCAAAAGAATATGCCGTACTGGGAGGAGGACACAATCACTTGAAGGATCAGCGAGATGGTGTTTATAATACCGGGACCAAAACATACCAAACAAAAGACACATTAATTAAATAAAAAAACGCCATAAAATGGATTCTAGCAGCACAAATGATGAAGTGGAAGAACCCATCGAGATCATTTGCGACGCATTTGACCTCGATCCCCTCAACATATGCCCGAAGGTCGGAGAGAAAGAGGAAATTTACCGAGCCTTTAACAATCAATCCCAAAGAGAAAAGGTACTAAATTTCAGGAAAATAATAATCCCTTTTACAGAGTAAAAGGCTTGGAAGTGGGTATTATATAGATTTGTCAACACCATTATAATATGGCTACCAACACTGTGTAGGAGTGACTGAGTAGAAGCCACATAGTGAGTGAATGAGTGAGTCAGGAGGCCTGCTAGAAAAAGTACTCTCCAGTCCACGTTGACCTTTGTACTACGTTTTCCGAGAATATACTATTCAACCTATCTGAGTCCGTGTTATTTTTCTATGGCCCTTCGGTCTTAACAGTAATTAATGTGAGTAATAGAAATAAAAGGCAGGATAACAAAGAATTTTAAAATATTTAAAGTGAAATGATTTAACAAAACGTATCTCTTTAGATAAAATTTCATAATGTAAGATACTATATCTCAGAAAGAATCAAAAGAAAAGTTTAACAAGTAATTTTATTTGCTGTTATATATATATATATATATATATATATAAAGAGAGGGAGAGAGAGAATGAAAATGAATGTCGAGAAACTTGTCACTTAGCTGAGCGGTGTTCTCTCAAGGGTGGTTTTAAAATCAAAATTTGTCTTACTCTGATACCGGTTGCCACCCTAGGGTATGGAACTCAGTCTGTACTGCTATTTATTTATAGCTGGAGGTTGGGAGAGAAAAAATAGATTCATACCTTTCCCAAAAGTGTTAGGACGTAAGTGTAATGAATTGAACTGGACTAAAATGATAAATATTTACCGAAAAAGACAACAATTTTCTTCACGAGAAAATAGAAGAAGGAGAAAAGTGAGCACGACTAAAACACTAATTTTTTTAATAAAATGAAGGTGGAGAAAAAACAAAGGGAATATACTAGCAAAAGAGCTAAATTAAATAATTACAGGAGAGTATGAAATGAAAAAATTCACTCACCTACCAAATAGATTATCTAGGGAGCGAACAAGATATTCTTTTTGTCTGTACAGAGACAGATAATGTTACTTAATAAGAACCTCTTTCTATATATGTAAATATTAAGCTGATATATATATATATATATATATATATATATATATATACACTAGCAGTATAGCCTGGCGTTGCTCGGGTGTAATGAAAGCTTTAAAACTAATCCATGGTCCTGGAGCTCAGAGATTTTGGGCGTTGTTACGAAAGACTAAAAAGCTATAGTTGTTTCCAGTTAAAGCGAAACCGTAGACTGAAAGAAAAATGAATGGATGTAAGTCAAATTTTGATTTCCTGGTATCGATATCAAATAAGTTTTTTGTTGTAAACTGAATTTTGAAGGCTAAATAAGTCCTCTGAGTAAATGGTATCATGGCTGAGACTAAGAACTACAATTATACCTACTTAGAGCCAAACCCGAAGCAAAAACTAAAATAAAAGGGCTGAAAAAATTCAGACATAGAGGCAGATAAACAAACACACACAAACAGCTTGCATTATATATATATATATATATATATATATATATATTATCGATATTCTGCACTATTGTAAGAACTGCAACTTTGAAACTTCTAAATATCGTTTCTTATGTCTTTGTCTATGAGTGTATCAAATTTGATTCAAATCGGACCACTCCTTCTATAACCCAATTTTTTCGATTATCAATTTTCGATTTTTATCGACAGTACCTCGACACAAAACCTAGCTAAGAACACTCGCAGACGCTTATAGTACAACTCTGTAAATTTTCAAGAAAATCGGTTCAGTCGTTTCCAAGTCTATAGGTAACGGACACACACACACAGACAAAGTTCCATTTATAAATAAGTTTATATATATATATGCGTGTATGTGTGCGTGCGTGCGTGTGCGTGTCTGTGCATATGCAAGTATATTATTTATATATATGTATGAATATTAAAAAATATACACACGGTTACACACATATAAGTAGATATTTTCAGGTATTAATAAAACAGTGATCGATGTAATATAACAGAGTTATTAAGTATATTTTAATAAATATACATATTATCCTATGTCTGTAGGAGGGAGAGAGAAATTAATTAATGAGAAACAAAAAAATAAGAAGAGAAACATTTGAGGAAAGATAATATGCAAGCAAATAATAAAGAAACAAAAAATATCGAAGGAAAAATAAATTCATGATTTACAGAAAGAAAGGCGATTTGAAGGAAAATGAATAAAATAGGGAAGAAAGGAAAAACAGATACGCTTTGGAAGAATGTGAATGAAAGAAAGAATTAAATAAAATTGTATGAAAAAGAAAGAAAGAAAAAAGAAAGAAAGAAAGAATGAAGGAAACACGTGTTGGCTGAGAAAGAAAGAAAGAAAGAAAGAAAGAAAGAAAGAAAGAAAGAAAGAAAGAAAGAAAGAAAGAAAATGAGGGGCTGGAGGAAAATGAATAAACGAGTGAAAGAAAGAAAAACGAAAGAAAAATGCTTTGGAGGAAAAACGAATTAATAAAAAAGAAAAGACCGAAATAAAGAAGTTTTGGAGGAAAATAAAGAAATTAAATTAAAAAATAAGAAAGGAAAATGAAAAAGAAGGCGACAAAGCTTCCAAAGAAAACGCAAGAAGAAAATAATCTTTCGTAAAAAGGAATTAATAAAAGTGAAGAAAATAACCAACAGAACAAGAAAGATTAATAGAATTGAGACACGAGAAGAAATGTGTGCGCAGTAAGAATGGGTAAAATCGAAAGATTGAAGAAAAACTGATAAAATAAAAAATTAAAAAAAGCGGGTGGTGGTGGTCGTCGCTGGGGGAGGGAAAAGCCTCGTAAGGGACACGACTCTTTGTAAACACTATTTCCTTTTTTAAATACAGAAGAGTCTTTCCAACTAAGTCGGACGATGCAGACGAGCTTTTCAATTTTTCACTTTAAATAGACCTTAACTTTTATGTCAGAAGAAAAAAGTTCTTAATCTTACTGTTGGCTGAGGGGATATTTCATGTCATGTCAAGAAATTCATCGCCAACATCAAACTTAACATACATAGGTATATATCTGTATAAGTAAAATCCCCACACACACCACACACATACAGAGAGAGAGAGAAAGAAAGAGAGAGCTAGAGAGAGAAAAGCATGCACAGATCCTGTCGCAGATGTTTTCCCTCTCTCTATATATTTCTGTTACTATCTCTCTCTCTGTCTCTGTCTCTCTCTATCTCTCTCTATATATAGACAATTTACAAGACTTATCCCTTTGTCACTAAGCCCATCTACATCCCATACACAATTCGCCAAATATAAGACAAGAGACTTTCCATTCATTTCCACACCACCTGAGGACACATTGTCATTTCAATGTCGAAACAAAATGAAGTGGATAAAAATTTGTACATTTTCTAAACTTTAATTTATAATATATATATATATATATATATATATATAACCTTTGAGATTTGAAATAGAAATCACTCGACTGGCAGTCGAGAGTGAGGGAAAATTTACTCGCCCCAAAATCATTTTACTCGTCAGACTCCATTTTCTGAATAATCGCTTTACGTAAACATTACACTGACGGAAAAAAAAAATTAAATCAAAAATTTCGAACGTGTTAGAAAGGATTTAAATTTTTTAAAAATTTGATCTTTCATCTTAATAATAGCATAGACATTTTGACGATAAAACTTTGTTTTTAATAAGTTTGAGCCCTTTTAACATCATGATATGCTGTTTTTTTGTGGGCGGGGGTATTGAGTGGAAGTACCTAAATTCCTAGTTTCTTTCTTCTGTTTGAATACGACCACCATCTCATAGAGGATAAAAAAATAAGAAATCTGATTTTCTCAACGATTTTTTATGAAAAAATTATTTGCATAATTTGTTTTTCGGTATCTGTTGAAAGAAGTATGCGTTTTTTTTTCTTTCAAAAGTTCAATTTTACTTTTCGTTAGCGGGGAGGAAATATAGATGTTGAGTCAAGAATAATATTTTTCCAAATGAGTTTCTAAAAATCTGTGAGCGTCTTTAATCTGGGCGACAAAGACATTTTAACTCCACTCTGGAAGCGTTAATTAAACAAATGTTTACACTGACCCGGACGATAAAAGCATAAAAGCGAGACAGAAACTTGTCTATCTAAATTTCGACGTGAATCAGGCGCCATGAATAAGACCAAAGAGTTCAATAATGTCATTGTATGTCATTCTAAGTAACTTATGAATTTTCAATGACATACTTTCGGGTTGTAAAAAGAAATAAAATTCCTTTTTCTATATTTGAAGGACCACGTTTCATTGGGCGAGTTTTAATCGACTGCGGGTAAGTAAAGCAATAAAGTTTAAACGCCCAATTAAGTTTTTAATCGACTGAAATCGAGTGAAATCTCAAAGGCTATATGGACTGTAAGTGAGAAGTCGGAGAGCCGAATTTGAATTTTAGTTGCATTCGTTGCATTCACTTACAGGCAAACTATATTGGAAAATGGATTTTCCATCTGTTCACTCCCCAGCTATAGGTCAAATAGCAGGATATATTGACTTCTAAATCCTTGGTTGGGAATCTGTCTACAACATAGTCAGTCATAGATCGAAAGACGTATGATCGCGTAAGCGTGTATCACGTATGCTACTTAACTGACTGATATATATATATATATATATATATATATTATAAGGAAGTAAAAATAACTGGTAGATTAAAACCCACTGTATACACACACTTTTAACCATATGGTTAGCACTAAGTAAGGGCTGAAGTTTCTCAATGTAATTGAAAAACATTTCCCTAGTAATAACCATCTAGGCAAATTTTTGAGATAAAAATATCCTTAAATTAAATTATAGTTGTACAAATAATTTAGAAACATTTATAAAAATCATAATAATAAAATCTTAAATCAGCACGTAAACATAGTAACAATAGTTATCCGAATAATGAAAAAAACAAAAATAAAATTTACATTATTATCGTAATCCTAATGATTGCCCACTATATATAAATAGGTGTCTAACAAATTCTATTGTGTTCTAATGTACTATAACATAAAATGAAAACCCAACTATTAGATTACACTGGAACTACTAGGAACACTTTTAAGAATCGTTGGTATTTCCATTTAAATTCCTTCAAAAAATAACACGTACCGAAACCAAACATACTTTTCTGCGTAGTTTTGGAAGTTAACAATTACAAACAACCACCAAAATAAAATGGAAAATTCTGGGAAAAAACAAAAATCTGTACGTCGTTTTATAACATTTGCCCTCGGTGACTGAATGAAAAAATGCAGATTTTAAGGTTCCCTAAAAATGAAGTACTACTAAATCATAGAGATGCATTGACAATTTTATGTAAACATCGAAAATATCTTTCTCTAAAATTTAAGTAATTATAGTTGTTCATTTATAAATTATGTTCGAATTAAAAATTAAAAAAATTAAAAATTAAAAATTATTTTACTAAAATAAATAGCCAACACAGTACTTATTTGGTTTTTATAAGTACAATATACGTTAGTATACCATAAATATTAATTTTAAACTAAACGTTGTAGCCCCTTTAACTCATGAAGTAGTATAAAATAAAATAAAAAAAACAACTAAAATCTAACCTGCTGTTAAAAATTATTGTTTACCCATTCAAATAATGTGTTGTCCCACTATGTATCTTACACAGACAAAATTAAAAAGTGTCATGCTACTCTGTTTCCTTTCGCGACCCTAATCTTCAAGTTCATAGTTCAAACTAATACTCATTTGTAACTCAAACAATAGTGATACACCTGCAAGCATTTTTACCAACTACCGCTTCCTAATTTTCTAAATAGCCATAAACTCCTCTTGTATTTTCTCAATAAATCATTTTCACTATTTATTTCAAAATATCACCTGAAGAAGAACAGTATTGTTCTGAAATATGCTATTTTTGTGCAGTGATATAATGCTTTTATAGACCATTTTAATAACAAAATTACACAATATATATAGTCATCCGCGGACAGTCCTGAAAGTAGACCGAATTGACATCAGTCAGAGATTCTAATTCTAAGCTGTAGGCGCTCGGTGGGGGAAGGCGGATTTTATCGTGTTATCTACACAATGTAAACACATGTTAGTTGCTGAGTGTGTTCAAATTCATTACTGAATTAACGATGGATAAATGCGTTAGTAGTTTCTGTTTTAAAAGTCTACCATTTCTTCATAGTGTTCAATGGCGTCCGAGAGCGTAAATGGTAATCCACAGACATTCCTGTTTCGCTATAAAATATATATATATACGAACATGCCAATAGCAATAGTGCAGGTAACTAGAATCCTTTAAGAGTCTAAGATCTGCTCTATACTTGTTGGATGGACGACGTGGGAGAGATATTGAACCAAGGTATCTGGATAGTGGTCAGAAGCTCGTTAAAAAGTTATAGCAACAACATTATTCGGAAATCTCTAGGATGTTATCTTAACCAGTTGCAGCCTTTTGAAACGCTGTATTAGCACATTGTTTTGGGGATAGACTACATTCAAGAATGAGAATTGCTCCAGTATGCAGAGTCTAGGCCAGATTGGGTAGTGATTAGTCAGTATGTGAGGGTGACAGTGATGCCTTCTGACAGTGATGCATTTCTTTGGTGTAAGTTATAGATATAAGGCAGTGAAGCCGACAGAGAGACGCAGCAATTTTGAAATGTTAATTTCGATAGACTGACTAAAGCCGCATTTGGCGGGATGATAAGACAAAGATTGGACATGAGTTGTTTTGAAGTTCTTCCACCCACTGCCGCCTAGAATCTGTCCCTCTCGTATAATACAACGAGTATGAAAAGAAACTTTCTTTCAATTATATAGTCTATTAAGTAGCTATGGAGCCCAAGTGACGCCACGAAACGCAGCTGTACAAATAATCACAGAATAGTGAAACAAATGCGAAGAACCAATTGGAAAAGGAAACTGGAAATGGGATTCACTAAAGGAAGCTACAGTGTTCACGAGCAAACAACATTGCCCCCAAAGAAATCAGATGCAGAAGAAAACAAGGTGACAGAGAATGATTCCAAGACATGGAATGGAATACAGGAAACTACACAAGGAAAGAAGAAGAAAATACAGACAGATTAATGGGGAATGGCTTAATGACAAATGTGCAGAAGCAGAGAGACTGAGCAGGCATATTAAAGCAGACACGGACAAATAAATAAAAGAACTGACAGGAAAATCCTGCTCTTTAACAGGATGTATAAAAACCAAGGATGAAACAATCATATTGGAGAAAGAGGAAATACTCCATCGATGGGAAGAATATATAAAAGATTTTTCCATGACAAAAGAGAGACAACCGATAATACACAAAGATGAAGATGGACCGGAAATATTAAAGTCTGAAGTGGAATCTGCAATAGCCAAACTGAAAGAAAAAAGCAGCGGGACCAGACGGCATAGTCATACAGCTGCTGATAGCCCTGGAAGAATTTTACATAGAGAAGATTACAGAAATAATAAATGAAATTTATAATAATGGTGTAATACCAGACGACCTAGGCAAGTCGAATTTCATAGCATTGGTGCAAAAGAGTGCGAACTCAACCGAACAATCAGTTAAATGAACCACATGACAAAATTGATCGCCCGAATCCTGATGAATAGAGCAAGAATCAGAATCAGGCCAAATATAGGGCAAGAACTGTGCTGGTTCATCAAAGATACTGTAACAAGGAACGCCATATTTATGATCAAGAAGCTCTCCGAAAGGGCAATACAAATGAAGAAGGACATGTACCCATGTTTTATCGATTATGCAAAGGCGTTCGGCAAAATACGCCACAAAGAATTGATGGAGATGCTCGTTAGCCTTGATATATTTCGGAAAGGCATAAGATTAACCAAGAATCTTTACTGGCAGCAAACTGCTTTCATTCGGACAGGTAACGGATTCAGCAGATATACAAAGATAGAAAGGGGCGTAAGACAAGTATGTGTTTTTCACCGGATCTATTCAACATGCACAGCGAGACTATTTTGAGGACCCTAGAAGTTATGCCAGGATTAGTAATCGGAGGCTACAATTTGAATAACATATGGAACGCAGATCATTCAGTGCTGATTGCCGACACGGAAAGGAAACTACAATACACCCTACAGAAGGTAGCTGAAGGGAGTGAGAAGAAAGGACTACAAATAAACTGCAAGAAAACCGAATGCATAGTCATCAGCAAAAAGTGTTGCTCAAAAGACCAAATACAGGTGAGGGATCCTAAAATCAAGCAGCTCCAAACATTTAAATTATTTGGAGTTGTTCTAACGAAAGACGGAAAGTGTGACACAAAAATCCGAAGTCGAATTGGCATGATGAAGGACGCGTTCCAGAAGCTGAGTAAAGTATTCAGAAACAGGAATCTTTAGCTGGAAACAAAGAAGAAAATACTGGATTGTTATGTGATGTCAGTAGTTCAATATAGCAGTGAATGCTGGACAATATCATCAAAGATGAAGGAAAAACTTGAAGCAACTGAAACATGGTTCTAGAAAAGCATGTTGTAGATATCATGGATCGAGCATGTGAGCAATGATGAGGTCTTGGAAAGGATGAAAACGAAAAGAAAATTAATACTGAGCATTAGAAAGAGACAGCTAAAGTTGATGGGACATGCAATGAGAATGGAGGGTTTGGAGAACCTGATACTAACAAGCCAGATAGAGGAAATAAGAGACAGGGGAAAGCAGTGTATAAAATACTTGAAGGGCCTAAGCAGGTGGATGACAGAACGGGGATTGCGTGGTGTAACAGGAGAAAGGGATAGGGAGAGGTGGAAGGCCATAATCGCCTTCTTCCTGAAAGGAGAAGGAACATAGAAGAAGAATGGGTCACTAGTCAATAACGGTTAGTTAGACCAGTGAACCCAAAGAATGTCATCTAAAAACCACACCGTTATGTAACACAACACCATTATGTAACAATCACTAACCTTCACGGGATCATGTTAACATATGTGATCCATGGCCTCATTAAATATGGGCCACCCTCAAATCTTACCGTCAGCCCTAAATAATTGGAAGAGTAACTCACTGAAACGCACACAATGTCAGGATCGTATTTGCGACAGTACGAATCCAGCTACGATCAACGAACTGGAGATAAAATCAAACAACATAATAGCTGAAATATTGGGGAATTGTTTTAACCAGTAACAGAATTTTGAGACACCGAAATCCTGAAGCAAGAAGAGCTTTCCTGTTTCTAAGAAAGTATAATGAAACAGGATTATTTCGTTAGAAACAAAGAAAAGAGTGTTGAGGTGCTATGTAATATCAATTATCCTATATGACTGTTAATGCTGAACAAACACCTAGCAGATGAAGCTAAATTGGAGACAACAGTAATGTGGTTGTTCTAAATTATGATAAGAATATCATGGGCAGGTTAGGTAAACAACGAAGATTTTATCGAAAATGGGAACGAATAAGTAATTATACTTGGAATCTGAAAGAAACTGTTGAGGATCATAATGGGGAAATAATGGTTAGAAAATATGACACTCACAGGGTATATTAAAATCAGGAGCAACAGAGAAAAACAACGATTACACGACCTAACGAATCTAAATATATGGTAGAAAGAGATCAGAAGAATATAAATGGGATAGATTCTTTTCAGATACTTTTGGTTAAGATCATCAACGACTACGCAGGTTAGTAATGTCTCCTATCAGTTATTTATCGTAAACACGTAAGACTTTACATCAAGCAATGTCACTAGCTCTATTCACGGTTAGAACGCATCATGCTAGATGTACGTTACTCTCGAATAGATTATTTCCACAAACCACGAGTTTGTGGCGCCAACAAAGAGGATAATTTCACTCTCACTACAATCTCCACCTGTTCATATCTCGGGAGAACCGGTATCTTCCCCTATATCCCCGTAAACTGTACATATTTCTTTGTAACTCTCTACATTGGCTATGTGCATTCCTAAAGTTATTTTTAACGTCTCAGTGACATAATCAGCAAAACTAGCATTCGTACGGCTTCAACAATAGACGTAATAAACTCTGTTTGAATAAATAACAATGATTCGTCTATTTCAAATAAGAAGTATTCATTCTAATAATGTTGAAGTAATAAACATATTAGGTGAAATATAAAACGGGATACAGGAGACTACATAAAGAAATATGGAGTAAATTCAAACAGGCGAAATAGGAACGGTTTAAGGCCAAATGCGCAGAAATACAGAGATCGAGCACGACCAATAAAGGAGGCATGCATAAAAACACAAGGGAGCTAACAAGGGAGCGGGATACATAAAATCCAAGAATGGAACACTCGTATTAAAGAAGGAGAAAATACTTCAACAGTGCGAAGTATATATAAGAGATCTCTTTTACAACACGAGAGAGCAACCAAAAATACACAGGAATACCGATGGACCAGAAATGTTAAAATCTGAAGTAGAAGCTAAACTGGCCGAACTGAACAGAAACGAAGCAGCTAAACCAGACAAAAATGTAATAAACATGTTAGAATCCTAAGATGACTTCGGTGTAGATAAAATCACAGAAATTATAAATAAGTTCTACAAAATCCCGGAAGACGTAAGCAGATGGAATTTCATAGCACTGCTTAAGAAGCCAGGTGCAAATGAATGTGAACTTCACCAAACGATCATTCTAAAGAGTCACATAACAAAACTCATTATCAGAATTCTGATAAACATAGCACGCAGCAAAATTAGGCAAGAAATAGGACAAGAACAGTGCGGTGTCGTCAATGACAGTAAAACAGGGAATGCGATATTTATGCTGAGAGTATTATCAGAAAGGGCAAAAAATGGAAAAACGTCTTGTACCTGTGTGTTTATCAGTTCTATAAAGGTATTCGACAAAGTATGGAACAAAGACCTGATAGGGACGTTTGGCAAATAATCGAGAACGTTTACTAGCAATAAACTGCCTACATACGGATATGAAACCAGTTCATCAGTTGCACAAAGTTTGAAAGGGATGCAAAACAAGAATGTCTATACTCACCGGATCTATTCAAACTATAAAGCCGGGTAATTCTGAGAGCTCTATAATTCCTGCTAGGATTCGTCATCGGTGACCGCAATCTGAACAATATAAGATACCCTTTGATACAGTGCTGATAGCAGATACAGGAAAGAAACTACAAGCCCTCTTACAGGAAGTAGTTAAAAAAGCGAAAAGAAAGAACTACAAATAAATTACAAGAAAACTGAATGCATGGCAATCAGTATAAAGAGGAGGTCAAAATGCCAATTACAGGTGGGGGATACTAAAATCAAACAGGTGAAGAAATTTAAATAGCTGTATAGTGTTCTAACAGAGGACACAAAATTGCAACACAGAGATCCGAATGAGCATTGACGTGGACCAGATTGCATTCCAGAATCTGAGTAGAATGGTAAGAGTCGGGAAATTTCGCTGGAAACGAAGAAAAAATACCAGATTGTTTTGTTATGTCTGTCCTTCAATATGGGAGCAAATGCTGGACAATTGCTTCCAAGATGAAGGAAAAGCTTTAAGCAACTGAAATGTGGTCTTACAGAAGTATGCTTAGGATACCATGAACGTAGCACACTTGCAATGACGAAATTTTTGAGAGGATGGACACTAAAAGGAAATTGATACTTAACATCAAGAAAAGTCATCTGAATTTTTTGGGGCATGTATTGAAGAAAGAGGGCTTGGAGAATCTGATGCTCACGGGCGGAGGGACAATGGAAATCAGTGCACGATATACCTGATAAACTTGAACAGATAAATGGCGGGGAGAGGATTGCGTAGAATAACGGGTGGTCGGTCAGAGAGACTACACTACTACATGCAGAAAGATGGCTGTCTCTTGATATCCGGTTGCTTTAAACCAGAATTCAATTTACTTGCTTCTTTTGGTTTGTTGAGCTTTTATCTATCTATCTATCTATCTATCTATCTATCTATCTATCTATCTATCTATCTAAATACTTCCATCTATATATTTTCCATCTATCTATCTATCTATCTATCTATCTATCTATCTATCTATCTATCTATCTATAGATAGATAGATAGATAGATAGATAGATAGATAGATAGATAGATAGATAGATGCGTGTATTATAGGCTGTCAGAATTATACAATTTTTTGTCTGTAGATATCACAAGAAATTCATCATGTTCTTTAGGCAGTAAGATATTTGGTGAATTTATAACGAAATAAGGTTTCCTTCAGTTAGTTTCTTCAACTTTTGTTGTTGCTGTTTTTTAATCACTTCACGCAAGACGCAAGTGGTTAGTGAGTTAAAAGAATATGAGAAAAAGAAAACATTAATAAGTGGAGAGGACAATAAAAAACACAGATTTTGAAGAAGTCAGAAGATAATGATTGACATTGCATTTACATTTTCGAATATCAAAGTTGCCTGGAAATCAAGAAGCCGGAAGATAGTTCTAACGAGGGAGAATAGCGAGAGAAGAGATTGTTAGCAAAGAACTTACGATTACAACTTGACAACTCAACTTCCAAATGATAAGACTGTGTCGTCAATCTAACACTGCGTTTACATTCAGAAAATAAATGTAATAAAAAGATCAGCAGAACAATTACAATGAAAGTATTTATCTAAAAGACAGGAAAGCTACGTTACGGTGATGGGAATAATATTGCAGATGAGAACCAATAAAATTGTTAAAAAAATGTCTGTCTTTTTCATGAACAGTCTCTCCATATATCTCTCTATCACGACAGGACAAAACGATGCCCTAAAAACAGGATGCATAACATCCAAAGAATTGAAACTTGAAACTTGAAACGGAAAAGGGATATTAGGAACAAATACAAAAAAGGAAGAAGTGTAGGGCTATGATCGCCTACGTCCTGAAGGAACATAGTGAAAAGAAGAAGAATTCCTTAGAAACTTCTATGTTCGTAGAGGAAACAGAGTAGATATAAGCTTTCGTGAAAATAAAATGAATGAAGCGGATGTCAGTCCTTTAAGTGCTATACTTGATACACACTTAGACGATCATAACTCGAAAGAGGCATGACTGACTGGGCAGAAGATTCTCTCGCAATAGGTTGCTATTGGTTTCTTCGGTAGGCTGGTTGGTAACCAACGGTATAGAAATCAATCTCTTCTGATTTTAACCCATACCTTGAGTGAGAAGTGACGGATTAATACGCGCGCAAAAAGTGGATGTTATTTCCTTATGAAGGGAAAACAGAAAGTTTATTACTGTGAATTTGTTCGTGGCCGAGGGGTAAGACACGCCGGAACAAACTCTGCAAGATGGGACGCCTCTTCGATCTCTACCGGAGAACCGATTTTCTGTACTAGTATTTCTCGATCGGTGTAACACATGATACTAAATAAACAAAATGAGATCGTTGATTTATAATGCTATGTATTTATCCACGATAAGAACGCTTGAAATAATAAATATATCGGATTAAAAAAAATGGCTCATTAGGCTGATAGTACGATGGGGTTAACATTTGTTTCTTCCTGGATTTTTATGTAGTGCTATTAAAATTAATCTACTTTCGGTCTATCACCACTGTTGTATATTTCATTTACCATGTCTCTATATTGTGCATGGCTTACGGCATATCACGTTGAATACACCGGTTCTCGTTCTATCACCGAAGTTAAGCAATGTGAGCCTGGTCAGTACCTAGATAGGTGACCGCTTGGGAATACCAGGCGCTGTAAGCGTTCAGTGACGGATGTGCGTTGTGGTGCAGTAGATATTGACTTGGAAGAAGAAATCGGTGAGCCGATGTCGAATTCTAGTTGAGTACCCTGCATTCACTTAAGCACTTGGGAAAGGTATTAATCCGTCACTTCCCTCCAGTTATGGGTTAAATAATGGGATGAGACCTGGGGGCAACCCACCTAGTGTTGGTGTCACAATAAAAACATCCTTGGTAGCCCTGGCGAAGCATCAAGTATTCAGCTATTTGACAAGTTTAAGAATGTCGCTACAAATTGCGCCAGGGATCCCAATGCACAGGGAATACTGAAGAGGGTGTAGTGAGTTCTATCTCGCCCAAGGCTGCACGACGACGACGATATTTTGCCTGTCGAAATTATTTAAGGCTGCAAACATCACTATTACGGTTTCGTCTTGGGTGTTGCTATTTTGTTTCCGTTCTGTTTGGCCAGTACTGATTCCACTTCTGTTTTAATACGGTATTTCTATTTATTGCGGGTTGTCCTCTTTTATCGTGAAAGAGTTTTCCGATATATTAGTTCCATCTCTGAAATATTTTTTCTTTACTGGAGACACAAGTTTTAATTCTTTGGATGTTATGCATCCTGTTTTTAGGGCATCGTTTTGTCCTGTCGTGATAGAGAGATATATGGAGAGACTGTTCGTGAAAGACAGACATTTTTTTAACAATTTTATTGGTTCTCATCTGCAATATTATTCCCATCACCGTAACGTAGCTTTCCTGTCTTTTAGATAAATACTTTCATTGTAATTGTTCTGCTGATCTTTCCTTTTTATTACATTTATTTTCTGAATGTAAACGCAGTGTTAGATTGACGACACAGTCTTATCATTTTGAAGTTGAGTTGTCAAGTTGTAATCGTAAGTTCTTTGCTAACAATCTCTTCTCTCGCTATTCTCCCTCGTTAGAACTATCTTCCGGCTTCTTGATTTCCAGGCAACTTTGATATTCGAAAATGTAAATGCAATGTCAATCGTTATCTTCTGACTTCTTCAAAATCTGTGTTTTTTATTGTCCTCTCCACTTATTAATGTTTTCTTTTTCTCATATTCTTTTAACTCAGTAACCACTTGCGTCTTGCGTGAAGTGATTAAAAAACAGCAACAACAAAAGTTTAAGAAACTAACAGAAGGAAACCTTATTTCCTCATAAATTCACCAAATATCTTACTGCCTAAAGAACATGATGAATTTCTTGTGATATCTATAGACAAAAAATTGTATAATTCTGACAGCCTATAATACACGCATCTATCTATCTATCTATCTATCTATCTATCTATCTATCTATAGATGGAAAATATATAGATGGAAGTATTTAGATAGATAGATAGATAGATAGATAGATAGATAGATAGATAGATAGATAGATAGATAGATAGATAGATAGATAAAAGCTCAACAAACCAAAAGAAGCAAGTAAATTGAATTCTGGTTTAAAGCAACCGGATATCAAGAGACAGCCATCTTTCTGCCTGTAGTAGTGTAGTCTCTCCGACCGACCACCCGTTATTTTCTTAGAGACGCAGCTTCGAGAACAGATTTTGCTCAGTCGTTCGTGCCATCATCCTTCCTTCCTGGAGCTCGCACTGTCATTACATTGCTACCTTTGCTTTCCCCTCATTTCCGATCGGATATTAACCGGATTAGCCGTCTTAATTGAATGCTTTAAGCAAGTTTTGGTGTCTACTGTAGTCCGAAAACATTCCGACAGACGCTGCCCATGGACGCGATTCAAAATAAGCGTTAAGATTTTAACGCCTCATCAAAGTAACAATCGTTTTTAGTGTAGGTAGTCTTTCACTCGTGTTTGAATTCGGTATCCCGATTTAGTATGACCCCTTTTTTAGTCATCAAAATCACTAGTATAACGGTAATCTATATCTATCAGAAAAGGCCTCTGATCGGGAATTAGAAGGTGCGAGGAGAAAGTATCTCTTAATTGCTGTTGTTCTCAGGTCTTCTTAATCTGGGGTGGGAGAATTCGTCAGGGACCTCGCTATAAGTAAATAGTTAACGCCCACACAGAAATAATCTGTACATTTTTTCTAATAAATGATCAACAAATATATATTTTATAGCAAAATGACAATCAATGAAATACCAAAAAAATAAATATATATTTTCGTCGTTAAACTATCAACAGTATATTTTATAATGTACGAAATAGCAAGAGGCAAAAACAAAAACGAAACTGTTGAGTCTGATAAGAAACGCGGTTAAAAGAGACACAGAAATCCAAAGGTGAAGAGGAATAGCAAAAAACAACTAAAAAGCAAGCACAAGATTAAAAAATAGAGATATTACGAAGTGAAACAAAGATAAAAGTTTTCAATTTTGAGAGTATTGGTTGTGGTTTGACATGAAGAGTGATGAGACCCGCCAGATATACTTGCCTAAAACCTTATGCTTGAATGTACATTCCTCATGCTTTCAACGAAGTCATCTGGAAGGAGATGACCAGAGGCCCAGATGTCCAAACGTGAACATAGGATAATGATGATGACGATATTATCATCATCCTCATCATCCTGCCAAATTAAAATTGTCGTTACGCGATATTTAGCTTTTTAAATCATAATTTTTAATTTGGAATAGCTTGTACGTTTCCATGGTGTAGGGCGTTCTCTTGCTTGTTCTGTATCTTCCTGTTCCTCATTAAAATTGCTGTCGTTTCTAATTCTTTCCATGCTTATCGACATCATTTCTTCATAATAGTATAAATATGCGTCCTTTTTATTGTCTTAACCATTTTCGTTCGTGATAGTATTAGGTTGCTTCGAACGTATTACAGTGACATAAGGATATGTAACACAACTCAAATCAAATTGATTTAAATATTATTTATTAAAAGTGCAACTCCTTTCAATGCATACGATTACAATGCAGCAGGAAGGCATATTTTCGATTCTCTGTTAAAAAAATCAGCGTTATTCCAAGAAAAAAAAAAGAATTATTATTTTGTTTCTGAATCTTCTGCCGTTTATAAAATGTTCTTGCAATTACAGTAAATGAAAACATATACATCCTTGTGCAAATTAATTGAAACAGAACACAAAATGTCATCCGAGGATCTTTCACACTCTCCCTGATCACTTATACTTCGTTTTTTTCTCTTTCGACCGCTTTTTTCTTTACGTTTTAGACTGATGGCTCTAGTTTGTTTCTTCGTCTTGATTACACAACTGACAGTTGAAGGCTGACACCCACAATATCCGTGATCTCACTTTAAGACTTGCCAGTACGGTCGTGGAACGTTACAATTTTCATGCCCTTCCTTGGTGTAACGCCCATTGCAGACAATGGTCGTAGGACAACTAATCGACAGTCGAGACAATAGTGTTTTGGCGTGATAAAAGTCTAATAATGCTATTACGGATAACGCTCTTTTTTCAAGGCCAAACAAATTTCATCATACACCCGAAATAGATTCATAGTACTACAGACTACTGCAAATGACCTAATCTGAGAAAGAAAATAGATATCGATTACATCCTGTCAATCCAGTGTATCTAAAATTGACCGTATGGTGAAAAGTGTCTAAAGCTGTTGCTTAAATTAACTTGCACAAGGTCATATGACTTTTGTGTTTGGAGGCTATAGAACAAACTTGCATTTTAACGAGTTTTATTTTTTTTTTTTGTAGGTCTGACTGAGTAAGAAAAGTGTCCTTCCTGGAACTATTTTTAAGTATAAAATTAAAAAAAAAAGCTTGGCAACAGGTTCTCATCAATTTATGGTAGAATTAGTTATATGCAAGCGTAACTTAAACACTAATGTTTTTTTTCTTGTTTTTCCGGATTGTAGAGCTCTTTTTCGGCTGAATTTGATCAATCAAAATTTATATGCAATGTCAATCTTCTTAATTCTTGTTGCTTTACTGTTCTCGCTCTTCAATAAAATTTTTATTTTTTCTTGCTTTTGTTCTTGCTCATTAGCCCCTTTTGTTTTAGTGGCTATGAAATGAGATGATTAAAAATATTTTCTAGAAGTATGACATTCAAACGGATTATTTAATCCAAGACCAAATTCCAAACCTAGTTATTGTAAACGGAAAAGAAAACGAAGGCTTCGCTATTCTAGATCAGAATGAAACTTATAGAAAGAGTAAAACTAGAAATATTTCTTCTTCTTTTACGTGCCATATCTTTTCAGGACGTAGGTGATCATGACCCTCCACATCTTCCTGTCTTTTGTAGCTCTTAATATATTTGTCTTGTTTTTTCATCCAAACCCTGCTTTGCTTATCCATTTGCTAAATCCCATCAAGTATGTTATGCATTGTTTTACCCTGTCTCTCTTTCACGCTATCCCCCTTTGAGTATCAGATTTTCTCATTCTTTGTCATCTGTCCCGGAAGCTTCAAATGTCTTTTCCTGGTGTTAAGTATTAGTTTTCTTTTGGTTTCCATTTTTTCCCAAATCTCCTCGTTGCCCACATACATGCTACCTTTAGCATCCTTCTGTAGAATCGCATTTCTGTTGCTTCGAGTTTCTTCTCCATCTGTGATGAGATTGTCCAGCATTCTCTGCCATACAGAAGAAACGTTTCCTTTCTTTTAAGTATTGGGAACTTACAAAAATCCCTGGAAAAAATATTAGAAGAACTGGAACTCGAATTCAAAGTGTGGATAGTGAAGTATTAAGAATAATTGAATTCATTTAATCTCTATTTCTGCTCTATGGTGTGAAATTTCAAAGAGAAGATAAGAATCTCAGAGATGATAACAACAGATTATAAAACAGAAGAAAGTAGCAGCAGTGTGTTGGATTAGCTAAAACTGCATTTACCAAATTGGCACACGAGTAAAACATAAAAAATTATCTCTTCAGAGAACAAGTAATGAACAAAATATTACAGCCTGATTGGATATTGAGATAGTTGAAGAAAATACGGTTACTGAAACTCTTTCGATTATTATACAATGACATTTAATAGTAGTAGTAGCAATAATAATAATAATAATAATACAGACTGTATGGCAAACATGCGGGAAATGTCACGCACATCATTAGCGCTTGTCCAAGGTTTCTACATAAATAATACAAGTGCCGCCATTATAAAATAACTTTTCGTACGTATTGGTACCTATGTAAGAAGTATGAGCTAGAAACCAACGAGAAATGTTACCGCAAACAAAAAGTCAATGGTGATCGAATCGACCAATCATGGTCTTGTGGAATTTCAGTATCCAAACAGACCGCGTTCTTGAAGCCACAAACGCGAAACAAGAAAATGCTTCCCCGGTGACGTGGCTGTTTACGGTACCCATAATATCAAGGTTAGAGAAATCGACCTGCTTTAAAAAAATACACCGACATCGGAAACTGAAGTGAGAAGGTGAGACATTAAGGCCATTATTGTTCCACTTATGAATGAGGTTTTAGCTCTTATACTGCCGTGAAATAGGAATAAACCCAGTTTTCCATTGAGTCAAAAGTCTGCATTGGTTGTTACTGCAAATATTTCAAGAAAGATGCGCTGCTTTTGAGGAAAGGGAAGGAATATATTCAAATATGATCAATTGATATCTTGCAAAAGTGATCGGTGATGAATGCCATTTCAATGAAAGTGATATGTACATCATACTATACCAAAAATAGAAAGCTATGAAAGCAGTATTTTGGATGGGTTTTAAAACTCATACTTACAGGAATATAAACGTAGACCAAAGATAATGACTAAAAACAGCAAAAAAAAAAATGCTTTTTATCGTCATGGAAGTGTCGTCAGATAAAATATACATCTTCTAATGTATTACAAAATAAATTAATAGAAATATCATGGAAGTGATTTCCTGGGTATGACGGTAAACTGGATCCGGCAGCAAGGCCTCTGATTGGGAGGTGGTGGGAAGAATGGAACCACCTCTTAATTGCTGTTGTTCACAGGTCCACCCTGACCCGGAGTGGTAGCACCTGTTAAGGTCTCAACTATGGGTAAATAGTTAACCCCCAAACTGGGGTCGAATTACTATGAAAGACTTTTATAGAAATATATACGTAAAAATAGACTTTTGCAAAAAAAATATACATTTTTGAAAGACAAATATTACCAACAATATTTTCTGAAGGAAAGAAATTGCCATGACACATTTTTGAAGGAAAACAAAATTATTATCAGCAATATGTTTTTGAATACAAAACTAGAAAACATCTTCAGTTTTCTAAAAGGAAAATAAAAAAAAAATTTAATCAAAATAAAACATCTTCAGTTTTCTAAAAGAAAAAGAAAAAAATCAATTTTTCAAAATCTGCCTAAATCAACCTTATTACTATAACAAAACATTAAAAAATACCTTAAAACCCTACCTTTCTGGCATTAAATAACCCACAGAGGTTGATATACCGTTAAACAAAACTCAAACAAAAAACTCAAAGATGGAAGTGAAATGTGGCACATTTAAAATTCTGTTATATTATAAGAGAAGATTTGTGTATAATCAAAATATTCCCTGATAAGAACATTACAAATATTTTAGTTACGCTATTCAGAATATATTCCAAATTTTATTACTGTAGAACTGACTATATAATAAGGAGAGTATTAACAATTTAAAACATAATATAAACACTATGCATCAAGTGTCACTTAACATAATAATTTGTGTAAGCAGAATGCATATATTTAGTGCCTTGCCTTATCATCGGTAAACATAATAATAATAATAACATTAATAAAAGTAAGAAAAAGAAGAAGGAAAAGAATAAGAAACATTAAAATGAGCAACATTGTTCAATAATAGAAGAAGCCAAGAAACTAAAAAGAATTTCAAGTGGATTAAGAAGAGCAAATAAACACTAATACACTTACTATTGGAACAAAGAACGTAAAAAGAAAGTTAAAACAAAAGCAGCGAAACACGTGCAGAAACGATGGCAAGATAAACTTTTTTATGGTCCGTATTCTGCCTGAACCAAATAAGCTGATGTAGACAAAGCAAATATAATGAAAAATTATGTTAACGCAAATTACAGATTTTTTTATCCATATCCATAAAGAATTGACCATATTTTATCAGTTTTCGCATATATAAAACTCGGCATGACAAAATGGACCAACATTTGCAATCGAAAATCTGCAACCTTTAAGGAGAAAAAAACTGTCAAAAAATTCGTATAAACACAATCCAAAACCAGTTAAAACATATGATCTATAATAATTTTATGCTACTTTACAGTGCATACAGACATATCAATCAAATCTACTCTCATAGACATAAATGTATAGTACTTTTTATTGACATGGCATTTTTTGCAGACTGCAATGTATCTTCGAAATTATCAAAATACTATTTAAGTAAAATGATCTTGAAGTCGAAATCTAAAAAGTGAGGCACATGAGGGTATCAGTAATTCCCGGTCTGGTTGAAGCTCCAGGTTTGATTGGAAAAGATTCCGATAGACTCATCGAAGAAAACTCTGGCAGCCAATGCCCTAAAGAAATATAAAATAAAATGTTTTCACAATTACATCTCCCACCTTACTAAGAGATTCATTTATATAAAATGTGTGATCTTAGCTTCTTTAATTTTTATTCTTATTTTTCAGTGGAAAATGTCATGATGCCATTTCTGACCTTAGATCTCTGATTGTGACCTGGAAGAAAATGAATATACAATAGAAATCAAAGGAAATAATAATAATAATAATAATAATAATAATAATAATAATAATAAATCCAAAGAAGAATTGAGACCATCCAAGTGACAGTAGAACTGGAATTATTCAAAATACAAGAAGAATTCAAGAAGCAAACAAAAGAAATTGTAAACACACGGCACAAGGCATGAATGTGCAAAAGGCAACACGGAAACTCTCGTAATATTTGCCCAGAAGAAACCGTTAGCGCCTTTTATAAACCACAATGCGCTTTTGCATTGTCGTGATGCAAATATTATTTCCCATTCCAGGTCCTATTTTCAAGATGCATTTCTGAGTGTTCGAAAGATTTCATTTTGTTTTTTGCCTGCGAGTTTCGATTGTCAAACCTCTTTAACCCAAAATTGATCACTGCTTTATACAGTAGTACACATGTCTAACGAAAAATATTCTTTGTCTATGTTTCTGAGATGAAGTAGTATTTAGAGTATTAACTAGTAATACGGAGTGCCAGAGAAAATCATTAGTGTCAAATTGCAATAGAAGATCTGGTAAAAATACTAGAGAAAACCATTAACATAAAAAAATACATAGAGTGAAAACCATTAAGATCAAAAATTGCAATATGAACTCTGGTAAAATGGGTTTTTGGACATTAGACTTATAATTCCCAAAAATTCGGTTGTTCTTGTCCTTATGGCCCGGTGGATAAAGACGTTGGTTAGTTTATGTGACTTGACCCAAAGAGTTGTGAGTTCAATACCAGGCTACAGCAGTGGTGAACAAGTAACTTACAGGATTAGAAGGTGATAACTTATGATTATCAGAAGAAGCTCTAAGAAAAGAATAAAAATGATGTATCCCAGTGATTGTAATAAAGAGTTCGGTTCGAAATTCTTAACACCCAAAGATAGCCGGAGCGTAAAACGGCCGAAATGTCGTACAAATGGCAATAAAGATGAGGACAATAGTCCAGATAATGTAAATACTGAAAGATATTCTGCAAGCCTATCAGCAGTTTTATTGACAATACTTTGTATACTACTGAGTACATGCTTAAACAGGTTATGTCTATATTATTAACCACGACACTACCGCTGAGTTAGTGGATATTAGCTTGGAACGGAAAATCGGAAAGCCGAGTTCGAATTCCAAATAACCTAAATTCGTTGCATTCACTTTCGCGCAAATACTCTTGGGAACGGTATTAATCCGTCTCTTCTCCCTCCAATAGGTTAAATAAAAGGACAGATTAGGTTTTATAACCTTGGTTGGCAACCAGTCTACCGCAGAAAGTAATGGCAATCTAGACACTCAATCAGTCAGTCATGTCGCTTTCTAGATACGTTCGCCCAAGCGTGTATCGCTTATGGCCCTTACTGATGTTAAAGAACGCATAGACTAGATACAAATGTCAAAATATCAACTGTAGTGAAATTAATTCTAAACTGTAATGTACTGGTCTGATCTTATTTCGAAACGAGCCAAATTGAGTAGTTTTGGGCGTGGACTCGAAGTAGTAATGGTATTTGTCTAAATTTTGATAGAAGAGTGAAAAAACGCTCCGAACTAGTAGAGAACAAGTACAGTTGAGCTAGTTAAGAATGTCTATAATTTTGACGTTTGTCAAAACCTTCCTCTTCCAGGTGACTGTAGTTTCAGCGAGAAAACTTGTTGTACGCTTGGAAATGATAGTGACTGCTGACACCCGTTCTCTCTTACTCTCTTTCTGCCTAAGAGTTATCTGAAAGAGCAAGGTCTTGACAAACGTCAAAATTATCGAAATTCTTAACTAGCGTAACTGGACTGGTGCTGTACGAGTTCCGAGTGCTTTCTGACTCTTCTATTAAAATTTAGACAAATACCTCTACTGTTACGAGTCCATGCCCATGAGATTCAAACCAACACCACTCAATTAAGCTAGTTTTGGAATAAGATTAGACCAGTGCATTAGAGTTTAGAATTATTTTCACTACTGTTGAACCTGACTGGAATTAGAATTTAATTCTCTGGTTAACAATTCTAAGCCGTCATCCATTATTTCAGCTGCACATTTAAGCTTACAGTACCTGGTATTCCCAAGTAATCAACCATCTAGTTAATGAACAGGCTTGACATTGCTTAACCTAAGTGATCATAAGGGAAGCAGTGATGTGGCAATAAGTTTCAATGTTGAGGGTCACTGAATTAGGTATGTGATAAGCACAGAAGAAGAGAGTAAATGAAGATTATGAATATATGCAGAACAGATAATGATTGGCTCTAGACTTGAAGAGTTTAAGACTGTAGTATTCAAAGGAGTATCCTCAAAGTAACAGCTCTTGTATAGATGTCTGAGTAGAACATCCTTTTAACAATATCCTTTTAGCAATATGTAAGGAGGATGATTCCTCATTGGGAACATAGCAAGATGAGTCTTGACTACAAAGGTCTGAGCTGGTGACACGAAAGGATGGAGCTCATTAGAACACTTGTCATATGAGTAATAACCAATGGAGCGTGATTATTCAAAATATTATTTACACCAATGTGCATTAGATCCAAGGAAGGTGTCATTGTTGTCAATCTCCCTGTATGCTTATTTTATAAATTAAAATTTATTATAGTTATGTATCCATAGTAAGGGCATATGGAAAATGTTACCAAATTATGGTAAATAAAATTTTACTGGAATTTTTTTAGTTAATATGGAACCTAATTAATATAGTCTGTTATTCAGTCAGTCTGTACATGCAGCGTTGGTTTTCCTACTAAGCAACTGCAGATAGACCACAGAAGTGGTCAAACAACGCACTTCAAAGCAAATTCTGAATACAGACATTTCAGGACAATCAGATTTATTCACTGCATGAAATAATAGCACAAAAATATATTTTCTTCTTGTAACCATGTATCAAACGAAGCTACAATTTGTTCCAGTACATTTATATTAAAAACGGGAGTGATTCACTAGCATATTTATAAAGCTAATTAAAGTATTAATTTTTTTATCTTAGGAACTATTAACGTTCGTGCACCCGGTAACTAAAATAAACTTGTTTTTTATTCAGTGGATTTCATTGATACAAGTAAATAAATCAATAAGCCAATTTATTGAACGTTCTCTGGAGTTAACCTATGCTGACGGCTGAAAGTATTCGGTAGTGTCCATGATCGATGGCTTGTAAATGTTTTAGAGGCAAAAGAAAATGACATTCTGGCTACAAGGCGAAGGTGTGAGCAACGGAGTTTCGGAAAAGTTTTCGAGTTGATTTATTTAGAGATTTATTTTTGAGTGTGTTTCAGTCGACAAGATTGAGAAGCTGAAAAAGGAGAAAAACCAAATGAAAACATGATGGAGGAAGAGAAGAGATTTTGCTTGAACTCAGTGAAAGTAAAAACTAAATTGACTAAAAGTAAAGTAGAAAAAAAGATGATGGCATGAAAATTAAGAAAGAAAGTAAAAAGAAAGAAAAGCGATTAAATGAAAGTTTCTAATAGTAATTTTAACAGTAAGGTCATAGTAATTTAGACAAGAAAATCAAAGGAAGCAAAAAATGAATGTGAAAAAGGAATGTTACTAAAAAAGAAATTGTGATATATATTAAAAGAAATAAATAAAAATGTCGAGAAAATAAATGTATAAATAAATAAATAAAGAAAATATTTTCTCCTTCTTTCTTTTCTTCTGCATATATTTTCTCGGTATTTTTCTTTCTTTATTGATTTTTTTAAAAGAAAAATAAGAATAATTAACTGAAATGAAAGAAGGAGGTTGGATGACGTATAAATAAAAGTTACAATGGAAAACACTGAATAAGTGGGAAATTAAAAAAAATAGGATTAAAAAACAACTAAAGGAAGAAATAGAATACAACCAGTGGGGAGATAAAAACAGAAAAAAAAAAAAGAAATGAAGAAATTTTGGAAAAAGAAAGAAAGAAAGAAAGAAAGAAAGAAAACACAGGAAGATGAAACAGAATTAAGGAAAAAAGAAGAATTGAAAGAAAATACTTGAGATTAAAGAAAGAAAGAAAGAAAGAAAGAAAGAAAGAAAGAAAGAAAGAAAAAAACACAGGAAGATGAAGCAGAATTAAGGAACAAATAAGAATTGAAAGAAAATACTTGAGGAGATTAAAGAAAGAAAGAAAGAAAGAAAGAAAGAAAGAAAGAAAGAAAGAAAGAAAGAAAATCACAGGAAGATGAAGCAGAATTAAGGAACAAATAAGAATTGAAAGAAAATACTTGAGGAGATTAAAGAAAGAAAGAAAGAAAGAAAGAAAGAAAGAAAGAAAGAAAGAAAGAAAGAAAGAAAGAAAATCACAGGAAGATGAAGCAGAATTAAGGAACAAATAAGAATTGAAAGAAAATACTTGAGGAGATTAAAGAAAAAAAGAAAGAAAGAAAAAAAGAAAGAAAGAAAGAAAGAAAGAAAGGAAGATAGATTTGAATTAAGGAACAAAGGAAGGTCTGAAGAAAAGCACGTTAGGAAATGAATGAATGAAAGAAATAAACAAAACGGAGATGTCGTAAAAAAATGACAAGAAGAAACGACGATGGTAACAGAATACATGAAAGACGGATTCACAAAATTAAGATTGGATGAAGAAAACTAATTAAAAGAAAAAAAAGTAAGGGAGAGAAACCGGAACAGAATGCAGTAAACATTCCAACATGAAGACAGAATAGCGCGCACACACACACACACACACACACACACACACACACACACACACACACACACACACACACACACACACAAAAATTAAATAAATAAAATAAAATAAACCCAAGATGTGCAAAAGCAACACCAAGAAGGGAAAAGCTGAGAAACACATAATATATATATATGTGTGTGTGTGTGTGTGTGTGTGTGTGTGTGTGTGTGTGTGTGTGTGTGTGTATGTGTGCATCTGTATATGCATCTATGTGTGTATTTGTGTTTATTTATGTCTGTGTGTATAAAGCGCTTCGGAAGAACTAAGTAACTAAAAATATCTAAAATAGAAGAAGAAATGCAGATAAAAAACCATCTTCACTTGTCTCGAAACTTTACTGTTGAAAAACTTTTAACGTAAACTTAGAGTTTTGCGAAAAAATGTTTTAAAAAATTTAGAAGGAAAAAAATTCTTTTCAAACAAAGACATAAGGAACTTGAAGAAAATTAAATTTATTCAGTTTGTCTTTCGTCTCTATCGATTTCACGTGGAACAAAACTAAAATTCTTCAATACATTAGAAAATGAAGTAAATTATTGAAGACCTATGGTAGTGTGGATTTTACAAGTACAAATCTTATAAGGTACATTTTACATGTTTTTACCGTTCTCACTGCAGTGTATTAATTATTTGGTCGAATACTTTAATATTATTTATTTATTTTCATTGACCTGTTCTGCTCTTTCAGTGTAATCATACCTCTCCACGTTTTTCTTTTTCTTTATAATCTGTAAAATGCGATACATTATTTAAAAAGACAGAAGAATTATTTCATGCTCTAAATAAGTGAATAAATTAAATCTTATTTTCACCAATGTAAAAATCATTTGGTCGAGCTTATAGCATAACGGTTATCGGGATGTAAAACAGAATAGGAGGTTTATGTTCAAGTTCTGACATGTTGCTTATTGTTCTTTTTGGCACTGACACCCCTGTTTGTACAATGTAGTTTGGGAATAATGATTGATTCATAAATAAACCATTTTTAAGGTTCATGAAGAAGAATTAAGTGCAGTAATATATGTTTAATTAATAATTAAATTAAATACATTGACGCGGAAGATATTATGTTGTTAAATAATATTTGTAAATAGGTGCTTTTATAATAGGTATAGATATACAATATATATATATATATATATATAAAGATTGATTGATATTTATATAGATATAGATATTTAAATGTACTTGTTAGAACATTATTTTTAATAGATACTCGTATTTTGAGAGTATAGTCTATTTCTCTATAATTAAACAGTACATATATATATATATATATATATATATATATATATATATATATATATAAAGGTTGATTGATATTTATATAGATATAGATATTTAAATGTACTTGTTAGAACATTATTTTTAATAGATACTCGTATTTTGAGAGTATAGTCTATTTCTCTATAATTAAACAGTACATCTCTATATATATATATATATATATATATATATTTGTTTGAACATTATTTTTTATCGATACTCGGATTTAAGTAGATATTCTATTTTTGATTAAACAGTATTATATATTTATATCTACTGGCCTCATTATTTACGATAAATTTTTTATTACGAAAATGTGTGTCATTCGGCAGGATTCGAAACGGCGACCCCTATCGACATAGAGGAAGCTACCATTTGATCTCGCACGTCTTAGACCTCTCGACCACGAATGACCATTAGTCTAAACGAGGTTTTAAGCAAGCCTATATAACACTGTTTTCGATTTATTGCAACAACCATATCTTCTCTGAAATGTATCGTACTGTCAACAAATGTAAACATGCATGTTACGGAAATTAACGAAAATTAACGAAACTTGGTTATAAACAACCGACAATTTGAAATGATTTGTTTAAACATTATTAAAACAAATCATTTTTAATTGTCGGTTGAAAGCAGGAAGTTGTGGATTTATATGGTTTCATTCGACTTAATTTGTCATGAAATTCTATTCGAGTAGTAATACACGTCAGATCTTATGGCGGCATCCTGTTAATGGAAATTGTAGGTTCGAATCCTGCCGAAAGAGGGCTATTTTTCTTAAAAGATTTCTCGAATATACAAGCCGGTCGATATATATAAATGTACTACTTTATATGTGTGTGTGTGTTTGTTCGTCTATCTCTCACTCTCTTTCTTTCTCTCTCTCTCTCTCACTCTCTCTGTATATATATATATATATATATAAACTTATTTATAAATGGAACTTTGTCTGTGTGTGTGTCCGTTACCTATAGACACCGAAACGGCTGAACCGATTTTCTTTAAAATTTACACAGTTGTAATATAAGCGTTTGCGAGTGTTCTTAGTGAGGTTTTGTGTCGAGGTACCCCCGATAAATATCGAAAATTGATAATCGAAAAAATCGGGTTATAGAAGGAGTGGTCCGATTTTAATAAAATTTGATACACTCATAAACAATGACATAAGAAACGATATTCAGAAGTTTCAAGGTTGCAGTTTTTACAGTAGTGCAGAAAATCGATAATATATATATATATATATATATATATATATATATATATATATATATATATATAAGGCAAGATGTTTGTGTGTGTCTGTTTATCTGTCTGTATGTCTCTATTGTTTTCAGCCCTTTTATTTTAATTTTTTCCTTCGGGTTTGGCTTTAAGTAGGTATAATTGTAGTTCTTAGTCTCAGCCAGGATACCATTTACTCAGAGGATTATTTAGCCTTCAAAATTCAGTTTCCGACGAAAAAACTTATTTGATATCGATACCAGGAAATCAAAATTTGACTTACATCCATTCATTTTTCTTTCAGTCTACGGTTTCGCTTTAACTGGAAACAACTATTCCTTTTTAGTCTTTCGTGCCAACGTCCAAAGAGCTCCAGGACTATGGAATAATTTTAAAGCTTTCATTACACTCGAGCAACGCCGGGATATACTGCTAGTATATATATATATATATATATATATATATATATATATATATATATATATAGAGAGAGAGAGAGAGAGAGAGAGAGAGAGATTTCACTAGATATCTCCTAAGCTTTGGATAAAGTTTGGCATACTGGCCTTCGACTCAAGCTACATGGCTATGGTATAACTGTGCGATTGTTTGACCTAATCCAGTCTGTCCATTCAACTTGCGTAATGAAGGTAGTATTGAATGGGCATGCTTCCAGATAATATCATATGAATGCGGGTCTCCCTCAAGGCTTTATTGTAGGTCATACGCTTTTTCTGATTTTCATCAACGATCTCCCTGATGTAATCAGATCCCAAGTAGGCATTCAAGCTGACGACATAAAAATTTACTCCTGCCTTGGTAATAAATCTGCCGAGCATGACAAAGCAAACTTCGCTGCTGATCTTGAAAAGGGCCTCCAATCTGTGGCGAACTGAGGTAAGAAATGGTGCGTAAATTTTAGTGCTTCCCAAACGAAGCTGCTATCATTTAACCAACATAGACAACCGCTTCTACCCCCATCAGAATAGATCAGGCTAGTCTCTTTGAAAGCAAAACACTGCGCCTACTAGGCCTAAATCTATCAGCCGACCTCAAGTAGAAGACTACATTGAATTCATAGCTAAAGACAGTTAATAAAGTTGGTTTCTTTTATAGTTATAGGAAGTTTTTCTCTTCTAAATACACCTTACACACATAAATCTACCATCTGCCCGTGCATTGAATACTCTTGTCACATCTCGTCGGGTGCCCCTGCTATTCATATTAAGCTTCTTGACAAAATCCAACGAAGAATCTGTAATGTAATTGATCTCGACCTTGTAGCTCACCTCCAGTCACTTTCTCACCGATGAAATATGGCTTCCCTCTGTCTCTTCTACAAATATTTACACGGTTTCTGCTCTGATGAGCTTAGCTCCCTGGTGCCCCCACAGCAGGAATTTTCTCGAGCTACTAGACTAGCGTCTAGGTCCCACCCTTTTACAGTGAAACCAATCAAATATAATCTCAGATCCTACTCTATCAGCTTCGTTGCTCACATTTCCCGCACTGTGGAATTCCCTTCCGTATAATTGCCTCTCTGAAAGCTAGAAACTCCAAGAATTTAAATTCAAAGTCAATTGCCATCTTTTATCTTCTTGACTTACATCCTTTCTATGACAACCCTTGTATTATATTTTCTTCCTTTTCACTCTACTCTCATGCAGCCCTCCCCTCCCATCTGTATTCCCATTCTTTTCTTACCAATTCTCTGAATTCCCTGTAACTTGTTCCTTTTTTTCATCACTCACCTCTTATGTAAACCTCTGCGCACCAGTGGTAGTTCTGTCTTTCTTGGGGTGGAATAATTAATATATATATATATATATATATGTGTGTGTGTGTGTGTGTGTGTGTGTGTGTGTGTGTATTACATTCGGTATTCGTATATATGCGCAAAATATGTTTGCGTATGTATGCCTTTAAAGGGGTTCATTGCATAAAAATACGGGTGATGTGTTACGCATGTGTGAAAGATATTCTGACACTGAAATGTCACAAATGTTAGAATATTAAAACGAAGAAAATGAATGTCAGTAAATAATTAGAAGAAATTGAAAATACAACATTTTTTACTGAAATTTTTTCTCCTCGTATTGTGCAGAAGATCAAAAGGTATTTATTGCAAGTTGTTTTTTGAGGATTCTTGAAGTTTTCCCCCATTCCCTGTACGCCGTGCTCGACTCTAACTGCCTAAAACATGCAACAGACAGTGAAAGAAAAATGGTGACTGTTTTGTTTATTATGTCTTGCCCTGGAACCAAATTAAACGCGCTCGCAGAAATCGCTCAAAAGCTGTCATTTACTCTTCCTATTTAGATTTGGTCTTTGAACTTTTATATGGGTATTTGTGTCAGCAATGAAAGTATACACTTAGATTAATATTATGCGTTCTTATTGTATATATATGTATATATATATGTATAGTTTTATGGTCTGGGATATTTAAACAATAAAATGCTGAATATTAGCGATAGAGCGTTTGTAAATATAAAATGAACATCTAGATCAGCGTTCAAAGGCAAAAGACTGTTGCATACTAGGCGCAATCATCAGGCCACATGTGTTGGTTTTTTTTCCTCGGCTATTTATATATACGCGTAATCCTTTTAACGGTTATTTTGGTGTCAGTCAGTTAATCAGTGAAGTACACTTGGGCGATCATGCCTCGAAAGATACATGACTGACTGGGTAGAAGATTATCTCGCAGTAGGTTGCCAAATACGACACCAACAATGACATTCTTAAAATGCCGCCAGCTTTTCAAATGATGCATTCTCAGCGGTAGACTGGTTGTCAGCCAAGGCTATAAAACCCAATCTGTCCTGTTATTTAACCCATAACTGGAAGGAAGAGACTGATTAATACTTTTCCCAAGGCTATTTGTGCGTAAGTGAATGCAATGGATTCAACTGGAATTTGAACTCTGCTCCTCGATTTCTTGTTCTGAGCCAATATCCACTGCACCACAACGCACATATTTATTTGCTGGATAAATTTATTTTATTTTTTTATTTTTGTATTCAGTCATTTTTTATTTCCCAGATGATTTTATTTAATTGGATTTGTCATTTGATTATTTATTTTATTTATTTTTTGTATTTTTATTTTATTTTTATTTCATCTATTCTTATGGCTTTTATCGCAACAGTGGCTTAATAACGTGTTTATTATTTGCTTGGCTTAAATTTTTTCTTCTTTATTGTTATTTATTTACTCATTCCTTTCAGTTTTCGAATTTTAAGTAACCTAATAAAAATTGGTTTACATGTCTGCATTTTGAGATGATTTTAGATTTTTTATTTTGTAGTTTATTTTGGTCTAGGTAATAATTGCTATTTTTTCCTCCGTCTACAGGTTTTGGATTGATTGTTGTAGGCTGATGTTCTTTTCCGTATTTTCCGTGATATTTTTGGTGTGATTTGGATTTTATTTTTAATTTCGCAAATATACTTAGAAAGTATTGTGCTGTTTGCTTATTTACTATTAGTAAAGGTTATTTGTGTGCTTAGTTTCTTTGTTTCCAGGGTCCTCTGTTATTTCTATTTCTATTTTTCTTTATTATCTGGTCGTTTTACCATCGCTTTGCATTTTTTCGTTGTTTTGTAAACAATTACAGTTTAAGGGACTTTCATTCCTTATTTTGCAGTTACACGTGGGTTTAATTTGTTCGGGTTGCTTGTTGGTAGTTATTCTGTTGTTCTTTTTTTGTGCCATATTCTCAGAGCACCTTTAATTAATTTTCATCGTGTTTTTGTTGATTGTTTTGTGGAGAGTGCTTGATTCCAGGAAGTGTTTATGTAAGAGTGTGAGAAATATTTTTAAGTTTTTGCTATCCGGTAGATTGAATCATATGATATTTCTCTTCCTGTTGGCATTATTTGTGCTCTGTAGTGAGTATTTGAGTGTTGTCGGAAATCCACTAGCCTTTAGGTCTGTTTCATAGTCTTTCTTAGCTTCGTTAAATATGGTTTAATTGGAAGAGTTTTCGGAAAGCCTGCGTTCAACTGATTTGCTATCTGCCTGATTATAGATGGCGAGTGATTGGAAGATGTGTGTATATACCGCGGTTTATCGTAGTTTTTTATGGTTTATATGTACCTTTACTTTGATTAAATGTAACATCTAGAAAATCTACTTCTGAAAGAAAAACCCTCAGAAACAAAGGACCCTGGAAACCAGTTTTTTCTTCATCATTTCTCTGGAACACTTTTCCTACTTCTTTGTCAACTGTGATCTTCAAAAAATTTAAATGGATTGTCAATTTTATTGCCATTCTGTAGGTTAAATGATAAAAAAATTGTTGATGGACGAAAAGGAGGCCCAGAGTATTACCAAGAGACTAGCATCCTGTTTCGCTGACTCAAAGCGTTGGAAATTCTTTTTCTTCAAAACTTCAGGTGATCATGACTTTCAACCACTCACTATCACTTAAAACTCTAACCAATGACAACTTTCTATCTCACCTGTGCATGTTTTGGCATCCGTTTACATAAACCCATTATGTACAGGGTGTGATGAGTAAATTGTTACCATTTTATATTTCTAATTTTGCACATGCGCATTGATTGTTCTTGGTTTTGTCGACTGTGTAGTATAGTATGGTCAGTTGGGAGCAAAAGAGGGCATCATGAAGCAGTTCACTCTAGCAGAAATTTGGAAATAGCATACTGAAGTACTTGGAATTCACACCCGAATCCCCAATACCTATTTCTTCATTATGCGTGCTTAAGCACAAGTGTTCTTTTTGCTCCTATTTTCCTTAAAACTTCCTCGTTGCTCATAAGTTGTACTTATTTCATGTGCAGATTCTTTCTGTAAAACGATATCTCTGTTGCTTCAAGTCTTCTTTTAATCTCTGAGAATGTTGAACATTGTTCCTGACATACAGAAGGATTGATATTACAGATTCATGACTAAAAAAGATTATAGCAGACTCATTCTTTCAAGCAGAATGAGGAAGACACTGTGGACACGTTTACCTATAAACACTGTAGACGCGTTTATTCGATTTTTTTTGTTATGTTCTGCAAAAATAGATAGTTGATCATTATCAGGGTACCATTTCTAACTTTAGTTCTCTGGTTGGAACCCGAGAGAAAATGAGCATACAACAGAAAAAAATTTAATAATAATAATAATAATAATAATAATAATAATAATAATAAAGAGGTCATGAATTCATTTCTGGCCTGAAGCCACTGGTTGGGACTCTGAAGGAATTAACAATACTACTACTACTACCAATAATTATAATGTCATGAGACCATTTCTCTAGAAGGTAATGCGTATACAACTGAAATAATAATAATAATGATAATAATAATAATAATAATAATAATAATAATAATAATAATAATGAAACTCCCATGTACAGACCAGAATCTACCTTAGAAAATTAAGACATAGAATTATCTGGGCTTTTGAAATGAAAATATGCCACCCTATTTAGGCAAGAAGGTACGATCTAACCAGAAGGAATAAAAAACATCATATCTGAGTGTACTCACAGAAAGTTGAAACATAAATAATTATCTCGGGCTTGATAGCTTAGTAGTTGAATATGAAAATGGTCGTTGTGCCAGTTATTAACCGAACACTGAGAACGTTCCCGAATATCCTAGGAAAGCAACGGAAGGAAATGAAATTCAGTGAAAAACGGAAACCATCCAGACGATGGTATTATTAAAAACAAATACTGAGGAGAGTGCTGGATTATTTGAGAAATACATCCTATCAGTTACTTACCGGTATGAGCTCCAAATGAAATAGTAATGATAAAACAAGCAAAAAGGATGTTGAATGTACAAAATACATAAGCCTTTTGGAAGGAGATACCATGAAGCGAGAGATAATGAGAAAAATGTCAGCAGGATTAACTCACAAGAGCAGGAAAAATACCACAAAACGAACTCTGCATCAGAAATTTAATTAAAGGAATAAATGACATTGTTGAACAGAACACAAGAGGAACTCATCAGTCAAAAACATCAAAAATTAATGACAATGCATAAGGTGTGGTACTAGGGAGACGATAACGAAAAGTTTGTATTAACAGTAAAAGAAAAAGGATATCCACAGGTATCTCCTAAAAGTAAGAGAGGAAATAATGAACTAGAATAAAGTCGAATTTTAAAAATAGCATTCGCCCAATATGGCAGGTGTGGACAAACTAGAGCTCGCGGGTCGCATACCAATATAGGAATTAATACTGCCCACCAAATGTTTGTAAATTTGAAAGTGAAATTATTTTTCTTTATTAAATTGAGTTATTTTGTTTTCAAACAAATGTGTTGTATGTGAAGTTTCTAATATTTTATCTTATTTTATTTTCTTAAACAGAGACACTTTTTCTTTTAAATAAATATTTTTCTAATCTATAATATTAATTAATAAACGTAATTACTTTTTTTCTGAAAACAAGATTATTTTATTTTTCAAATGTGTTTCATGTGAAGCTCCTACTTAAAATACGTATTAATAAAAATTGTTTTCCTTTAAAGTTTAAACTGAGTTTCTTTGTCTTTCAAATAAGTGCGTTTCCTATGATGTTTCTACGGTTCTTTAAAATATTAATTAATATAAGTTAATTCATTATTTTTCACTTTTGTCTATTTTAGATATTAATTATTTTGGTTAACATACTATGTAGTCCTATAAAATTGTAAATTTTAAAATGCAGTCCTTGCACTGAAAAAAAAAGTGCTCTAGAGCCACTTAAGATATTGGGTTAATTTTACGATGAAAAGACCGTGGTAAGAAGCAAAAATTAGGAGGCTGAGAAGATTAGAAAACAACTGATTTTGACTTGAGGTTAAGTTTATAGTGTTCTTTGGAAAAGCGTTTTCTGGGCGGAACGTTTTTGTTTTTACATTTTGAATAAGAGGGAAAAGAGGGTGTTTCGTCTCTATGACTGTGGCTTGGCGTTTCTTTTTGTTAACGCCTTAAACTCGTGTAAATAGAGGATGGTGTTTATGTAAATGTTCGCCATGGAAATAACGAGATTATTTTATTAAATTGGACTCAATACAAAACGCAAGAACCGTTCATGCTAATGTGTTAATGAGACACAAGATAAGAAAGTGAATTAAGATTAACCCTGGAACACTAACCATCAATTAAAGTTACATCACTACAAACCATGAGTATATCATACCCGATTTTGAAAATATCAAAAAAAAATATTAAATATAAATCTTTATTTGAAATATTTTGCATGTAGGCACTTCAAAATTTGTACTTTGATTTAACATTAATAGGAAATGAAAAACATATTATTTAGGTAAGAAAATCAGGTACTGAAAATTTAATTAAATTGTAATTAAAATAGCGTCATTTACGCTGAGTACTATATACCTCGTGGTACAGTGGATATCGGCTCGGAACGAGAAACCGGGGAAGCCGAGTTCGAATTCCAGTTGAATCCATTGTATTCACTTACGCGCAAATACCCTTGGGAAAGGTATTAATCCGTCTCTTCCTTCCAGTTATTGGTTAAATAGCAGGACAGATTGGGTTCTATAGCCTTGGTCGGCAACCAGTCTACCGCAGAAAGCAATGGCAACCTACTGCGGGATAATCTTCTGCCCAGTCAGTCATGTCTCTTTCGAGACATGGTCGCCCAAGCGTGTATCACGGATGGCACTTAACTGACTGACTGACTATATACCTAGGGTTAGTTTTTTCTGATTAAATATGTACGATAGATAAGGGTTGACCCTAGACTAGGTTTGAGTAATCAGGAAAAACATCCACTTGTAGCAAAGTGTCATAAATTCAGCGAGCCGCAAGTTCAAATGACCTCAAATCGGATTTTCCGACTGATCGGCTTCGTCCCCCTTTTGTTCACTCCCACTGACTTTATATGTTAATTTGTAGCCTGAACATCCGGGTTACTCTAGTAACATCATAGTTAGCACATTGGAGTTATTCCATCAACTGTTTTTTTTTTTTTTTGTTAGAAACGACGTCCTGATAATGGACAGCGGGTTGAATTAAGAAATCGAAGAGCAGAATCCGAATCCTTTACATTCACTTACGTGCTAATACCCCTGGGAAATGTTTCGACCTATCTCTTCTCCTCAGCATACGGGTATATAGCAGGACAGAACAGATTCTATAGCTTTGATTACTAACAAGTCTACCGCATTAAGATTTCGCAACTTACGTCGGGAAAATCTTCACGTCATACGCGGTTGGGAATCTCTTGTGGAACCAAAAACTCAATGAATTTTTTTCTAGAGTAGATGCCAGCTCAATTCGTCCAGGATGAATCCCGTCAAAAGTACAAGTAAGAATGAGTCTGTCTTTCTTTTCCTTTTGTATCATTGAGTCAGTGACATCGACAGAAACACAACCGCGACCTTTTTAAAGGTTAGTGGATTCTTCTGCACAACACTCGGGAAAAGCTGCCTTTATCGAATTCTTTTCTATACGAATGGAATACAAAGAGAACGAGGATGATTTTCTGCTATGTTCGTTGTATGACGGTTCTCATCTATAAATAACTGAATTGGTGCCGATTGGATGTGATTAATTATTACCCCATGAGTGGGCGTAAATGATTTCAAACGCAATCAAGCCTGGAATACTTCAATCAAAGAACGTGACATGGAAGCCCCCGCCTCACACACACACACAAAATAAAAAATAAAAACAAAGACAGACAATTCATAAAATCAAAAAATCTACACTACAGTGGACAGAAAACTGAACACAGACACTGGAACTACCCAATAGAAAAAGTCATAAGTAGAATAGTTTTATTGAAATTACAAATGACAGATCGATCGGTTTGGTTTGTTTTATTTTACGGCATATCAACACAATGGGTTATTTAATGCCGACAAGATTTTAAGATAGATTCGTATAACCAGAATATGCATTCTATGCAAGAAATTATTCTGTACGTTACGTTTCATCGACGTATATTTTATAAAGGGTTTTATCGAGAGTCAAATGTATTGCTGGCATATATTCTTTTTCAAAAATATATTGCTAACAATATTTTTTCCTACGGAAATGTATTGTTGTTGTTCTTTCCCAAAGAATCCATAGCTAGAAATATTTTTCCCTTAAAAACGTATTGAAGGTCATATTTTTATTCGATTTTCTTAAAAAGAGTATTGCTGGTAATAGTTTTCTTTCAAAAATTTATTGCTTGTAATTTTTTTTTTCGATTTTCTTCAAAAATGTATTGCAGATAATATTTTGTTCTTCTAAAATGTATTATGGATTTTTTACTATAAAAATCTATTTTTACAATTTCATAGTGTTTTGACATCAGGTTGGAGGTTAACTATTTGCACATAGCTTAGACCCTAACAGCTACTACCATCCCAGGTCAGGGTAGATTTGGAAACAACAGCAATTAAGCGGTGGTTCCATGCTCCTCTCAATCTGGCGGATGTACTTTATCGTCATACACAGAACGTGCTGATAATTCGACAAGAATATGGTTAAAAAAAGAAGTTTTTTTTTATTCGCGGCTAATAAAAATCAAAATCAGTGAAAATTATTAAAAGGACAATATAGTTAAAACAAAGGAAAATACCAAGCGTAAACTGTGTGGAAATAAAACAATGAGACAATAAGTGAATTCAATGAGACAATAAGCGAATGCAGCGAATTGGCCCGAAAGTAATGGAGTGGGCGGGAAAGCGTAGCACATGATGACAGTTAAAGTTACTGAATTCTGACTTTATATGTCTTATATATGATCTGATCTGTACATTCTCCACGCTTTATTGTATCCAGTAAAGTTATGATTAATTAATGTATTTATCATCATGTGAAATAAATATTATTAATGTTGAAATTTATGTCAAGTTTCTCCTTTTTTTCAATTAATTTCCGTTTGTCATTTCGGGTAGAAGCTAATCGTGCCTATATCGATCCTCAACTTTAAATGAAAATGACAGCAAAACAAGAGAGAGAGTACACTGTGTCTTTAGGTTCATAGCGACCAAATAGGGTGAAAAGTTCCAAGGTGCAGTACAAATGTAATCTATTCTGTGACCCACAAAAATATTATTTCGGTCCAAAACAAAAATGCAGAAAAAATGAAAAACAAAAGTGTGTTTAATTTTAAGGAATGTAATTGTATTTTCGGTGAGCCAACAGAAATATGATTTGGCGTCAGAAACAATGACAAACAAAAGTGTGCTGCGTCAGTTCGGCCGTTCTCAAAGTCAGAAAATATAAAACCATGGTAAAGGAATGTGATGGCATCAAAGGCAGCTGATCCAAATAATAATGCAAAATTGATAAACTGATGTACTTGGCCATAGATGCATTTCACTATTCCAGATTAAAACTGAAAAAAAAAACATTAAAAGATACATTAATATCTGTCAGTCAGTTAGTAAATTGCCGTGCATGATACACACTTGGACGATCATGTCTCTTTCAATCTAGGACTGACTAAGCAGAAGTGTTTTTCGCCATAGGTTGCCAGGTCTATAGAAGGCAATCTCGCCTGCTATTCAATTCTTAACTGAAAACATAAGTGATAGATTAATACATTTTCTAAAGGTATTTGTGCGTAAGTGACTGCAAACAAATTTGGAGGAAATTTGAACTCAGCTCCTGATTTCGCATTCAGAGCCGATATCCATTACATCACAAAGCGATATCAGTGCTTTTCCAAAAGAATAGAGAACAGTAGTTGAACTGCAAAGGTTACAGTTGTTATTAGAGTGCTAAAAACAGTTCCGTTTTTAGAAGTGTCAGAATAGACAAAAATGGTTGCAGTAACTAGAAATCAGTAGGTAGCATCGTTGAAAAAAACCTAGAAAACAAAGAAGCGTGCACAACTATTGAAGTAATTTACTGGAATTCTGTCATCAGTGTTAACCGCTGGCTATCACTGGTGCAAATACTCAATTAGTGGTGATTTATATACCACATTATGTGCACGTGACCGAGTGGTTAGGACGTCTGCTTTCCGACCATGAAACACGGGTTCGAATCTCACTGTGGTCGACTTGTCAGCAAAGTGACCTTGATCTTATCGGAACGGGCAGACGTTCCCAGCACGCCTTGAAAAGTATCTGAAAATCAAACCATGAGTAGACCCTAGCATTGTGAGTGAATTTGAATAGACAGAAATATTTGGAAGCCGTCGATGGTTGTGCTAGCACAAAGCTACAATTCATCGTGAGCGAGGATTTGAGCGTACTGTCCTTTTTCAGGCTGCTAAACAAACCAAAAGAGCGGTCTCTTCCAGAACATTAGCTAAGACGTAAACCACAGGTGGGCTCTCTGGGTGTTGAACAAATACAAAATATACCTAAGAAGATGTCTGCAACAGGGATTTGCTAGCCACTCTAGTAGACAGGCATAATCGGATACAAGCGGCCGGCCATTATATATATATATATATATATATATATATATATATATATATATATATATACATATATATATGAGTAGAAAACTGATATGGATAATCCGGCTGAAGTCTCAGATGTTAATTTCTTCCTTATGGAAAAAGCATGGATTCACTCGTCGTTGCAATACACGGAATTACATCTCTTGATAAAATTATGAATCGTTAGGGATTCTGTTGTCGCCACATAATTATGCTTATGAATTCTGTTCATTTATGTTTCAGTCGAACGAATTAGAACGACATTAACAATACTTAACAATATTTAACCTAGCTATAATGTCTTTGACGAAATATTTTATCTCGTCACCAGCTGTTATGTTTTAAGTCTTGTTATACCTTAAATGATATAAGTTAATTACTGACAGAGTACAGAAATTATGACACCAAATATCAAAGACAAAGAGAAAAAGAGAAAGATGCCTTCCTAAACGTAGGTAAAGTATTTAAATAATCAGAAAAATTTCATTAAAAAAAGAAAAGAGTACTAAACTTAAATATTAATCCTTTAATAGGGCACTGAATGCTATACAATAAAGAAAAAGAAAAAGTTGAAACCAAAGAAATGTGGAGATAACCTTGGACTAAACATAAGAGCAACAAGAATGTTTGAGGAAAAATGTTAACTTTCACCATTAACAAAACTATATGATAGAAATGAAGTTTCAGTTCTTTCCAAATTGAATGATTATGGTGGATATGCAATCTGTCCAGCGAGACACGGAAAACAGTAGATGAATTTGATTTAGGGATTAGTTGCTGATTCTACTTAAATTCTTCGAATTGTTGGATAAATCATATATACATGCATTTTTAAAATTCACTTATATATCCTATACTGTATATGTGCATATGCGGATTGCGATATATATTTACATGCCTGTTAAAGGCTTCATCTTGTCAGATGATTACCGTCTCTTCTTCATCTTTATTCAGAGTAACTTCCACTTAGCACTGTCCAGTATTGAATAGAAGGATTCTATTTCGTCCTCCGAGCTTTGAGTTGTTGGCGCATAGACTACTATAATAGCTATATTGAGGGGCCTTCCTCGCAGTTTCAGTGCAAAAGCCAAGAAGTTAGGATAATAATGGGGGACTTAAATGCAAAGGTAGGTAAAGATAGAGAAGGAGAAACGAACGGCAACTTCGGACTAGGAGAGCGCAACGAAAGAGGAGAAAAATGGATCCAATGGTGCTCAGCCAATGACCAGGTCATTACTAACACCTGGTTCCAAGAACACCCACGACGTTTATGGACATGGAGAAGCCCAGGAAGTGACACGAAGAACCAAATCGATTATATAACTATAAACAAGAGATTCAGGAACGCAGTAGTCCAATGCAAAACATACCCAGGTGCTGACTGCGGAAGTGACCACGTCCCAGTCATCTGCAAACTAAAAGTGAAACTCCGAAGACTGAAGAAGCCCAGCATATCACCAAGGCTGCAATACGACATGCTAGAGGACGATCTCACCCTGCAGAAAGAATATAATAACAGCGTGAGAAAGAAATATGAAGAACAAATTGGAAAAGGATACTCAAAATGGGATTCACTAAAAGAAGCAATGGTGACCTCGGCGTACAACATAGCCCCAAAGGAAATCAGACGCAGAGGAAAAAACGAGTGGATGACCGAAGAGATCCTCCACATGATGCAAAGGAGACAAAAAATAACGCCAAGACACGGAGCAGAATACACAAAACTTCACAGGGAGATAAGGAACAAATGCAGACAAGCCAAAGAGGAATGGCTCAACAACAAATGTGCAGAAGTAGAGAGACTGAGCAGGAACAACAAAGCAGAGATGCAAAAGATGCAAATAAGAGAACTGACAGGACAAAAAACCTGCTCCTCAACAGGATGCATAAAATCCAAGGAAAGGACAATCATATTAGAGAAAGAGGAAATACTCCAGCGATGGGAAGAATACATAAAGGATCTCTTTTGCGACAAGAGAGAACAACCGAGAATACACAAGGAGATGGATGGACCGGAAATACTAAAATCCGAAGTGGAAGCTGCAATGGCCAAAATGAACAGAAACAAAGCACCTGGTCCAGATGGCATAGTAATAGAGCTGCTGACAGCCTTAGAAGAATATGGCATAGAAAAGATTACCGACATAATAAACGAAATTTATAGCAGCGGAATAATACCAGAAGACCTATGCAAGTCGATATTTATAGCGCTGCCGAAGAAACCTGGTGCAAACGAGTGCGAACTACACAGAATTATCAGCTTAATGAGTCACATTACAAAACTGATGGTCAGAATCCTGATGAATAGAGCGAGAAGCAGAATCAGGCCAGAGATAGGGCAGGAACAGTGCGGGTTCGTCAAGGACACTGGAACAAGGAATGCCATATTCATGATTAGGATGCTCTCTGAAAGGGCATTACAAATGAAGAAAGACTTGTACCTATGCTTCATTGATTACGCGAAGGCATTCGACAAAATACGACACAAAGAATTGGTGGAAATGCTAGGCAACCTCGACATTTTCGGCAAAGACATAAGAATAATCAAGAATCTCTACTGGCAGCAAACGGCCTGCATACGGACAGGTAACGACCTCAGTAGATACACAAAGATAGAAAAAGGCGTAAGACAAGGATGTGTCTTTTCACCGGATTTGTTCAACCTATACAGCGAGAATATTTTGAGGACCCTAGATGACACACCAGGATTTGTTATTGGAGGCCACAACCTGAAGAACATAAGATATGCGGACGATACAGTACTGATTGCGGACACGGAAAGTAAACTGCAAGATCTCATACAGAAATTAGCAGGGGAGAGTGACAAGAAAGGACTACAAATAAACTTTAAGAAAACTGAGTGCATGGTCATCAGCAAAAGATACAACTCAAAATGCCAAATACAGGTAGGGGATAACAGAATCAAACAAGTCCAAGAATTTAAGTACCTAGGAAGTGTTCTAACAGGAGATGGAAAGTGCGACACGGAGATCCGAAGGCGAATTGGCATGGCAAAGGACGCGTTCCAGAAGATGAGCAAAATACTAACACACAGGAAAATCTCAATAGAAACGAAGAAAAGAGTACTAGACTGCTACGTGATGTCAGTTCTTCAATATGGCTGTGAATGCTGTACAATATCATCGAAAATGAGGACAAAACTGGAAGCGGCCGAAATGTAGTTCTACAGAAGGATGCTACGGATATCGTGGACTGAGCATACAAGCAACGACGAAGTGTTAGAAAGAATGGCAACAAACAGGAAATTGATGCTGAGCATCAGGAAGAGACAATTGAAGTTCTTGGGATATGCAATGAGGAAGGAGAGCCTGGAGAACCTGATACTGACTGGACAGATAGAAGGAAGGAGAGACAGAGGAAGGCAGCGGATAATATATTTGCAGGGTCTGATCAGGTGGATGACGGAACGGGGGTAAGCCAGGAGCAACAGGAACAAACATACTAAGAGCCACAAGGGATAGGGAGACGTGGAGATCCATGATCGCCTACGTCCTGAAGGGACAGGGCACATAGAAGAAGAAGAAGAACTTCCACTTCTCTGCTTGAACCTCCTTCGGCTCGCAAGTGACCTTTGAAACCAGCATATGAATACATTAGTTTCTTGTATATATGACATAGTCCTTTTGGACGGGTTGAAGTGACCTGGATACTTTATGTCTTTCTCCTGTACCACCATGTGTCTCTTCAGGTCAGACGCAAATTTAAAAATCTCTTTACAGACAACGCAGGTATTGCTTGCTAGACGCGGATTCAAGTTTGTCTGGTTTGATTGTTTAGAGTTCATGTTATGGGCTTTCAGTAGAGCGCTTTCGACAGCAACACGCGCCCACTAACATCGTGTTTCCAATTTGGTATGCTCTAATCAAGTAAAACATTGGTGATACACCTACGAGTTTCACGTTTCTGCTAAACATATTAAAGGCGTCTAACCATGAAGGCTCAACATGCATCCCAGATGAATTCCTCGTGTCAACCTCTCAGTTCTCAACATCCAGGTGCATTGCGTTCAATTTATCCTTGATACAATCCTTGAATCTTTTCCTCAGCTTTTGTGGTGTTCACTAACCTGCCAATAACTCTCCATAGGGAATTTTTTTTGAAATCTATTATCGTCCATTTTTACGGCGTGCCCAGCCCAACGCATCTTATTCAGCATTACTATAGTTTCAATATTCATTGTTTTACTCCTTCGAAGAACAGTAGAGTCTGGTGTATGTGAATGCCATTTCACACTGAGGACGCCTCTAAACACTTTTGATGGAATCTCTCCAGCCATTTGATGTCTTCTGTGTGTTGTCCAAGCTTCAGAGTAATACAGCAACGATGTCAGGTCTTCATGGTTTGTAGATATCGACTTTGGTCTTAAGGCTAATACACATTTCTTCCTAGACTTTGTTTCCAGCTTTCCAAATGCAACATTTACCTTCTGAATTCGTGAGAAAGTCTCATCTTCAGAGTACTATATCTCGATATTGTTCTTGCAAAGCAAGGAAAGATGTCAACGACTCCCAGCGTGGTGACATTTGCTACAATCGATGGTTTGAAATAGAGCATATCTGGAGGAGGGTATTTGCATATATACATAATAGCTGGTCACTCGTATTCGAGGATAACTGTCTTTCAAGATGACTAGCAAATCCCCATGGCAGACGTCGCCTCAGACACATTTGTATTTCTTCAAAGCCAACAGGATTTGCCTGTACTTTACACTGCAAATATCCTGAAGGACATAAGTTACAGTTTCTGAGAGGGAGCACGTTATCCGGCGTGAACAACAGTATGAATGCGGCCAGGACGTTCAAACTCTCGGTCAAGATGACTTGTGACTTCGAGCTAGCACAACCATCGACGCTTCTTTAAAGGGAAACGTCTACATAGTATCATTGACAAAGGCTTGGGACAACTGGTGATATTGCTTTCAGGCACTTTCTAAAGCTACCGCACGCTGGGGTCTTCTCCAGACCGATAACATCACTTTCTTGACAAATCTACCGAGGTGAGATTCGAACTTGGGCTTCATGGTCAGAGCGAATGTTCTATCCTCTCCGCTACTCGCCATACATACATACATACATACATACATAGAGCACTTCGATGTGGTGTGATGGAGAGCAAGTTTGTTTAGCGAATTTAATTACGACTGAATAGTGAGCTCGATCCTCAGTGGGTGCCACATTCTTTCGACCTTGTGGCACATCTAAGCTATGCTTAAAAATCACAACGCACACACACATGCACACACATACACACACATGTATATATGTCTGTATTTAGGCAGCAAATATTTTTTAGATATGTCAAATTAAATAAATTGCAAACATTGTGTCTGCTTATTTCTTATAAAATCCTTCATACACACGGATGATCTTTCGCGTATTATGATATAAAAACTCAGCTGTAACGTTGACAGATAATTTTATTATTCATTTCTCGATGATCCCACGTACTGGTAATCTTTTTCCGAGATGATCTTAAGAGGGGTGAGTGGTGGTAAAAAAATATATAACTGCAAAACTGTACTGATAAAAATAACTGCAAACTTTCTTCTTCCTTCAAATACAACTGTTGACAAATTGCCAAGAACATGAACATTATCCAAAATGTAACTTTTTTTATGTTGCAATGCCATAGTTATGCACGTGTTAACGCATGAAAAACTGTTCTTTCTATAAACATTTTAGAACATTATTACATAGGCAATTCTAATAATTGACCGCATAAGTTTTTAATGAGTATTGCTTCCATGATCTTTATATATGCGTCTTCACACGCATGCACTCATCAGATCATTCACTGGTAGACGCTTTCAAATACTCACACACGGTGTCGAATGGTTTTGCTGGCTCCCATGACAAGTTGATGAAACATATACCGATTTATTAATGGATGCTGCTTTACCCAATTGTTTTAGGTAGTCCCACAGATAAAATCCAAAGCATTGATGTCCACAGAAGAAGCAAATGAAGGAGAATTTAAACATTTGTTATGAGCTAGTGTGTAGCAGTACAATTATGGCTATTTGAACATACGTATATAATGACATTTTACCATGTTTTGGTGCCAGGATCCCGTACCCAAAGTTTGTAAATGTATTTTTGGTTTGTATCTTGGAAAGTACATTTAACAGCGTCTACCGTAAACTAAACTTAATTACTCAAAAGAGAAGGAATTGTTGACATATTTATATTGAATTTTGTCCTTTTTGTGTAGGAAAGCTTGTAAAAACGTATTTACTGATACATACCTTATATTTTGAGAAAAATATACATAGGAGTGTAAACTTGCATAATTGTAAAACCAGCCGATGATTTAGACGCAAATTATTGATCTCGTCGAATATAAAACAAGCGCACGAAACTTATAATTTGATCTTTTCATCATTACCGATGCTGTTTATATATTAATTTTAAGTTTTCCTACGTTCTTTAATCATTTACCTTCCGGACATTCAAAGTGTTTTAGTCACAAAATTTAAAAGAAAATATACATCGGAAAACGTAGACAAAGTTAATAATAGCAATATTGGATAAATGAAAAACTTTGCTAAAAACACTGACAAAATGAAATCTAAAACAAATAAAAGTAAAGTTTGATATGACGGAAAAGAAAAAAAAAGAAAATGAAAGTAGTGTCAAAAGTGAAAGTAGAAAACGAAAGGGAACGGATTGACTAAAGTGATAGTAATAACGAAAGTGTACAACTTCGGCAAACGACAGAGTGGACTGGTGGTTAACGTCTTCATAGAACTTCTGGAATTTTAATTGGAAATCTTCAATAATTGTTTGGACTAGTTTTACGCTTCTTTTTTGTTGTAAAAGTTTTCTTTGCCTTATTTAATTTTAAAGCAATCTTTCCTTCTTATAAACTTTTTGTGGCCATTATTCTTTGGGGAAACACTTCTCATTAATTTCAATTTTAAAAGAAACGAAGAAAAATCAATAGAAAACGAAAAAATTTGCAAGAAGACCTTCCAGAAATAGAAACAGAAAGATGAAATCGCAGCCGACAACGACAATATTGCCACGTCCTTTTATACACCTATTTCTTCTCCCTCTCACACTAATTCTTTTCGATTGAAGTGCTTGTGGTTTTATTCTTTTCTAACGTGAAGCCACGTGGTTAAATCGCAAAAGGTAAGGTCTTGTATTTTTATGATTGTTTTTAACAAACACCGTGACAAAAAAAGGGTATTAAAATGATGACATAATCAATATAAGAGCAAAGTTTGTATATATATATATATTTTTTTTTTCATCAGCAGCCCAGATCTGTTTCGCTGTATCACAGTTCATCAGCATGGTTAGACTCCGATTGCTTTTTAACCCAGGATTGAAACCCGACCGAATTGGCACCAGTCGGCGATTCTACCTCTGGGCTAAAGGCGTTCGGTGGAAGTATGCAGGCCTTTTAGCGCGGATATTATTATTATACGTGCCCAATAGCCAGAGTGCTTTAATTCATATATATATATATATATATATATATATATATGTTTGTGTGTGTATGTGCGTGTGTGAGTGTGTATGTGTGTGTAAAGAGAGAGAGAAAAGTTGAAAATTTAAACAGTCTTTAAAAATAATCAACAGATGTCTCGGATTCAGAGATGCGATACATATCATGGCATAATCTCAGGCCTCTATATCTCTATTTAACGTTTTTGAAAACCATTGAGCTGGTATTAGCCATTTCGCACCAAATGATAATCGATACTGTCACTAAGAAGCAATAAAGAGTATTTTACTGAATGTCAATTGCATTTTCTCTTCAGTATTCATCTTGCACAGCTTTAAACATTCATGCATCTGTGCACTCAATATTGCTGCCACATCTGGTCAGATGCTTCTTCACCATATCTCGAGATTCTTGAAAAAATCCAAAGAAACATCTGTAACTGCTATCTCGACTTTCCTTACTTTCCCACCACTCTGACGTGGCTTTTCTCTGTTTTTTTTCTATAAATATTTTCATGGAATTTTTATAATGAACTTTCCTGCTTACTACCTCGACCTCGAGAGGGTCCTGGGTATGACGGTAAACTGCAGCCGGCAGCAAGGCATCGGATTGAGAGGTTGTGAGGAGCATGGAATCACTTCTTAATTGCTTTTCTTCTCATGTCCACCCTGACCCGGAGTGGTAGCACCTGTTAGGGTCCCAGCTATGGGCAAATATTTAACCCCCCCCCCCAAACTAAGGCCAAAATACTATGAAAGTATAAAAAAAAGACTTTTATAGAAAAAATATACATTTTTGAAGAAAAAATTTATTACCAGCAATACATTTCTGAATACAAAACTAGAAGACATCTTCAGTTTTCAAAATTAAAAAAAGATTAACAAAAACTTTTTCTCAAATTCTGACGAAATCAAACTTCTCACTATAATCGAACATTAAAAAATAGCTTAAAATCCTACCTTTTTGGCATTAAATAACCCACAGAGGTGTTGATATGCCGTTAAACAAAACTCAAACTCAAACTCAAACATTTTACTAGATTGAATTACCTAGATGTAACTCTAAGTATCATCGTTTTCTGTTGTATTAACTGGTTGTAACTCTAAGTTCTAATCTAATAGTATATTTACTTTCTTTTACCACACGTGGAAATCTCTTCGTTTACTTCCGTTTTCTACGATTTTGAAAAACTTTAAAGCAGCGTCAGTGGTCATCTTCTGTATCCTGAACATGTTCCTTTATTCTCTTTTCCCCTACTAAATCTTGACATTCAGTTTCACTCTTCCTAACCTAAGGTGATTAGAATTTTTAACAGAACCTTTTATTTCGATCACTGGGGTAGATTGTTCTCAATGTTGTGTCCAAGTTCGTTGCGACATTTCGGCTGTTTTACGCTCCGACTTTCTTTAGATGTTTAGAATTTTGAACTGAACCTTTTTATTTTGAGCGCTGGGATAGATTATTCTCGTTCCATGAGTCATACTACTGTCTTAGTTTTTTGTTCACTAGGTATTAAATTCGCAGCTCTTTGTGTCAAGTAACTGGATTAACTTTTTATCCACTAGGTCTTGTGTCCTTCATGGCAAATAGTTGAGATATCAATATCTGGCTACAGCAAAGTGAAGAATAAACTTATTCATGCCACATCTGGATGTCTTAGTTATCCTTATTTAACTCAACTCCCTAAGTTTGTATTTATTCTGCTGTAGCCAAGTATTTGTAGAAATCAAATAACTTACTTTCTTACATGGTTACTTCATCTTGTCTCCATGTCTGAAGGCAAGCCAGCTAATCTACCTCATTTACAGGAGAGTACCTAATGTCGGTTGTGAGTTAGTCCACTTTACTATAATGGACATGCCTAACACGTTTTCATAAGTGGATTCTATTCACTATATATCTCTCTCTCCATTAAATTCAATTGCCTTTTTCCATTGAAGTGATACACCGATCTACCTACAATTAACCAATATTCAAAATAATGCAGTAGGCAGTATTATTATCTAAGTGAAATATGGATGTAAGGGCTGTTGATCTTATTGCTGCACAAGTCTCATCCGATTCACTGACGTCTGTATGGAAGGGTTCTATAGGGAATATATCAAGCATGCTTTGTCGCAAGCAGGATCGTGGAAATAGCATTAGAAGCCCTCTGCCATTTTCTAGGGAAGTGTTGTATGCTAAAACGATATTTCAAGCTTTTTTTCTTTGAGCCGAAATATGCATGGGTTGTTAATTTTGATGAGGTCTTGATCTGCAAAAAGTCCTTTGAGTGGTTCATGGTTGATCACAACTATAACTTTTGGGTAAACCAGTATAAACATACAGCACTTTTCGAGCGCTCAAGTATAGAGATTTGAGTTAAATGGGGATAACTAAGACATCTGGAAGTGGCAAGACTCATGGAACGAGAAGAATTTACCCCAGTGATCGAAATAAAAGTTTCAGTTCGAAATTCCACTCCTTTGAAGAAAATCGGAGCGTACAAGAGCCGAAAGGCCGTAAACATAACAATAATGATGATCAGTCCGAACAATGTAAATAATGAAAATGATAATAACTTTTGTCAGGTTTCATTTTTTGAACAAACTCTGGGAAAAAATAAATGTTTATTTATGAATAAGTTGAAAATATAAAGCTTACATGCACATATTTAATGATCACAATATTTAATATACGTAAAAATAAAGAATATTTTAGTTCTATATCTTCTTTTTCTGTCTTTTATTCATTCCTTTAACGTTTCATATTGATTTAACTTTAGTTGATTTTATTATTTCCAAGAACTTAACTATTCTTTTCTATTCTCATTCGCATATTTTTTAATGGCAGACGACTAATTTTCTATTGGATTGTATTGTCCGGAAAGTTCATGCCAATTTTTAAAGGAAATTAAAACACAAATCAAAAGTATGCGTGTTGAAAAAGGAAACAACAAAAATTATGACCAAGCTTTCAAATGTCACTCAAGGTCTCTCCCGTTCACAACCGACATATTTGCACTGTTCTATTTTTCACTGAATCATATCAGTGAAAACATTCCACTCGCTTAGGTGGAGAAAATATGAGGTTGTCTGAAAAGTTCATGCCAATTTTTAAAAGAAATTAAAACAAAAAAATATCCTATGAAATATTTATTCAGTTAAATAAAAAACATTTTGTTGTCCCTTCTTTCTCTATTATTCCTTCAACTTAAAGATTCCTTGGATTCTCTGCAAAGAAATGCTTAAGGTATTTTTTTCAACCAAATAATTCTTTTTACAATTGAGATTATTTTGCATGAACCTCAATAATTTAAAATCAGAAGGAGCAATGTTTGGTGAATATGGCGGATAGTATAACACATTCTAGCAATCCTGCAACAATTTTGCCGGGTTGCCAAAGAAACGTGATGTCTGGCGTTATCGTGATGGAAAACAACACCTTACTGTTTGTCAATCTGAGTGTTTTCTTGAATTTCTGCTCTTAATTAGTCTAGTTTAGAGCGGTACGTTTCTGCAACAATTGACTGGTTACTTGGAAGAGGCTTAAAGTACATGATTCCTTTAAATTCCCATCAGATGCATGATATGACTGTCTTAGAATGAAGATACACTTTTGGAGCGGCTAAAGATGGCTCTTGTAATTTACCTCAGGATCTCTTTCGTTTAACATTATGGTAAACGATCCATTGTTTATCATCCGTCACAATTTGCTTAAAAAGGGTGCATTTGCATTGCCTTTATATAACAAATCACAGATAGAAATCCAATTCAAAAAATTCTTTTCGCTCAGATCATGTGTTAACCAAGAGATTTGAATATCCAAACTTCACAAAATGCACATGTATGTTATATTTTGATAATTCTAGTTTTCTTCTAAATAACACGTTGTGTAATGTAGGTTATTCACAATTTTGATTTGGGCGTGATCTGTATTGAGGGATAACTGAGCCTGCTTCATCAATAAGGCTATAATCACCAACTGTGATCTTAGCGAACGACTTTCGTACAGTTCTGTCAAGTAAATCACAATCACCGTACACAACTTTTCGTTGTTTGCCAGGCATTTTTTCTTTAGGGTGATAAAAAAGCATCGAGTGTCTAAAATGCGTCTTATAATCTTTCATTTTCGTTGGCATCAAAAATTAATAAGAATGAAGTAATTTTAAACTTTTTTTCTCAAGAGATTATTTAAATGATGCTCTAATCAAAAATGTAAGAATTTTATATTTGTCGATAAATTTGACGTGTTCTACTGTGTTCGAAGATGAACAACTAAAAATCGGCCTGAACTTTCGGGACAACTCAATATTAAAATCTGGACAATCGACGAATGGTCTTTTATGTTAGTATCTTTAAAAAAATCTTATTAGAGAAAGTGGATAGCAATCATATTTCAGAATTTGAAAGACCATTTTATTGTAACAATACAATCAATAAATTCATGCACTGGGAATTCACTGCTCTTGATTTGGTGAAATGCAAACGTTTTACGTCTTATCCCAAGCACGGTTAGTGAAAGAAAGCGACCAACCCACTTTATCGAAAGGTGTGAAATTAGGTTATATTTCCAGATTCATTATTTTGTTTGCATAATTAGAAGTGTTGGATTTTTGTGTGTATGTCTGCTTTTTTTAATCAACGCTATCCATAACATATATTTGGTTTTAATAAACCATTAAATAATATTTTATTCAGTAACTTCCTGACTCTTTTGCCTCTCTAACTTTATAATGTGGGTTGTAATGCAATACTGTTGATTCCGAATTAAAAACTGAAAAGCTGAGTTCGAATTCCAGTCGAATTCGTTTCATTCACTGGCTCACAAATTTCCTTGGAAAAGGAATTCATCCATATCTTCGCCTTCCAGCTACTGGTTGAATAGATTGGGTTCTATAGCCTTGGTTGGCAACCATAGTCAGTCGTGTTATCGAAACATGTATTATGTCTTGCTTTAAACTGATTGACTGATATCTATAATACAAATTATAATATATCCAACATTTTAAATCACATTTCCCTAGTTGTTTTCTAAGTTGCGTCGAGTGAATGTTTTTTATGAATAACTCAGACCAGACAGTTTTAGCTTAATCATAATTAATAAAGTTAAGAAATTAATTTTGATGTATTTTATCAATTTTCGTAATTTTTTCTTTCTGAATGGTCTGATTGTTTTCATTTCTGTAACAAATATGATTAAACATATTAAGACCTTGAATAATCTCTCGTTGTTTTTAAACAGACAGCGTTCCAAAAATTGCGTTTCAGAAGGTAACGTATCTATAAGGAAGTTCTATAAGTGTGCTTGAAATTCAGTCTATGGCATTTTGCCGAAGTATATACAACTTTGTTTTTCATAGCGTTTAACATATCGGATTTCGTGCCTAAGAAACTGTATTTGCTGGAAATTTTAATGCACAATTTTATTTAAAAGAAATCTGCAGATGAGGTATATAAAATTTTGTTGAAACTTACTGTGACTATTCTCCATCGGAAACAACATGCAGAGAATGACTTAGTCGCTTCAAAAAATGGTGAATTTGATTTGAAGATAAAAAACGCTCTGGCGGACCGAAATAAGTTTGAAGAATTGAAGGCATTACTTCACAAAGACTCATATCAGGCACTAGCTGAACTTGAAGAAATATTAGGAGTCGACTGCACAACAGTTTCGAAACGTTTGAAAGCATTAGGAATGAATTAAAAGCAAGGACATTGGGTGCAGTACGAGATGAAGTCTGGGGATGTCGAACAGCGTCTTGTCACGCGTGAACAGCTGCTTCAACAGCAGAAAAGAAAAGTTTTTTTTTTGCATAGTATGGTGACCGACAATGAAAAGTGGCTACACTACAATAAACATAAGCGTAGAAGATCGTCTAGTAAGCCTGGCCATGCATCAAGATCGGCGCAAATCCAAATATCCATGATCTAAAGTTTCTACTCAGCATTTGGTTGGAACTGTTTCTGCAGTTTATGAGATGCTCAAGCCAACCGAAACCATCACAGGAGATTGCGATCGAATACAATTGATACGTTTGAGCCGAGAATTGAAAAAAGTTATTAAACGACGCTATGCTAGGCGAAACACGACCAAATGTGTTTACAACATGACAACGCAAGACTAAATCTTGCTAAAGGCTTTGAAAACCTACTTGGGAACGCTTAAACAGAAAGTCCTACACTGCCCGGCGTATTCACTTGACATGACCTTGTCCGATTATCACTTGTTCCGATCGATAGTACAGGGCCTGGCTGATCAGCACTTTTATTTTTTTAAAGATGCTAATAAATGTGTCACATAGATTTTGTCTCGAAAGACGTGTTGTTTTCGGACGTGTAGTTTAAATGCTGCCAGAATGTTGGGAAAAAGAAGTGGCTAACGATGAATAATACTTTCAGTGACATTTTTCGTACTAATTTTTATAAATAAAACATTAATTTTTATAAAAGTCAGCGAGAACTCATTCATATTTTGATATTTTCTTTCTACATTCGTAAAACCATTTTTTTCCTAGATTTCGTAACTTTATAATACATATCAAATCAATTTTTGTAATATTTTAAAACCCTGTTTATATACATTCGTAAGCCACATACAAGCCTGGTTCGTTGTATCACAGCTCATCAGTGTGGCTAGATATCCACTTGCTTCTGGCTGGGATCGAAACTCGAGCGATTTGGTATCAGTCGGAGGCGCTAACCTCTAAGTCATAAGCACATAGTATCAGAGAGGGGAAATTTTAGAGCGTTATATATAAGCGGTGTATACACGCGAGTCAGCGAAAGAACTCAAAATTTATATATATATATATATATATATATATATATATATATATATATATATATATATAGGCATGTTAGATTAAATACATCGCATGCACTGCGTCTATTTTTGAAAAATAAAAATCCGTTTATAGTAATGGATAAACTTTCCTGTATTATAATTGAAAGATATAAGAAATGAGCTGTAACTGTAATAGTTAATTTTATTCATTCCTTGATGTTGCCAAGTAGTTTCAATCTCCTTCTGAGATCATTTTCATACCTCTGAAGTTGGTTGGCTGACTATAAACACATCAACAAGTATAGTAATTTTTCTGCTAGAAATTAATGATCATAAAACTTTGTTTTCAAAAGATTGGTGATTTATAGTTCAGTGAGCGTGGTTATTGGGAGCAAAGCGTTTAGTTCCTGACAAGTAGCTCAAAAACCTTTTTAATACTTCCTTTCGTTACATTTTTATAGTTGTCTATTTATAGTAAGTATAATACTATTGTTTATATAATATTGCTTTTCATAGGTTTGTTTTTACTATGTATGTATGTATCTACGTATATATGTGTGTATGTGTGTGTGCTCGACAGTTTTTGGGCTACTCAAATCATTTCATATTTATTACTTCAAAATGACATATTGATGTAATTTCCATTCCTAAAATATATTTACTACATTACTTTCATCTCTCGTTTTAAATAAAAAAGTTTATGATGAAAAAATTATTTTTATTTCATATTTGAAACGATTTTTTTAGATTTAATTTTGGTTAGGTTTTGAGTAAAAACATTGCGTTATAATAAAAGGGAGCGCCATCTTTGCGCTTTATGTTAGTGACTATAATCAAGAGCAGACAACTCAAGATTCCGTTAACGACTTCACCAGCAGAAAGATTTATATCAATTTTGAATTAGATGGAGAAGAAAAAAATGAAAATTTCATATAAAAAATAGGCTAAGAAAAAGAAATAAGTTAATGATAAAAAAAAGAATCGAATTTTTTGGTGGTTGAAATCGAAAGAAAGAAATGGACTATTTATCAGTTAACAGCAGACAGAAATATTTCTACGGGGGAAAATAAAGACGAAATGGCAGGCTGGAAAAACCTGTGGACGAGGGCGTTTGATGTAGACATTTATCTTGGGTTTCGCTTCTGAATAATGAGAATTATTTTGGACTTGGAAGTATGAGTCCCATTTTATTTATTTTTTATTTTTTCAGGAAACCCGGAAAGAAAAATGTATCTTGAATTCTTAGATTTTTTTTGTCATTCTTTCATCATATATTTTTCTTTATCATATTTTTTACATTTGTTTTATAATTTACAAGTAACATATTTTTTCCAAGCGCTTTTGTTTATTTGATTATTTAGTTAATCTTTTTAAAATGTTTTAAAATTTCTTTTTTGCATTCATTTTTAATTTATCCTCCATGTTTCTTTCTCGATTTTTTCTTACATTTTATTGTGGCACTGACATTTCTCTCATTCTATATTGCTTTGGTATATTTCACCAAATCTTTTATACGTTTTTTCTTTCTTATTTTACCTCCAACACATCATTTACTTATTTTCTTTCTTTCTTTCTTTCTTTCTTTCTTTCTTTCTTTCTTTCTTTGTTCATTCGCACTCTTACTAACGTACTTTCTTTTTTCTTTTCTTTGTTTGTTAATTTGTTTCTTTCTTCCTGTTTTGCCTCCAAAACACCTTTCTTTTTTAATTTATTCTCCACGCTGCTTTCTTCCTTATTTTGCCTGGGACACTTCTCTCTTTCATTTCTCTCTCCCTTCCTTTCTTTCTTTCCCTTTCTTTCTTTCTTTCTTTTCCTTTCTTTCTTTTTTCTTTCTTTATTCCAATAGAATTTTTTTCTTTTTTTCTTACAATTTTTTTTTGGTCTTATTTTGTTCTTTTTATTTTTGTAAATCTTTCTTTCTTTCTTTCTTTCTTTCTTTCTTTCTTTCTTTCTTTCTTTCTTTCTTCCAATAGAATTTTATTCTTTCTTTCTTACAATTTTTTCTGGCTCTTATTTTGTTCTTTTTATTTTTGCAAATCTTTCTTTCTTTCTTTCTTAATTTATTTTCCATATTTTCTTACTTTCTTTCTTTCTTTCTTTCTTTTCCATTGTGACTCATGTACAAACCATTCCAAAATTTATCATTGATCCTCCTCCTCCTCAAACCGTACACCACACATCCTTTCACATATTTCTGATTTCATTTTACCGATTTCTTTTCTTGTGAAACAAACCTTGTAAATTTTGGCCCAAAGGCTCGTCACATATAATGGAACTTGGTTCGTTAAGTCCAGACGAACAAGGCCCTCTTTAGTGAAAATAAAATTAAATACAGAAAACCTCGCCTCAAACACTAATAGTGTATAAGACGTCCGCAAGACTCTCTCACTGAATCACTGACTCGCATATATACGGAGTAAGATGTGTAAATTGTCGCCATTTTATATTTTTAATTTCTCGCATTCGCGTGGTTTGGTTTTGATTTTGTCGACTGCGTATTACAGTAGGTTCTGATGGCAAAAGAGCATCAAGGCGTAATTTACTCCGCAAGAAATTTGGAAACAATCTGCTGTATTACTTGGCATTTAAGCCGGGAGATTCAGTTCGAACATTTCAGAGTGTTAGGTGTCAATATGAGGACAGTGCAGAGGAATCGGACAGAGTTGGATGAGTCTAACAGTGATTATAAAGGTGTTTGAAATTATCACTAGTAATGGATACGTTATGCCGCTATTCCTCTTCTTACAGGGTTACAAACTCAAAACAGAAGCCTACATCAGGTGCCTTGAAGAGGTACTGCTGCTCTGGGTAAAGACCCTATACTTGGCAACAAGACCATGGCACACAAGAAAATCAGTCAGTCAGTTAAGTGCCATACGTGAAACACGCTTGGGCGATCATGTCTCGAAAGAGACATGACTGACTGAGCAGAAGATTATATCGCAGTTGGTTGCCATTGCTTTCTGCGGTAGACTGGTTGCCGACCAAAGCTATAGAACCCAATCTGTCCTGCTATTTAATCCATATCTGGAAGGAATAGACGGATTAATACCTTTCCCAAGGGTATTTGCGCGTAAGTGAATACAATGGATTCAACTGGAATTCGAACTTGGCTCCCCGGTTTCTCGTTCCGAGCGAATACATCACCTGTCCCATTTGACCAAATAACCCCACCAGATTGCAACCCCTTGATTATAATGGATGAGCACAATTGAGCGAAAGACCAACAAAACTTGTAAAACAGGATAAACTGACGGTAAGGATTATGGCAGCATTCATACAAATTAAACAAGGAGATCGTACAGAAATGTTGCAGGAGATACCGAGATTTTCTGGAAGCCATGTTTGAAACCAACAACGATTTTATTAAATAAAATTACTTTTTAGTATTTCAATATATTTTTGTGTATTTTTGTTAAATATATCTGTTAAGATAAAATGTAGTGCACTATCACTGTTTTGCATTAAATGTCTCTGATGACTTTCAAACCCTGACACACATTTCGTTCAGTGAAATCGGATCACTGCGCTTTCTTCCTCCTACGTGCGTACTACTAGCGGACATCCGTGTTTACAAGGTAGAGCAGCAAGAAAACTGGCACAAATCGAGCTCAAACATTAAATCACAATAGTACAATAGTACCAAATATATAGGATCCATGATTAGAGGGCAGTATGAAAAACCTAAACATATGTTATGGCGAAAGTGCACAGAGATTTTGACTTGCATATATAAAAAGTCCAGTTATCAACCAAATGATGACCAGAAGATCTCGTTCAGACATGAAGCACACTTTTGCCACTCGGTGTTGACCTACGTGTCATCTCTTATATTTACACAAACTATATCTCCAACATTGAGCAATTCTCTCCATAAATAAAGCATACCGTAAAACTATATTTTTGTCATGTATATTTATGCATATATATGTATATATATATATATATTCATATCGCCCAGAGCAAGGCATTATACTGCCACTGATGTGCGGGGGGTTACATAGTAGGAAAGTTATAAGGAGTGGCGGAATAAAGAGGGTGTCAAGAAACGGGTAGGAGAGTGATGAGAGCATGAGAGAGAGGATGCAAGTTAGTAACATAAGAAATGTCTATTAACTTTATATTTAAATTCTTGGAGATTGTAGCAGTCGGGGATGCAAGTAGAGGGAAGGAAATTCCACAGGGGGGAAATACGTGAAAAGAAGCTGATGGAGTCGAATTTGCGTCTACATTTTATTGGTTTCACAGTAAAAGGGTGGGACCTAGTTGCTAATCTTGTGGCTCGAGTAAATTCGTATATAGGGGGCACCAGTGAGCTAGGTTCATCAGAGGAGAAGACGTGAAAGACATGTAGAGGAGACACAGGGAAGACACACTGCCCTGGTGAGAAAGAGACTGTATCTGAGCTGCAAAGTCTGGATCGATCACATTGCATATTCTCCGTTGAATTTTGTCAAGAACCCCTAGGTGGATAACAGGAGCACCCGACCAGATATGGCAGCAGTATTCAATGCACGGGTGGATGGTAGATTTGTGTATGTGCAGGATTGTTTCAGCCGGGAAAAACTTCCTGGCCTTGCACAGAGAACCGACTTTCTTAGTATGGAATATATATATATATATATATATATATATATGTGTGTGTGTGTGTGTGTGTGTGTGTGTGTGTGTGTGTTTGATAATAGTTTTACGGTATGCTATATGTATGGGGACAATTGCTCAATAATTGGGATAGAGCCTGTGTAAATATAAAAGATGACATGTAGGTCAACACCGAGTGGCGAAAGTCTGCTCCATGCGTGAACGCAACTTTCCGGTCATCAGTCGGTTGATAACTGGACTATTTATATATGCACTCACTACATAACTGAAGATCGCTTTCAAGCATGAAATTGACTGTCACTACTGAATCTTGACCACTCAGTCTTCATTCTTATCGTACTCTCTCTCTCACACACACACACACACACACACACATACACACACACATATATATATATATATATATATATATATATATATATATATAGTGTATTTGTAACTGTGCGTGTGTGATTTTTATAATACCCGCCATGTTTGGATGAATGTTTAACAGTGTTATGTGTACAGTCTCTTGGTGATGTCCACCCATCTTGGCCACTTGCCAGACTTTTCTCGGCTAAGTAAATATTTTATCATATTAAATAATACATGATTTTAGCCACAGGCCAAACTGGGCTTAATAATTAATTCAAGCGCGTTAGATTAGTTTTGTTGAAATATATTCGGCTCAACTAAAAAAGAATTAGAAATATCATTTGGTTAAATTTTGAGGAGTTTTCCAGGCTGATAAATTCTCATCACTTTCTTGAACACACACACACACACACACACACACACACATATATATATATATATATATATATATATATATAATTAAATTTGTTTTTTTATTAAAATTAATATAATTTACATTGCGATACGGAAATTTCTGTTTCCAGATTTTACCTCGTCATCAGGCAATGTTAGTTTATTTTTGTGAAAATGATTTTCATTTGAATATAAGAAACAATACGTTTGTTATTTATAGATATGGGAATACAGAAAAAAATGTGCACTAATCGAAATGAACATCCACTTTCAATTTGAAAATATAGGCTTTATTTTTGAGGCATATATGATTTCTTCTTTCAATCTTAACGGGCAGAGTGTCAGTCGATGAAAACCCGTGTGTGGTATTTTCTATATGTAAATTAAAAGATCATGTGTGTTAGAGTTTCCTCTCCTTAGAGGAAAAAATTGTACAATTATGTCACTTGTGATCGCCATAAACTTATCTCATCTCGCATCTGTCAGCAGATACAGTGGAAATGTCTTAAAGTTGAAAACTGTATATAAGAAATAGTTCTATTTTAAATTTCATGCAATAAATAAGTAATACTTGTGTAAATTAGATTTTATTTTTACAAGATTTTTAAAATCGAAAATTAAATATTGTTTACAAATGTGTCAGTCTCTCAAAAATAGTTGAAAAATTGAAAAAGTGAAAAAAAAAATCATAATTTCAGATTCCAATCAATATAATTTTTGTTTGAAATACACCAGTGTATTTTGCTTGCTAAAAATAGTCAATTTAGCTTTCAATTAAAACTTAAATTAAAGTTTCAAGAAAACCTATTAATTTTAAAAAAATCAGTTTAAAAGTTACTTATCTAAAATGAGTGGAAATATATATATATATATATATATATATATATATATATATATATATGCCACATTTATTAAAATAAAATTATTATTAATTTAGACATAAAAATATGAGAGTGCCGTTATCGGCACTTACCAAAATATAAATCTGCGAACAGGATTTTCTCAAATATTTCCATTCCTAAAAGAAATGCTCGAATAACATATAACTATAAAAAAATTAAAAAAAAATTAAAAGAAACTGGTGAAAATCAAATTCTAATATTCAAATATATATACTGCGTGAATTATTCTCAAACTAACATAATATAAATAATAACTACATGATAAAAATAAAAATTAAACTACTATAATAACATTTACTCATTAAATGTTATTAGATATTAGATTATATCATTTAGCATCATCCATAATTTATTTTACCTTCTGTTAACCTGAATTATATTTATGAGCCTTTTTAAATTTATACATTCTGAATACTAAAGCCATGTTTTATTTTTTTATATTATTACTTGTTGCAAAATAAAATCCATACATTTTGGCTTGACGAAGTTTATGTGATGTGCGTTATGGTGCAGTGGATATCGAACTCGGAACGGCAAATTGAGAAACCGAGTTCGAATTCCAGTTGAATTCCTTGCATTCACTTACTCACACATATCATTGGGAAAGTTTTTAATCCATTCCTTTCCTCTAGTTATGCGTTAAATAACGGACAGATTGGGTTTTCTATCCTTGGCTGACAACCAGTCTACCGCAGAAAGTAATTGCAACTTACTGCTGGATAATCTTCTACTCAGTCAGTCATTTCTCTTTCGAGACATGATCGCCTAAAGCATGTATGACGTACGGTACTTAACTGACTCAAAGTTTATAAGGGAACGAATCACGTCGGCTGTGATGGCTTGTTAAATTTGTTTGGCGGTATATCAACCTCTATATATTATTTAATGTCGAAATCTAAATATTTTGAACATTATTCTATGGCTTCAACTGAATATATACCATAAATAGGTATTGTTGGTGATTTTATTATAAAAAGGCATTGTTGGTGACTTTATTATAAATAGGTACTCTTTCTATTTTTAGTATAAATATGTGTTTTGGTATTTATATACATAAATTTTACTGTCCCGGCCCAAGCCGGACCTTGGAACAATAGCAATTTAGAGGTGGTTCATCGTTTCTAAAAATCTCTAATATTGCGATCAGAAGTTTTGTTGCCGAATGTAGTTTATAATCATATCCATGGCTATCGATTAAAATAAATTCTCCTTTCACCCTTATTCATATCTGTACATGGGTATGCGTGTGTGTTACTTGTGATACATTCGTTTTAATCTGGTTATTGGTTCTGGGCCCTAATCAAGTTATATTTATTGGCTAAGGGCCATTTAAGCAATCAGGGAGACTATAATAGTTTAAGTTAGCTGAACTTGAATAAAAATCTGAAGTCAGTAATTAGAAGCATTATCAGATTTACGCACTATCTCTCTGTTCATACATACACAGATACACAGTGTGGCGAGGTGTGTAATATTGCAACGAATGTTTTATTTGCCCTTTATTAACAAAAATGTTGCAACTTTTATTTCAATATTTTTTATTTTTTTCGTTCTATACATTTTGGCTTCACATTCCCACATTTAAAAAAAAATTAATATATCAATTTTCCTTTCTTCTGTTCTGGTCTTTGGTTAACATTATATATCGATTCATGAATAATAGCGTCCACCTAAATTTTTAACAGACAGGGTGGTTCAACTAAAAGCAGTGTTTGATGTGTTGTTGGTAATTTTTGAAATAATTTTAAAAATTAAAATTTTAATATTGAAATTTGTATAATTATAAAAAATAATAGTCTTTAGTAATGAGAAAGTTAGACTAAAGTAGCTTAAATTGTGAGAGGCATTGTCTTGAATTTATAATAGAAAGAGTGATTAGAATATGCATATAAAGGGCGGTTTTTTAAGAAACATTTATTGTTCTGTCTCGTTTATTTGAAATTCATGTTTATTTTTAATCATTCCATCTAAAGCAAGACAATAAAGCCACTAATACGTAAGGGGTTACTGACTGTGGAAAAATCTCAGAAAAAGGAAAATATTATTAAAGATCAAGAGCAATAAAAATTTTAAAAATTAACAAAAAACGGAAAATAACGATTGACATTACAGTTAACTTTTTGAAAATCAAATTTGACTGTTAAGCAAGAAGCTGGGAAAAATTTATACGAATGAGATTTGTGAAAAAAAGCTTTTAGCGTAGAATATACGATTATATCTTGCCAGTTCAACTGTAAATTACAGAGTGCCACAAGTGACAGGTGCGAGAAAAGAAACCGTTAAGATAGAACTTGTGGTTACTTTTCGCTTTTTCAGCTGTAAAATAATGAGACCTTGCCGCCAATCTAGAACTGCATTTAAATTCATAAAGAGTAGGTACCACATAGAACAATAGCATGAAAGTATTTATTGAAATTTATTCTGATTATTATTTTCATTTCATGAAATATATCTCTCAGATGCCCTGGCACATCAGTAATCTTTTCAGCTTTCGGTGTTTAGGACTGATTTGTGTACCAGCAGTCAACAACATCTTTTCTCATAATGAAACACGATCTAAACTCCTTGCAACAGAAGAACTCATTGAGACTTTATAGGCCATTGACTATTAACTTCCGGTTTATCGGCTTCTACGCAATTCTATAAAAAGAAAGAAAACGTACAATCCTACGACATACCGAATAAATTGGCCCGCTAATCCAATTTTTCACATATATATTATTTTTGCATACATCAAACGATAGGATGTCTGACATCAAGTTTTGTTTTGCAGTTGCGTTACTACATCATAATCACTGACCACCTGTCGTAAGACGTCAGTTGCAAAGTAAATATTTTTAACAACCCCCTGGCGTAGTGAGACTTTTTAATCATTTCGCCCTTGCAAGATAATAAAGCCACTGTGATGCAAGGACTTACTGAGTGTGAGAGCATATGAAAAAAAGAAAAGAAACATTAAGGGGAGAGAACAATAAAAAAAGCAGAAATTAAAAAGACAGAAGATAACTTTTGGTATTGCATCTAAAATTTTGAAGATCAATTAGCCGGAAGAGAGTTCCAAGAAGTGCGACAGAAGTAACGTTTTGCATTAACACTTAATTTCCTAACGTCTAGCTAAAGTGCTCATTAGAAGAATTTTTACCATCATAATATAAAAACAGCGCAACGGACCTAGATTACACAGATGGAAAATTGACTGAAGAGGAGATGCTAGGTCAAACCAATAATATTGCAGATTCTTTTATAGATTTCATCAATAATCTCTAAATCCATGACAGAAGCACCAGATCAGACGTGGTAGTAGAAATATTCAATACATAGACGAATGGAAGAGTTCGATTCTCGAGTGGTAGCTATTTCCAAAACTTGTGACATTATTATCACTTTAGCGTGTGATTTTTACTCGGAGGTTAAAGGGGTTTGTGTACAATAACCCTATATGTAAAAAAGACAAGTTACAGGAACATCGATACCCCTGGTCGATGGCCTATGCTTTACCGGGATCAATAGGGGTGATACTTTATTATTTATAAATACTTTGACTTTGAGCAAGAGTTATCAATCTTTTCTAGTAGAGGAATATTAATCGGTACAGGCTTTAATGACTTCACAGTTGTCTCCTCTTCAAACCAAGCCATGTTCAGTAAATGCAAGTGTTTGTCATGAAATATTATTTTTCTCTTTATTTTAAGTATCAGCGCACCCCGACTATTACCAGGGCGTAGGGACTTCGATATTCATCTTGAAGTTTGGTTTTGTGCACTAAATAATTTGTAATGAATAAAGATATGCTTCATTGTGGGAACTGCGTATGTCGTATCGCGAATATATCATCCTAACGAATAGGGCTGTTAAGTATGATGCACTAGTAAATAACATAAATTGGTTTTGCACGACAGTCGCAAACTATACCGTAGATTAAAGGGAATATATCATTCTCTTCGATGATAACAAATTAACCCTCTAGGGCCATTCGTATCATATTTGATACAGTATGAAAACAAGCCTTGAAAGGAATATTTTCCTGAAAAAATTTTTAAGAGAAATATTTTATAAATTTCAAATGAAAGCAGTACTGACTGCTCAGTCAATGAATACCAAATGTTTCCTCATAGGGAAATACCAAATGTTTCCTTATAGGGAAATACTGTATCAAATATGATACGAATGGCCCTGGAGGGTTAAGACTAAATAGTGCCTTTATTCGATATCCTTCTCGGCATCAGGCAGTTAAGTGCTATACGCGATAGAGGCTTGGGCGATCATTCTCGGAAGTTGCTACGTCTTTCTGCGGTAGATTGCCAACCAAAATGATAGAACCTAATCTGCCCAGCTATGCACCCACAGCTGGTGTGAGAAGAGATAGATTAATACCTTTCCCGAGGGTATTTGCGCGTAATGCATCGAATCCAACTAGAATTCGAACCCGGCTCTCCGATTACTCATTCCGAAGTGATATGTCCAGTTTCTATCCAAACGCAAACAAAACAATTTCTAAAAAAGTAATGGATTTTTATTTTATTAATCCAACAGATTTTAACATTTTATACGTTATTTTTGTGGATACTCATATCTGAGTAGACGTTCCGTTTATTTATTAAGCGGTGTACTTGTCTACTGATTTGGATATACGTAATAAATAAACATATGCACTTTCCGTTAGAATTCAAACCTACGTTCTCATGAAACAGAGAGAAGCATCGTTATACTCGACGTGCTTTCACCAACTCGGCCACGAATAACACTTTTCAGAACATGCAAAACTGAATAGTTCTATTAAGCGAAATCCTTCTCGTCATAAATTTTCGTAATTTTATATCTGCCCAGTTATTTCAAAAGAACTGCAGAAATAACTGGGCAGATATAATTTGATAGATTTTATCACTTTAACTGCTATTTTGTAACAGCGACTCATATTTGAGTAGACGTTCGGTATTTGTATTTTCGTGTACCGGCCTGAATATTCGAGAAATATTACTAAAGAAAAATATGCACTCTCTAGCATGATTCGAATCTGCGTCGATTCCCATGAGCATAGGGAACCGTCGTTGGAAGCCGGTCGGATGTAACGACTGTTGCCTTTAACCAATCGGTTGTCTTTGTTCAGTCGAATCCTGCCGAAGATCACATATTTTTCTTTGTTTACCTTAAGATACCAAACCGAGCTGAATTTCGAAAACCTATGACTAGGTGTATTTCGCATAAAGGCACTATTCAGCTGTGCCTTGTCAAAATTCCTTTGTGGCTGAGCCGGTATAAGCATGTCGGATATAACGCCAGTCACCTGACCTTCTACCACCGATTATTACCTTTTTCGACCGATACAAAACGATCCGACGGAGAAAGGTTTCTTCAATAATAGTTTATTGAATTTCTGCGGTATGTTACTTAAAAGTATCCAAGAGCAGCCTAATAAGCGACACCAAGTCATTGCGAAAATACAATTTTAGGAAGAAAGCTGAGAAATAAAAATGGGAATTATTGCATGGGAATTATTTAATGGTTTAACAGAGCAGTCTACCAAGTGGTTTAATGGATTTTAATTCTACCAAGGTGAGAACTATATGTTCAGACGGTAAAATTCAACAATTCATTTTCTTTTCAATAACCTACACCTTTATGACATAATCGAACATGTATCTTCAGGGAATTTTACTTTAAAATCGACGAATTGCTGCTACTTCTCAGGAAATATAGTGGTCTAGCTCTAAAACGATTTAGTGTTCGAACTGATTTTCGCCCAATTCTTATACACCCTCAATCTTTCCTACTCTTTAACCCATAATTGAAGGAGGAATAAAATGGAGTTATGCATTTTTCAAAGACATTAGTACAAAAATAAACACAACACACTTAAGTTGAATCTAAACTCGGCTTATTAGCCACTGTAGTAACAATGACTATAAAATTTAAATTACTATATTGCTACGAAACTGTCTGAATAAATGCATTTTCTCTACTTATTTTTCTCTCCCTTTTTTTACCAGCCATATTGCTTCAAGAGTTGCATGATGAGGATTCGCTTACAGTTTTCTTCCTGTTTGTTTTTTATTTTTTATTTTATTTTTTGTTAATGTTCTCAGAAATATTGGATTTTATTCTCAATTACGGTGAGGTGCTGAAAATTATATGTCTGACACTCAGTTAAGTGCCATATGTGATACACGCTTTGGGCGAATATGTCTCGAAAGAGACATGGCTGAATGAGCAGAAGATTATCTGTCCTGTTATTTATCCTATAACTGGAGAGAAGAGACGGATAAATACCTTTCCTAAGGGTATTTGTGCGTAAGTGAATGCAAAGAATTCAACTGGAATTCGAACTCGGCCTCCGATTTGTTGTTCTGAGTTGATATCCACTGCCCAAAAAGCTTATCCAGGTCTGACACACTCAACCATAATCTGATAAAATAAACATCCGACTTTTTTTTTTGACTGAGACAATTCCTTTTCTGGTTGGGTTGAGAACTTTTCGGTGACTCTTTTGTTTACTTACTGCATTTTTTCTGTTTCTCTTGTCTTTAGGGCCTTTTGTGTGTGAAATTCGCCAAACATTACTACCCTATTGTATGCTGTAAAAATTTTGCTTTTTTCAGTCTCATTGTGAGCAACATATTCTCTATAGCTTCGTCTTGCGTTGGAACTTCATTTGTTGCATGTGCTTTCTATATAAATTCTATTACTATTCTATGATGACACTAACCTAGTGTACGGCATCGACTTATACATGAATTTATACAGTGGATAAGATAATATCTTCGCATTATCAGTCTTTTTTGAGGTGGGAAATTTCATTGATTTTATTAAAATTCTCATGATATTTTAATAAAATATTTTTGAAGATGTATCGATTTTGTGCGTAGTCTTATTTATTGTTTGAAACACGCTTTTTCGTACGATTTAAGCAAGATCGTAGATGGTCAGTGTCAAAATGGGTGACCGCTTAGTAATACCAGGTGCGGTAAGTTTGGATTTGAGTGGTCGAATTTTAGCCGAATTCATTTCATTCACTTACTCGCAAATGCTCTTGGGAAAGGTAATAATCTGTCTCTTCCCTCCAGTTATGGGTTAAATAATAGGACAGATTGGGTTCTATAGATTTGTTTGGCAACAAGTCTACCGCAGAAAGTAATGGCAACCTACTGCGGGATAACATTAGGCCCAGTCAGTCATGTTTCTTTCGAGACATGACCGCCCAAGCGTGTAACTAACTGACTGAATGAATAACGGCTCGGAGAACCGAGTTTCAATTACAGTCGGGTTACTTATATCTATTTATCCTTGGGAAAGGCATGAAACCACATTTTCTCCCCAAGCTATTTGATAATTTGTAGTAATTGTATCAGTAAATGATTATCTAAAAAAATATTCTTACAATCTAAAACTATTTTCTGGCTTTAAAGGACCTGCAAAGAGTTAATAATTCGTTAAAAAACAAATCTATCCATTTTAAAAGTTCCACACAATTTTGTATATAAAATAATTCAGCTGTTTATTTATTTTGGACTATCATTGAAAGCATATCACAGTTTTATTAATTTCTTTATTATTTTATCTGCGTCTACTGTTGACCTATTTTTGCTAGCCATAGACAAAAATCAATGCACATGCGTCTGAATAGCATTGTAAGTTTCGTTGTTTTCCGAGATGTCACGTGAGTTTAATGCCGTTATGCTTTTGACATACTTTTCTCTTAATATAAAGAGAGTCTATACTTTTTTTTATATAGCCATAATCTGAACTATTTTCTCGGAATCAGCCACCTCTTTTACTGCTACAGAATAAATCATCTTCTTTCTTTCGTTTCCTTTCAAGACGTTAGCGATCATGAATCTCCACAATTTCCTGTCCTTTGTAGCTTTTAGTAAATTTTGTCTTTTTTAAAAATCTTTCTCCAAACCTGCTGTGGCATCCATTTACAAGAGTTTGTTATGTAGGTTATGCGCTATTTCCCCTTTTTATTGTCATTCAATATGCTCTCTGAATATCAGTTTTTCCAAGTCGTCTTTACTCATTATGTATCTTAGAAATTTTAACCGTCTCTTTCTTATACTCAGAATAAGTGCCATTTTCCCCCATATTCTTTAAAACATAGTCGTTGCTCACAGAAATTACACAAAAAAGAAAGGAACGTAAGACATCTTTTCATCGGATTTATTTAACTGTTGTGAAGTTGTTGTGGCGAAACCTCGCCGGAAAGTTGTAGTGACTGGTTTGACCGGAAGTAAGACACGTAACACAGAAGGTAGGTTCAAGTGTATTAGTATCACTTAAAACATATGTACAAGGTAAGTGTTAGACATTTGGTAACAATATAAAAATCAGTCATTATCATTATCATTGTCATTATCATTGTCATTATCATCTACATTTCGACATTATTTATTATTTTAGTTCACATTTGCGTAATCTTAATGACTTCATACTTAAATAGAAATTTTAGTATCATAAATTCTTTAGTAACGCGATATAATTGAACATTTGGGATTTGGCCATTATTGTATATTTTAGATCACATTTTCTGCAACGTTATCAAACAGATATTTACATTAGTCTTTTTAGTACCATTTTATGGCTGTTGACAACGCTATAATAAATCATCAGGTATTTCACCAGTATTGCATATTTTAGTTCAACACGCATGTAACCTTTTGTATAATATAAATTTTAGCATCACAAGTACTTTAGCAACGCTATAAAAATACCATATGATATTTCGCCATTACTGTATATTTCAGTGTAATATCGATTCCATAGTTAAATAACATTTTATAGTATCAATTCTTCATACACTTTTATATCTTGTAGTTTGCTCGATTTCTTTTTTGTATAAGTTTTCTCTTTTGTAAACATTACATCTTTCCTATTTACATAAGGATCATTTCTTATTTAAGCAAAGTGCATATATTCTGTTTATATATTTTCTGATAGTTTTGTTCATACCCTCTGCATCAATGTCCTTGAACATTTTGATCTCTGCATATTTCCAAGTTAACCATTTCTTTTCAGTTTACTTTCACTTATCTCTGATGGTTTGGTTAAGCCATATTTATTCTGCGCTATTTCGTCGCATTATCTGCTGCCTTTCTTTCACTTGCCATTCATGTCTTTTTCTATTGTCTTTCCATTAACTGAATGACTTCTTTTGCTGTTGTCAAAAGGGCTTCCTTTAAGGTTTTCTACTTTCAATTCTCGGCATGTTCCAAAACCTTGTAATTGTTCTTCACTGTGAATGGATATACCTGCTTGCAAATGGAAAATCGCTATGAAGTTTTTCAATATCGCCTTTTATGCATTGGTTTGGATTTCATTAATTTCTGCAAACATATCTACAGTTATCAAATAAATGGTAGATGATCACTCCCGCAAGGGTAGACCCACCCTCAGTTTTGAATCATGATACCAGTAATATATATAAATGGGTTTGGACGCGGGGGAAAACTTCCTTCTGTTGCTGTGATAAAAACCTTTTGAAATATATATATATATATATATATATATATATATATATATATATATATAAAGTAGAATCCTTGAAATTAGGTAAAGTAAATTTCAATAGAAATAAACTCCAAAGAGAATTCACTGTTAAAATTTATTGTTAAATTTAACAGAGTATTAGAATCAGGAGACAAAAGTTTTACAAATCCAGTGGTAATAATATATTTCGCAGCTCACTCCGCTCGTCAGACCAAATTCATACAAGAATTTGTGTTTCAAATTTATCCAGACGAAGTCAAGTGAAATAAAAAAATTTAAAAATATTTTTTTTCTTTTTCTATTTCACTTGACTTCATCTGGATGAATATATATATATATATATATATATATATATATATATATATATATATATATATAGTCATCTGCAGACAGATCTATTTCGCTGTATCACAAATCATCAGTACATTTAGACATCCGGTTGCTTTTTACCCAGGATTGAAACCCGACCGAATTGCCGTCAGTCGGCGATTACAGGGTAATTGAAAACTAACTCCCTATTTTATGTTTGATAGACCATAACACGTTCAGCTGTAATTTTACAAGGCGGGAGAGACCATCATATATAAAATCCGGAGTTATTTCCAACCATCGTATATATATATCTCGATTGTTCGGAAAATTGTATTCGGTTTTAGAATAAACCTTTCAATTAAATTAAAATATATTATTATCATAGTGTCGCAAAATATTTTACTCATTCCTAATAATAAAAAAGAAAAGATCCTTAAGCATGTTCAAAATGCTTCTCCAACTGCTGCCACTATTAACAGCGTTAGTGGTGAAAGAACCACTTGTATGGCGGTTTTACTAAAGTTCCACAGTGGGGATACGAGCCTTGAAGATCAATTTAGTCGAGTACGTCTATCTGCGATTAACAATCAACCTTAAAGAAACCCGTCGAACAAAACCCATATCAAAATGTCAGAGAAATCGCTGTCAGTATTTCAACATTATCAGACCATATGAAAATTGGTAAGGCGAAGAAACCCGATAAATGGGTTTCACATAAACTCAGTGAAAGTCAAAAAGTTTGTCGGTTTAAAGTGAATTCTGTGCTGCATATGAGAAATTTAAATTTATCACCTGTGACAGCAACAGACGGTAGGTACAATGGATTGATCATGATAATGCACCCAAACCAGTCGAAATTGTCCCGAAGAAGATTATGGTGTTTGTTGGGTCTTCCTTGGTGTTCTTTATTACAGCTTACTGAAATCTCCCACGGCAATTAATTCATCTTTATGACAATGTACGGTCACATGTTACCTGATGACAATGCAGAAGTTCATCGACTTGGAATCCCGAACTTAGCCATATCCGCCATATTACTCTGGTCTCGGATTACCACTTTTTCAAGCATCTTGACAATTTTTTAATTCAAAAAATATTCTGTTGCAAACAAGATCCAGAAACTGCATTCAACGATTTCTTAGCGTTCAAATCTTCAGATTTCTATCGTAAATCTATGAATAGCGCTGTACATCGATGGAATAAATATATAGAGGTTCAGCGTTCCTTTTTTGACTGATTTACGTCGTGATTGTACCCAATTTTATTGCATCTATTTTAATCTACCAACTGATGAGGTCTGTTTACATTTATATCTTGGTCAACATATGAACCTTCGATCCAACCCTCGTATATAATAGTTATTTTTTGTTAATATCTATCTATCACCACCATCAGAATTTTCTCGCGTCTAAAGACGAATGGCATCATACGTGCTGAAACGCATATATCAGTGTTATTTAGATTTAGACAGGTTCAAGCGGTAATCATCATATATATATATATATATATATATATATATCATCTTGTTACTAAAAAAGTGGTAACTTAATTTTCTAAGATTTAAATTGCCATGAACATCGAATGAAATTAAATTCAAATCAATTAAACTCTCCGTTTGAAATATGCACCTGATGATTGCATAATACATAAAACTCTGAGTCGTGCCATAGACGTAGGATAATATGTATATTTATTCATATATAATACAGGTCAGTTTATACATTGACGCTGTTTTATTAACGCCTGAATAATAATACTATACTTATGTACACCCTCCACATATATATATTTGTTAATTTACATCTCTCTCTCTCTCTCTCTCTCTCTATATATATATATATATAAAAATATAAAACCTGCTTTTACAGACCAGAATTACGTTGTTTGGGAAACAGTTGCATTTTAAAAGTTCTCAATACGCAAAAAATTAAAAATGTAAAAGTAGTTAACATCTAAGCTATTACAAATTCCACCTGTTACTAATACCGATTTTTTCTATCAAAGAAGCCTTCCCCAGGCAGTGAGGATTTCATAAAAAAAGGTTATAACAGGAAATATTTTTTTTAGAAAGAAAAAATATTACCGGTTATACATTTTAGAAATAAAAGAATATTTACCAACAATATATTTTTGGAAAGAAAACATTTACCAGCGATACATTTTAAAAATTAAACAAATATCAGCAGAACATTTTTGAAGGAAAAAATACTTTTAACAACATATTTTTAAAAGGGAAAAAATTACCATTAATACATTTTTAAAAAGTAAAAACATACCAGCAATACATTTTTGAGAAGTAATGAAAATTTTATCAGCAATAAATTTTTGAAAAGGAAAAGAATATTACCAGCAATACATTTTCCAGAGAAAAAAATAATATTACTAACAATAGAATTTTGAAAAAAAATTTGAAAAAGAAATAGAAGTATTACCAGTAATACATATTTGAAAATGGAAAAATAGTAATAATACATTTTAAAGATTTCCAGTAATATATTTTTGGAAAGAAAATGAATATTACCAGCAACACAGATTTTTTTTTAAAGAGCAATACATTTTTGAACAGAAAAAAAAATACTAGCAATACATTCTTGAAAAGAAAAAAAAATTAAAATAATACATTAAAACAAGTATTACCATCAGTAAATCTTTGAAATGAAAAACATGTTACCAGCAGCACATTTTTTTTTAATCATCTCACCCCAAGCAAGGCATTCCACCGCCACTATTGCGCATGGGGCTACATAGGGGAAGGTAAAGAGAAGGAGTGGTTAGACATAGGGAATGTCAGGAGGAAGGTGACAGATGAGTAAGGATACCGAGGATGAGGGTTGGGCAGATGGGAAGAGTGTTTGATAGAATGGGAGCAAGTTAGTGTGTTAGGAGGTGTCTATTGACCCCACATCCAAACTCCTGGAGATTGTATCCGTCGGAGAAGCAATCATGTGGAAGAGAATTCCACAGTCGGGAAGTGCGAGGAAAGAAACTGTTGGAGTAGAAGTTGCGGTTGCATTTTATCGGTTTCACTGTAAAAGGGTGGGATCTAGTTGCTAATTTAGTATCTCGTGCAAATTCGTATTTAGGGGGCACCAGTGATCTAAGTAACTCTGACCATTCCTTGTTCAAGACAGCCAATCTTTTTTTTGCAAGGAAATTCCTACATTTTGTCATTTCCTCAAATAAGAGACAAAAAAGAATTTTACTAACGTTCATTGAAATAAATTGTATTATTATCTTTGTCAGAAAGTTCCGACATTTTTATTTTATCTTTATTCATTTCTTTTTTTTTTTAATCACATCACCCAAAGCAAGGCGGTAAGGCCACTGGTGTGCAGGGGGCTACGTAAGAGTGAATAGATTGGAAAAGAGAAAGCCGGAAACCACTTCCTAAACAGGGAACAAGGGATAAGCCTCTTAACCTGTTCAATAGTCGTGGGTGGAGTGTGAACCGGGCGACATTTGACTCTCGATAAAAAAATTCTCTTTACAATAATACGTTAATTAAACCTGAAAAACAACTACAAAGAATACGTAATATTTTGTTATGAATCTTTCCTCAAAACCTTGTTGGCATTAAATAATCCATTGAGGTTGATATGTCGAAAACCAAACCAAACCAAGGTAGCTGGGTCAACTGATGAACTGGCCATCTGAAAGAGTAGCAAAAAGATATTATTGAAGCGAGTGGAAAAAAAAAAAAAGAAATTGTCGACTATTGTCGTAAAGCTCACGTCATAATAGCACGTTGACTTAGTATGTTCGATTTTACTCTTAGCGCTCAAGAAGATGCCACTCGGTTGACAATAACGATAATACGAACTGAAATTACTGTTCCCCAATGCTGCAACCTCTTGTCTCGTGTAAAAGAATTTTGCCTTCACGAGATCATCTAACCTATTGTTCCTGATAATCGAAATAATCAAAACGATATAGCCATGATGGGCTCGGTAAAAGTCAAATATTAAAAGAAAGATAGTCGAAGGAAGGAATAAAATATCTATGGGAAGAGTAGGAAGCTATGAAGAGAAACGTGAGGGAAGAAAATCGTAGAAAAATATATGTGAATGCAAGAAAAATGAAGAGAAAATATAATTTGCCATCTTAATGAAATGTTTATCTATTTTCCAAGCAGTCAACACTCTAGATTCATTCTTCTTCTTCTTCAGCTTGTCGGGTCTCTTCAGGACATAGGCGATATTGGCTCTTCACAACTTTCTATCCCATGTACCTCTTAGCAGTTTTTCCCACTTTGCTAAGTCTCCTGCTAACCATTACACCATCCATTCACAAAAACCTACCCAGACATGCTTTCTTGCCCTAATTTCTCTTATCTGCAATATCGTCATGGGTGTTTGTAAGTGGGGGGTAGCTTTACAATCACTCTTTTTTTCGTCAGTCAGAATGTCCATTTTGGAAAATTATGAATCGATATTTTCCTTTCAGCTATCGATGAAATAGTAGAAATTTTATCAGTAAAAATCACTGTTAAAATATACATAGTTAATGCAGTAGTTACACACAACTAAAGAATAATTCCTATAACCCAAAATATGTTTCGTCTTTAAATAACTAACAAGGTTGGTAAATCATAAAAAACAAATCAATCTATCATCTTGTATGACTTATTTTATCTAGCTACATTTCTAGAGAGTTATTATTTCTGTTTGGTGGTAAAAGACATTTAAAAATCAGAATTTCAAATTTTAATTGAAGAAAGTCATTCTTCCTCACTTGGCATGCGCTTTTTGTGAAATATAAATTCAGAACTCATTTCTATTTCATTCGCCCAGATACGCATAAGAAAATATCAACAACATTAAAATAAAATTAAGTAGCCCCAAATTTTGTTTGTATTGTCATGTACCACCAGAGACGTAGGCGATCAATAGCCTCCCCACATTCCTTTACTTGATTATCTGTGAATTGCGATGTTTTATAAAGATAATTCTATGCCTGTTTCACTAATTTCTACTGCGGCTAAACCTCATGCCATGAAGGTACTGTGTGCTCACAAGAGCCACCTTCTTCCAGCTCTCACGGTCTTAGCAGATGTTCGGAATATCTAGAGTTCTTCGCGTCTTTCGTAAACTAAGATTCAGAAATTCCCTTCATCGGCAACCTCCTCATGTGTGACGTGTTGTGGCTGCATGATCCATGGAGCTACTGATGCGCTGAGCTACGAATTTACAAAATCGCCGTTCTCTTTATACTACTATATGGCGTCAAGACCTGACCCTAGAGCAAGACTGTGTCCAAACCCTGCATTCACGCCTGCAATAGTCCAGTGAGGAGCTCCACCAAAGGTCCTATCAGAGGAATATGTTATGCACCATCGTTCACCGCCGCGTTTGCTGGCTGGGTCACGTTCTGCGATGACCTGATGGCCATCATTACCAAAATCATCTATGTTTGATTAGCTATCTACAAACTGAAAACAACCTCGTGACAGAACACGCAACCGCCGGAGAATGTTCCGACGCTCGACCAAGGCCATAAGTGTTGGAGGCACAAAGTTGCTCTTCATGGATACAAGGCCTTCTTTCCATGTTGGTTGTTTGATTTTGTTTAGCGGGATATCAATCTCTGTATGTTATTTAATACTGAAATCTAAATATTTTGAACATAATCTTATGGTTACAAATACAGATAAAATAAATTGTCGTTAAATGCACACTGTTGGTAATTCTGCTATAAACACATACTCTATAAAACGGCATTGCCATTATTTTTATTATAAAATATTTTTTAATATTTTCATAGTCTTTTGTTTTTGTTTGTGAGTTCAATAGCTGAAACCAAAACCAAGTAAAGCAATCCCCAAAACTCTAGCTATCAGTTATTAAGTGCTACCCCCAGTCAGGGTATACCTGGAAAGAACACCAATTAAGAGGTGGTTCTAAGCTTCTCAGAAACTCCAATCTTCTACCAGAATCAAGCAACTACGAAGAATAAACTATCTGTGACGGCAGTGCACTGATGGGGTTCACTGATCATATCTAGTGTCTAACGTAAATCTCCGCCGGAGGTAACGACCAGCCAGACATCCTTCGCTTCATCGCTCTGTTCGCTGTCTCGGTCACGTTCTGCGATGAGCTAATGATAACTTTAACTGCTTAATCTACTAGTTCAAACCGCCATCCCGAAAAAGAAAATCTAATAAAATTATAATTGTATCACAAATTGCAAGTACTGTCATAAATTACACTTAGTGTTACTAGTTACCTGAAAGGGAAGACTAGTTTTATCATTAATTATATTTGGCCACCGTGTGTACGAAAAATAAAATGGTTTTATCATAAATTATCACATTTAATAATAATATTAACAACAATAATAATAAATCTAGAAAGACCCTTGAAAATTTCCCGGTTTTTCTATTTAAATTTTCTGATAAATCTTAAGTTAATCATTCAGTAAGCTCACGGCGACTTCTATAAAATGAAAATATCGGTAAGAATTAATTAATTGAACTTAACAGCTTTAATGAAATATTGCATTCATAAATATAATTGCTGGTCGTTATTTTAAGAAGTGGCACAAATAAAAAAACTTGAAATTGATTTTTTTTTATTTCACTTAAGCAGACGTTAAACACTTTTCTTTCTTTCTTTCTTTCTTTCTTTCACTGAAACCAAGTAGCGTATGTCTTTCAATTTTTTTACGCAACCAAAACAGAATAGTCCATTATTTTTAGTTATTGGCAAGAAACATTAAACACTTGTACTATCGCTTATGTCTTTTTTTTCTAGCCAAATCCCCCGTCTTAGAAACATTTCTCTTAACAATAATCTTAAAATATAATCCAGCAGACGATGTTATTTTATTTATGGTAACTAGAGATTGTCTTATTCGGTTTTCGTTGTTAGATACTGTGCGTATAGAAAATTGTACTATTATCGCAGTTACCAGACTTCTTGGGTATTTGGCTAAGATCAAAGTGTAGAATCTGTAGGTATCGCTCACTCATTTAATTAATCTGATTATCGTTCAATTTATATCTTCCAATTTTTTCTTTAATTTTCTCACAAAAACCAAATAGTGTATTTACTCTATTTCCGCAAGATTATAACGGAATAATTAATTATTTATGAGGTATTGTCAGGGCGTAATATTCGTGCTACGGGAGGTTAATGCATAAGTATAGTATTAATAATAATAAATACATAAATGCAGACGGGCGCATGTGCGAGAATGCACACATTCACGAGTATCTACTCTATGAAAAACACATGCATTCAATGCAAAGTGTATATAAAAAAGAGAAAATCGAAATGTAGATGCAGTCAACTGATGATTGGACGGAGTGATTGACTCTAGAGTCCGGATGTTGAGTTTAGCATCAATCGGGTAAGTGACAAAAATTTACTCGTATTATATATATATATATTATTAATTATACTTTAGAACATGTACAAACTACAATCTACTACAATATTGTAAATTTTGTTTTGACATTGAAAGAACAATGTCTAATCAGGTAGTTAATCATTAATGGTAATAAACGTTTTATTGAAAAAATTAAGAAAAAACACTTGCTTTTATTTTGTTACAAGTTTAAGATTTCTATGTCTTAGCCGTTTCTTTTCTTCCCTCTGTGCATTTTCTCACTTTCTCCTCTTTGTTCTCCTCTTCGCTATCTGTTCTTTTTTTGTGTTTCATTTTCCTCTTATTTCTTTTTTCTTTATAGAGTTATGATTTTTTTTAAATACAAAAAGATTTGAGTCGAGACACACAATATAACCGATATCTATATCTGTCTACAATTCACTTCCTGCTAAATTTAAAATTTCTCACTCTTAGCTGTTTCCATTGGCTCTTTTCTCTCAGTCCTTTCTCTTTTGTTTTCCTCTTTGGTTTCTGTTTTCTCTGTGTCTTTCTCTTTCCTTTTTCTTTCCCTTTCTTGATTTCTTATTTTGTTTTCTCATCTTTTCTGTCCTCTTATTTTTCCACCTTTTCCCCCTCTTTTTTAATATCTTTTTACTTTGTACAAAAAGATTCCTAAAAATAAATGGAAGTGGTGTTTTTTAAATTTTTTTATGTAAAACGTTTATTACTATTATTATTATCTAGCTGATGAGACATTGTTCTTTCATTGTCGAAACAAAATGTACAATTTTGTAGTAGTTTGTAGTTTGTTTATGTTCTGAAGTAATAATTAATTATAAATACTCATTGCTCTATTTTTATATTAAGCACTGTTTTAAATTAACGTTTTGAACATCGCAATTATTTTCTTCGTTCCTTATTCAATTATCTATCTATCTATCTATCTATCTATCTATCTATCTATCTATATATATATATATATATATATATATATATATATATATATATGTACATATATATATATAATTAATGCAAGTAAAAATGTATCTATAAATATACCTATAATATACATAGAGAAGAAAGTGAGAGAGAGAGAGGAAGGAAAGAGAAAGAATGTTTTTATTATTGTTATATTTCAGTGTTAACATTCATTTAACTGCAATATATATATATATATATATATATATATATATAATTAATGCAAGTAAAAATATATCGATAAATATACCTATAATATACATAGAGAGAAAGTGAGAGAGAGAGGAAGGAAAGAGAAAGAATGTTTTTATTATTGTTATATTTTAGTGTTAACATTCATTTAACTGCAATATATATATATATATATATATATATAATTAATGCAAGTAAAAATATATCTATAAATATACCTATAATATACATAAAGAGAAAGTGAGAGAGAGAGGAAGGAAAGAGAAAGAATGTTTTTTATTATTGTTATATTTCAGTGTTAACATTCATATAACTGAAATATATATATATATATTCACCCCACTTTTTAAAAAAATATTTCTATTTTGTTATGAAATAGATTTTATATGCCTTACGTTATTATTCTAATATACACATAATCACACACAAACTCACTTGTTCATTCATATCTGTCTATCTATCTGCACGTGTATGTGAGAGAGTGTGAGAGAGAAACAACTAGAGTAAACTGGCTTGCAATGTAAAGTAGCTACGATGTAGAATAATGATAAACCTACTGAAGATAGGGATATAATGATTTCCATTCAATCTCAAGCTATAACCGCTGGCCAAATGGCGTGAACGAGTAAATGCATCGAATCGTATTGTGCAGCAAAAGGAAAAGAGACGATGTTCGGTCAGTGAAGAGACTCTGAAAAGCAAAACGCTCGATCAAGCACACACACACACACACACACACACACACACACACACACAAGTTTAGGGGAGATTATTCCCCTTCGTGACAAACCGCTAGCCTTCATGACAGCCGGCTGATACGAAGTCTCGTTACTTCCTTTCCGCTCGGCTTCGTCCACTGCTATTAACTACACCGAGGCCATCCCTTGTGGTCCTATGTAAAACACTTGACATTCATCCTCTTGTAGAGGTGACCAGCAACAAGTGCTGGGTCAGCTACGAGTTTCGGACGAGGCCAAAAGCGAGCTCAAGTATTGGGTTGGCATGACGCAGCATATTTCTCGGTACATTTAATTCAATTAGCAGCAAAGGTTCGACAATCAACAATCGTTTTAAATAATACCGTACAAGGAAAAGGTCACCGATCAAAATGTGGATGCATTTAACTGTGGAAACTTCTACTACGACGACAATTTATTATTATTATATCGGTGTGGCTCATTGAGGCAGTCAATGGAAATGTTCTTGGTGTCAAAAACTTTCAGTAAACTCCTTACAGAGTGATAATTTTTTTTAGGTCAACCTCCTTGGTGTCAATTCTAAATTCTTCCGAGTTCTGAATATGATGATGAATTACATGCGGCAGGTTTTGAAAAGCGGAGAAAAACTAAGCCAACTTTAATTTCCCAAAATTTATATGCATTGTCAATGGCTATTTATTGTCCGCCTGATTACTCTATTTTTGTTCTCGTTCCTTAGTAATGTGTCTGTTGCTAATTCTTCCACACACCACAACACCTTCTGATTTAGAGGGTTTACTGCCTTGCTTGGGTGATCTAGATTAAAAAAAGGGAAAAAAACAATTCTGAATTGAAGTGTTTGACTTAATTAATCTATATTATTAAGTATCTGTTTTTCAAAATCTTTTTTACTGTCTTAAGGTGTTCGGATAAAATAACGCTTATCGACACAAGGAAATCGGCGTGCCGAGTTCACATTTCCCTCGATCCTGCTTCGTTCACATTATGCTAATTCTCTTGGAAATGCATGAATCCACCTCTCACCATTATGCCATAGATAATACACGTTTGAGCGATCATGTCTCAAAAGAGACATGACTGACTGGGCAGAAGATTACCTCGCAGTAGGTTGGCATTACTTTCTGCCGTAGACTGGTTATCAGCAAAGGCTATAGAATCCAATCTGTCCTGTTATTTAATCCATAACTAGAAGGGAGCGACGGATTAATACCTTTCCCAAGGACATTTTCGCGAAAGTGAATGCAGATCTGACGGAAAGTGCAACACCGAAATTCGAAAACGCATTGGGATAGCCAAAGATTAATTTAAAAAACAGAGTCTTCAGAGACAGGAAACCTTGTTAGAAACAAAGAAAAGATTACTGAACTGTTACGCGATGTTTGTACTCCTACAATCTCCTCAAAGATGAAGAAGAAACTTGAAACAACAAAAACGTGGATCTACAGAAGGATGCTGAATATACCGTTGACTGAACCTTAGAGCAACGAAGAAGTTTTAGAGAAACTGGAAACAAAAAGGAAACATACTTAACATCAGGAAGAGACAATTGACATCTCTGCGGCACGTCATGAGGAAGAAAGGCTTAGAAATTCTGATACACGCAAGATGGATTGAGGGAAAAGAAGAAAAATACACAACGCATAGAATACTTGATGAGCTTAAGTAAATTGTTGACAGAACAGGGTTTAGGAGAAATAAAAATAGAATATTTAATCCGATTTACAAAGGAGAGGAAAAGGACATGTTCTCCTACATCGTGAGGAGACAGGACAAATAAAGAAGTATGGCAGAATGAATTCTTTTACCTTAGGATAACAGCCAATCTAGGGGAAAGAAAACCAGTCCAAAAAAAAAAAATAATAATAAATCCGTAAAGCTAACTTGTTCTAGAAGACACCACCGCTGCATGTAGTTTAAATGTGGCACAAGCCCGAAAATGTAGGGTACTACGTGAGGATTGAACACACTACTCATACGTAATTGATTCAGCAAGACAAGCTTGTTAACCAGTACACCACACCGCGGTGCCTTTAAGGCTCTAATGGGTTGCAGCATTTCTAACATTATGAATAAAGACATTAATATTTACAAATAGACAAGCATATTAATGCAAAAACTTATAGAACATATATCAATGTAATAATTTGCTCGTATTTATGCAACAAATGAATAAATAATACGAGAATTTCATATTAGACATAATGTTGCGTTTTAACTATAATGACATAAGCTGGTCGGATTACAAATAAATGTACTTTAAACCATCATAAAACAATTTAATTTTAGCGACTGCCCGTTTACAAAGCGTGTAGGATGAAAAAACTAAGATTGAACGTTAGGCGAAATATCTGAACGTCCGCGGAACACGATTCCAAGACGAGATTATTTAACTAGGCGATGCCTATCAAATTTTCCCAAGCTGAAATATAACTTGTATAAACGATTATAGGTTAAACCGTAGGATTTGCTTCGGTTACTTTCAATGAGCTGGAGCACCTATATCGCTTATAAATGACTGCGTCGGGCTTAAAGTTACAATATTAGGTTCAGTTTATATGGCTTTTCTGATACGCCAAAAGATTAGGATAATTGATATCAACGAGCCCAGGAATATCACTGATAATTTCTGGATTAAGAAAAAGGAAAATAAATAATGATTAAATTTTAACCTGCAGTTTTTGCTTTTTGGTTTTTCATTTTCTTGGCATAAGCTTATCAGATAAAATTAACGAAGAGTACTTAAAGATTTAAAGCAGAACACACACACACACACACACACACACACACACACACACACACGTATATATATATATATATATATATATATATATATATATATGGAGAGAGAGATTCAGCGAGAGAGAGAGAGAGAGCGAGCATCTTATGGTTTGCAGAAATGCGATAATCACGTACCTTTAGCGATTTAATTAAAAAACTCTAATATAAACAGACAGAAATTTTGATAAGTGTGCCTATCCGCAGAGCAGTGGCTATCACACATCTTGCAAATCATACGTTTGTGGAGTTCAGTACTCTTTCAGGGTGATTTTTATTCCGGCAAACGGGACAATATACGGCTGCGTTGATTGTGTATTTTTCAGTGGTCACATTAGATGGCATTTAAGGCGAAATACAAGACATAATATCGAACAATGATATTTATACAAGCGTAACTTCCCTATTTATAAGTCTGGCGTAACATAATTTTCGAAACATTCTATTCTGATTATTTAGCCTCGTACCACACTAAGTCATACAGAGTAAGTTTGCAGTGAAACCCAATATCTTATTATATATTAGTGAAACGCAGAAGTTATTATATCAACAGATAAATAATCACACACACACACATACACACACCTCTATGCAGACAGAGCAAAAATATTAAAAATGACAGTCAATATGCGATGGTTAATTTTTTAGATAATTTTTAATGTGATCATATATCTTTTCTTTTCATTACATAAGTTACATAAAAATTTTCCGAATATTTTATTTATTCAAGCGCTTTCGGCTATTCTTTTAGCCATTATTAAGGATTAATTTTATTTAACTTTTAACTGAATATATAGATTGTTTTATGAATGTATGTAGCATTACAGGAATGATTTATATTCCAAAAACAGCCAGCAAATTAGGGCCGTGTTCATAGTTGACATTGCTTTAATTTTTTATTGATAATGCTTCTATTATTATTAGCCTCATTTTTACATGTGGGTGATACTATTTTCATTGTATTATCGACAAGTAGACTATGAATAGTATATATATATATATATATATATATATATATAAAATATGCGTACCTCTCTCTCTCTCACTCTCTCTCTCTCTCTCTCTCTCTCTCTCTCTCTCTCTCTCTCTCTGTGACTCATCTATAGACTGACCAGGCTCTACGTTACTTAAATCTGGTAATCGTATTTGAATGAGTTTCAACCTGATATGGTCGTAAGCCTCCACTGTGTAGAAGTTACTTCCCCGACCACTTTCAGTCTCAAACTCCTCAAATACAGGTTCAATTGTTATCTATTTAAATGCGTATAACTGGGGTAATTTCTATGTAGTGCAATGGTAACTGACTACTGATTTAGATATTTACTGGTTGTTTCGCATTTGTGGCCTTCTTCCGGATCTATCATAGGCTTTGCAAAATATTACCCATGTATATCAGTCATATTCTGCAACTCATCGAGGTATATTGACCAGGGAGTTAAATTAATTAATTTTCATTCGATACTAACTTCTTAATGTCCCCGCTCCAAAAAATATTATTTCGTAGTTTACAATTATATCCTTCAGTAATCCTGGGAGAGTGAAAGATTTTTTCATTATTATTTCAAAGCTCACTATTTAGTGAAGATAAATTTTAAATAAATTTCAGGAACAATTGTATTTAAAACAGCAATATTAATTCACAGTACTAAAATTACGTTAGGATTTTCATCGTTTCTTCACCCTTTGTATAACTGTTTTCCAATTACATTAAGACCAAAACTCTAACAAAGCAAAAGCTATGATAAAGTATCCTGTTGGGATCGAACTAAATATATATATTTAAGTGCCATACGTGATACACGCTTGGGCGATCATGTCTCGAAAGAGACATGACTGACTGGGCAGAAGATTATCCCGCAGTAGGTTGCCATTGCTTTCTGCGGTAGACCGGTTGCCGACCAAGCCTATAGAACCCAATCTGTCCTGTTATTTAACCCATAACTGGATCTATGTACTTTTCTATGTACTTTTCTTATTTGCAGTTTATGATGATAAATAATGCCACAAAATATCTTTCCAAATAATGACCGTTTTTTAGGAGACCATTTTAATGATTAAGTGTAAATTCAAAATCGCAGGGTTTAAATTTCATTTCGGTGATCAGTGAAAACCATATAGCACTGCCTTAAAATTCATAATTTACTCAAACTTTACAAATTTTATATGAACAGTATACATGACAAAAGCACATTATCATTAAATGACGGAACGGGGGTTACCAGGAGTAACGGGAACAAACATGTTGAGAGCCACAAGGGATAGAGAGACGTGGAGGGCCATGATCGCCTACGTCCTGAAGGGACAGGGCACATAGAAGAAGACCATCAAATAAGATCTTCATTTACTTCAAAGGGAAATTATACTGAATATAATATATAATGTCATATATTATGTTAAATAGTTCATTAATTTAAGCGCGCTTTTCAATAAACAATGTTAATTGAAAATATTTTGTTTTATGACTCGTGTTCAGCAGTATTATGGTATTATCTATTTTCATTTTATTAATATATCGCCTGGCTTACACGGGGTTTTATTGAAATTGTAAGGTCAAGTGCTTATTCAAATAGCTCCAGTATGAACTTACCGTGACGCGTAAGTTAAAAAATGCGAATTAAATATTGCCTTTTCTTTTATTTGTAAAACGAGATTCATGCTTGGTCAATTTTTCCAATAAACAGGAATGACGTATGTACAATCGGAAGAAGAGGAGCGGGCGTTATGGGAGGCTGTAGCGTGATGCGATGACGTTGTGACGCAGAATAAGTGAATGTAATTTCCCTGCAACGTCGGAGGAGTGGCATCTTGTAGAAAACGTTAAATTGTTATGGCATATGATAAGGTAGAAATTACAAAAAGACACGATTCTAAGCGTTTCGCAGAAATAAACAATCTCAAAAAGCAATGTTTATCATTCATTTTTGCTGCCCTCTGCATGTCAATTAAAATTTTTGTTCGCATATAAAGGCATTAGATATTTATTTTGCAGTGACTCGATTTTGGTTGAGTTTGAGTGAAGCGTTTAGGAGAAATGCATAAAAGTGCACAAAAGACCACACGAAATTATGTTTGTCGTTGTTTTTTGACGAACCCTGTATACTGATTAAAAACAAAAATTGTACATGAAAAGATCGGACTTATCTACAAGTTACCCAATTTCAGCTGAATTCGCATAAGGAGTCTTGGAGGAGAAGATTTCGAAAATTTTAAGCGATTCGGCGATTTCTGCCTATAAATCGATTCGAAAAATATTTACGTACATTAAAGATTCATGTGATGATTGGCAAATGTCCAAATGTGTATTAAAATCGGACAAAATGCTTTGAAGAAGTGGGGTTCGTTTGAATCGGGACACACAAACACACGCACACACAAACAGACATAGCTATTTATATATATATATATATATATATATATATATATATATAGATGATCTAACAAAGCTCATTTATTTTTTTGCAATAAGTTACATTTTTTACACAGGTTTTACTTATAGAATACAATAAAAATTATATATATTGCTTAGGGTATTATATTTTCTATTCAATATATCTTTATATTATATAAATATATAATATAATATAATATAATATAAAGTTCAATATATATATATAAATATTCTTCAGTAATGAATGGAACACTTTTGGCTACTGGTGGTTTTTTACGCTGTAGACGCCGATAGCTTAGTGGTAGAATCTCTGATTGATATCAAATTGGTTGAATTTCAATCCTGGCTGAAAGCAATCGGATGTCTAACCGTACAGATGAGCTGTGATGCAGACAAACCTGACTGTCTGCGGGTGATTATATATATATATATATATATATATATATATATATATATATATATATATATATATATATACCAGTATAGAGCAGATATGAATGGAATTACCTTGTTAAGCTACAGAAATTAATTTACTGTTTATTGTAAACATAGTTCATTATTTACATTACAATATGGGCTGAAATATTAGGAATTTGTGTATACTATTTTCACTGCTGTCAGTTGTTATTTCCCTTGTTTTTATCCTCTTTACCTCGTACAATTTTCCAAAAATAAAAGGAAAGTGAGATTTATTTAATCCTTTTAAAAAAAAACGTTTAGTACCATCATTATTAACTACCTGATGAGACACTATTTTTTCCAATGTCGAAACAAAATCTACACTTTTTTAGTGAATTAGAATGTGTACATGTTCTATACTATAACTTATAAATATTCATTGCACTATTTCTATATTGAGCAATGTTTTAAATTTATGTTTTGAACGTTGTTAATACTTTTTCCGTTCTTTATTCAATTGTATATATATATATATATATATATATATATATATATATATATATATATATATAATTATTTTTCACTCAGTTATACTGGAATAAATATATATTTGGTTGCATGGGTTTGTTTACGTATTTGTGTATGCATGTATATAGGCTTGTATATTGTTTTTTGTACGAGTAGTCATTGTGTTTTACTTGTTAATGTGTATGTGTATGTATGTATATATTTGTATGTATATTTATATCTATATATATTTTTCATCTTGTCTATGTTTTCATATCATGTGTGGATGTGTATTTGTGTATATATGTGAAAGATTTACATGTATTCATATATATATATATATATATATATATATATATTCTTGCCTATGCACGTTTATATGTGTGTGTATACTTCTGCGTGAATATTCTTGCTCTTATTTGCGTACATTTATGCCAGACATTATGTATATGTAGTTTCATGTACGTGGTTATAGTTTTTATTTTGTATATAATGCTTTGTGGAGTTTTAGTTGCGTACATTTTTGTTTTTCACTTGTGTATTTGTGTGAGTATATATTTAATCATGTTTATGTGTTCATGCATTGAAATGTGACTGTGTCTTTATGGATTTCGTTCATTCAAGGCTCTTGCTATCATACGAATTCACTCTTATATGTATCCAATATTGTAGCTTTTACAGACGTTTTCCAAACCTGGGTCTAAAATTTAACCGATAAATTGACACGTCGATAACAACAAAATTTAAAAACTTGTGTGTATGTATATATATGTGCGTATATTTATCTATACACGTGTCTGTAATGCAACATATGTTCGTATTTGTATATATTCATGTATTTGTCTATATGTGGATGTCTAGAGATTTGTATATGCATGCGTCCATTTTTTTTTCCTTATTTAATATCTGAATAAATTTATAATAATCTATATCTAATGGTTTCTTAAAATTAAAATTAAAATTTCGCATTAAACATAAAGTGAAGTTAACAGTTGATTAATAATTCTGACTTCTATTTTAATCAAATATTAATATTTTTGCTCCAAAAATATTTTTTTAGAGTCGGTCCTTCTTCAAATTAGAAATTACTTTATTTTGATTGGTCTACACTGTCTTTTACAATGCTTCCTTGATAAAGGTGTTTTGGCTAGTTTCGAACTTTTTAAAACTTTCCAACTTGAAATAAATATCATCATTTGATAAGACACAGGTAGTGTCGTAACAAAATAGCTAATTTTTAGTGATATTATCATATGTTTATGTTATAAATTCAAAATAAATATTATATATATATATATATATGTATATGTATATATATATATGTTCACATTATTTTTATTTATTCCGGAAGAAGTAAAATTTTAAAGTCAGTTTGTATGCAGAAATTAGGTATCTCGTCACAGGTTTTCAGACGATATGTAAGACGAAATGCTTAAAAGCTGGTAAAAGTTCTGATTCTAAGTTTTGATGTCAATATTTAAGATCTGAAACCTAAGCTTTTACAATATGTGCAATGTTGATTTCCTACAACTTTAAAAAAATAAAGGCACTATATTGGAACCTACCTATTCGTAAAAATATACAAATTTTGCCTAAGGCTTTCTAACATGCACTTATTTTACTCTTTACAATCTAATTAAATATCGCAGGCAGAACAAAGCGTGGTGGTATTACTGCGTTGAAAATGGCTGTAATAAAAAATTATGAGATAATAAGATAGTTGAATATTTTCAGAAAAATGAGCAACCGACCTCGCCAAATCTAAATCCAGAAAAAACATTTCAGATCCTATCAAGATCGTTGTTAAATCTGTCAAGAATAGAATACAGAGAAATCCAGGAACAAGCAGGAAGAAAATGAAAAAAGAGCCGAGTATTTTGAGTATGTCACTAAGGAGGATTGTGAAAAAGGATTTAAGGCTAAAACCATACAAGATTCAACGACGAGAGTTGCTCTCAGTTGCCTCCAAGAAAAAAATAAAACGGCTTGGCAGAGAGAAAAAAGTGTTGGATCGGGCCAGCATTCTTTTTATTGTGAAGGCTGTGATCAACAATCAAAATGATGGGGTTTAGGCCGCTTCACGCGAAAATGTTCAAAAATATGCCAGAATACATTTAAATCGATAGAGACCGACCGGTATCATGTTTTGGGTGGCTATTGGTCCTGATGTTCGATGTACGTTACGGATTGGAATGAGATGTCAAAGAGCCGAGTATAAATTCTAGTTGAATTCTTTGCATTCACTTACGCACAAAGTTATGAATGTATATCTTCTCCCTCCAGCTATGGGTTGAATAGCAGGACAGATTGGTTTCTATAGCCTTGACTGGGAACCAGTCTAACATAGAAAGAAATGTCTAACTATTGCGGGAAATCTTCTTTGTCAATCACAGATTAAAATAGACATGCTTTCCCAAGCATGTATCATGTATAGCAATTAATTGCCTAATTGCTTCTGATGTGTAGTAAGAGCCTTTGGCCTTTTTCTAAACGAATGTAGTTGGCTGACATTAATTCTATGGATAGCAATATGACCCACATTAGAGAACGACGTTTCCTTGTATCTTCTAGTCTCGTGTCTCAGACCTGAAAGAAGCTCTTATGACGTTCTTGTACAATCTAAACGAAGATCTGATGAAGAGATCATGCATTTCATTTGAGAATAGATTATCAACAACGGCGAAAACAAATTTTAACTATCTTTAATTGTAAATATGTATGAATTATTGTCAATAAATTTAACAATAAACCAACAAACATGCATTAATCAAAACCTGAAGCTTTTTTTATTTTATGATAAATTAAAATGTTTGTACCGCACCCGGTACTGTGTAATTATACCAGGGTGGGTTAAAAAGTTAATAGGCTAATTACCAAGAAGTTATGCTACAGTTTTGATATCTTGTATGCATTAAATTCAACACTTTTTATTAATAAATGCATTGTTTCTTTCCATGTCCGATTGTGAATTTAAAACTTTGTAGGCTGACTACAAAGGAGTGAATTCTTTAATTTCGACCCTCTTTATTACTGCATTGTTTCTTACTAGTTAAACTGACATCGGACCCACATTAAAAAGGGATTGTGTCACACTTTGTCTGAAGTGGGAAGGCGACTGAATACTGCAGTCAGCAGGAGCAGAAATGGAGCAGTCAAGTACAGTAGTTAACGAGAGCAGTTAACGACAACTAATCGTCAGGCAGTGTAATAATACCTTCGGATTTACTTATTCCTATATTATTATTTTGTTTTTAATCATATCACCCCGAGCAAGGCGGTAACGCCACTGATATGCAGGGGGCTACGTAAGAGTGAAAAGATTGGAAAGAAGAAAGCCGGAAACCACATCCTGAACAGGGAACAAGGGATGAGCCTCTACACCTGTACAATAGACGTGGGTGGAGGTGTGAACCGGGCGATAGTTTAGTCTATCTACACCAATTGAGAAAAAAATGAAAAAGAAAAAAAGAAAAGTGAAAAGATTGGAAAAGAGAAAGCCAGAAACCACATCCTGAACAGGGAACAAGGGATGAGCCTCTACACCTGTACAATAGACGTGGGTGGAGTGTGAACCGGGCGATAGTTTAGTCTATCTACACCAATTGAGAAAAAAATGAAAAAGAAAAAAAAGAAAAGTGAAAAGATTGGAAAAGAGAAAGCCGGAAACCACATCCTGAACAGGGAACAAGGGATGAGCCTCTACACCTGTTTCTTTGAATAGTTTGTTTCTTGTCATACTAATACATTGTTTTGAACCTACCTTCTTGTTCCGTGTCTTACTTCTGGCACAAACTGATTACTACAACTTTGCGGCGAAGTTTCGTCACAACTCCACATCAATTAGGCATCCTGGTGCTATCAAGTACCTAAGACAAATGGGTATAGCCAGAAGGATATTCACGCTGACATAGCTGCTATATTCGCTGATGATGATTCAGCTTTACCAACAGTGAAAAAGTGAGTAGCGGAATTTAATAGGAGATAAGAGAGTATTTAATATGATCCAATGTCCGGACGTTTTGCAACTACTACAACCGAGAAAAAACATTAATTTTATACACCACATAATGATGGATGGCTGGCAATTGACTATAAATCAAAAAGCTAATTCTAATATCATATCCTGCGAGAGAGTTTAGAATATGCTGCTCAAGGAAATAGGCATGACGAAGTTTTCAGCTCAGTACGTGCTACATCTTCTGACTTGTCCTAGACTGATCAAATTACATGAGAACGTAATATTTTTGTGGTAGATCTAGATAATTACCTTGAACGTTTCCTAACCCAGTATTAGTTTTAAGTCCATAACTTTAAACCAGAGATATAATCCACACAGTGAAAGCATCACTCCTCGCCTGCACCAAAGAAGGCTAAGCGCGTTTCATCTGTAAGAAAGGCGATGGTCTCAGTGTTTTCTTATGCAAAAGGCACTGGGATTATTGATTATCTACAAAGAGCTACACCATCAATGGAGAGCACTATGGTAACTTTCTGAGGCAATTACAAAAGGCTATCAAGACCAAATGCCAAGGAAAACTGAAGAAAGTGATTTTTTTTTCATCGGATAATACTCCAGAACATAACTCTTTAGTTTTATATATGCTCTGTGTAACTGTGACTTTAAACTGATTGATCGTCATTCCTCTTCTCATGATTTGGCCTCTATCTAACTATCATCTGTTAAACAACAAGAGAAAACACTTGACTGGGAACCAGTATTGCAGTGATGACTTTTTTTACCAGAAAGATGAAAGATTCTTCAACAATTTGATCCAAGCACCGCAACACCGATGGAAGAAAAGTTTTGGATTGCAACGCGGGCTATGTTAAAAAAATAAGCCTCATTTGGTCACATTCTATGACACTATCTTGGTCGGCCTATGAAATTTCCAGCCAACTCTCGTATATGTAATCGTTAGAGTCGAACAAGATTATTAAATATTTGTTTAATAAATCTTATACATTACGTGATTAAAATAATAGTTGGCAAAATATTGTTAAGAATAATTGTTTTCAATGACAAAAAAGAAAAATTTCCTTATATCAATTCTGATGACAAAACTGATTCTGCTGGTATCATTTGAAGAATTTCTCATTAGAAAACATAAAAGTCTATAATTATATTTCAAACACGCGATTAATTATTTAATTAAACGAGAAAATATTTCATAAGGCGGAAAGGTATTAAAATTGCAGTAATTTCTGAATGTTTCATAGTAAGGTTACGTTCTGAATCATGCAACAAATCTCATTTCTTGACAAAATTATTATTGTTAGAATGGTAAATATTTCAGAAGTATAGACAATCAGTCAATTAAGGGCTATACGTGATACACGTTTGGACGATCATGTCTTGAAAACGACATGACTAACTAGGCAGAAGATTTTCTTGCAGTAGTTTTCCATTACTTTCTGTCTTGTTATTTGACCCATAGCTGGTCAAAGATGGAAAGAAAATTTTTGGGAAACTACAGGTAAGATATTTTTCCCAGGTGTATTTTTGCGTAAGTGAATGCGACCTATTCAACTGAAATTCGAACTCGGCTCTTCTCTTTCTCGTTCTGAGCCGATATCTACTGCACCACATCCCAGAACAAAGCTAACCAATAAAAACAAAATCGATAGAAAACTGAATTAAGTCATAGGATCGCAGAAAACATTACAAATTAGGTTTTAGATTTAAAACTAAGTGTCGTTCTATCTTTAGCGTTTTTTGATGTAAAATATAAGAGATATTTGCTGCATTTACACCTGATATAGAGTAGCAGTAACGTATTAGAGGACACATTGAAAAATGTAAGATAAAAAAAGCTTTTTTTTCAAAAAACTAAATTTACGGATACAAAACTCGGCACACAAATGCAGTAATATTTGGATTACATTTTTATTCGATGTGACTTCCAACGATGTGTTCAATGCGGATCCGAAATCGTTGACATGCACACATCTCATGATCTGTATTGATATTGGATATTACTCATGTAATGGCGACCTTTGGGTAATCAGTATTGAGGGAACATTGCATGCAATAGTCAAAGGGATATAAATTTGACAAGTTAAGTAACCAGATGTTTCTTGTGATGTGGCCATGAAAATTTGCAATCATTTAATCTTGGTCATCATTACTTTGAGAGCAGGTGTATGGACCTACCGAAACAGATGCGGCCTTCTATCGCACAGAACGTCTATCGAGTCTTCAGAACTGTTTCAAACACCTCAGTCTAGCCAGGAGCATACAACCGAAAAGCCTTTTGATAGAAGTGGGGTAATTTTTATTTACTTTATGTTCTGAAAATAAAAACAAAATTATATATATATATATATATATATATATATATATATATAATATCAAATATGTCGATCGGAATCAGATATGATAAAATAAAGAAAAATGAACCAATAGGAAACGTATCACTTTTATAAAAGCGTCTTCAGAAACCGAAAGAAAAATGAAAAAAACGAAAAGGCATTATACTTGTATTCTTAGATTAGGGTTAGTTCTTAATGGTTAGATGTGTCTCACGTATATAAAAAATAGATAATAAAAATAATCTATATATATATATGTGTGTGTGTGTATACGTTTTATATATATATATATATATATATATATATATATATATATAGAGAGAGAGAGAGAGAGAGAGAGGGATATTTAGTAGTTAATAGAATGAGAAACCGGAAAATCCTATTATGCGTTTTTACTTGGAAGGTTCTTCATGAGACAAACGATTTTTCTTTGGACACGGTTAAATGCCATTTGAAGAAATACCAAACAAGCAGAATTGACAAAGTGTGAAACAAACAATAAGAAAAGAAAGAAAAGAACAGATTAAAAATAATACTAAGCAAAGAATATATGCAAGACAAACAACAGTAATGTGTCAAAAAGTTCACGAACAAAGAATACTGACAAATAATTGCAGCGTTCTGACTTCAACGTTGAATACACCGGTTCTCGCTTGATCACGAAAGTTAAGCAACGTTGAGCCTGGTCATTACTTAGATGGGTGACCGCTTAGGAATACCAAGGCGCTGTAAGCCTTTAGTGACGGATGTGCGTTGTGGTGCAGTGGATATCGGAAAGAGAAATATGTGAACCGAGTTCGAATTCCAGTTGAATACCCTGCATTCACTTAAGCACTGGTACCCTTGGAAAATGTATTAATCCGTCCCTTCTCTCCAGTTATGGGTTAAATAACAGGGTAGGACTGCCCTTAAAACAAATCCCAATGAATCTTGATACTCGAAAAAAGTATTACTAGACACAAAACTTATATAAAAACAATAATAAATTGTTGAAAGAAAAAGGTATTACCAGCAATAAATAAATAAAATTTAGTTGGCATTAAATGACCCGCCAACTGACTTCAACACAAGAACAAATAAATGGCGGATGAGACCGAAATTATTCAATTTTATGAATTAAGAAGAATTCCTACATGCATGTGTATGGTTTATCTATAAATTTGGGGAGGGAAGTTGCAGTCATTCCTATCCAGGATCGGCACCAACAGAATCATATATACGTAGGTGGGAAAGTGAAACACAACAAACCTCGGTCAATATAAAAAAATTTTAAGGATGTAAATATAGGTGATTGAATGATATACAAAACATTCCATCCATGCTGTTGCCTTCATCTCACTATGCCCTATCATCAGCGTACATGCTGAACAGCTTTGAACCCATTATACCATATTATATTTTCACAGGACTCATAGAAAAAATGTGAAGACAGGATTGTGACGTCGTTGGAAATCCCAAGATGAAATTTGTGATCCGGGGATCATCTATGCCAAAGTTTTCTCCAAAAAGACCTGATACCCGGGAAGAAGTGTGGAACGTCGTCCATAACCATGAAATACAATGGTAATGTAGATGATTTGACTGTGTATATGGCATGGACGTAATGGTCTGACCTGGTGCAAATAAGAAATATTACTGGCCATAATATTTTCCATTGAAATAGCTACAAAATAGTGAAAAGCCTGCAACGTTGCATCTGTGGGAAAGGCGCTGTACGTTAAAAGATGATCCACCATTTCCAAGGCTGTGGAAACGCTTATTGACCTGAGAGTGAATATAGGGCAACTCCAGCCCAGATATGACAGCATCACCCACAAGGCAGCTTAAACGCTTTTGAACTGAACACATTTTTGGTCAAAGATAGAAAGGACAATTTGGGAAAACTACAGGTAATATATGGCAGAAATACTCCACTTTTGTTTTAATCTAACTCTTGGAAATATAGACAAGAAGGGTCAAATAGTTTTTGAAGCGGCATAAAGATTTTAACATTTTTATTAAGTCTTTAGCGATGGATTTTATATATAAGTTTCATACTAGTTCTGGGTTGAATTTGACTCTCAATACACGTAACAATCATTTATGTAAAAGCATTTCTTATAAATTCTCCCCAGGCAGAAATAGAATCCAAAGACTATGTTGAAGCTTGATATAAACCAATAATGAATTATAATTCGTCGAAAATTGTCCGCATATCGGCGATTTTTGTCTTCAGTAAAGCAATCCTGAGTTTTTAAAATTTATGTCATTTACTCCAAATCTATTTTTCAAGTTATTATTTAGGCAACAATAGATGAGTCCCCTAGGTAAAGCAAATAACATGTCCTCTTATAAATAAATTTCAGAATTAAGGATACGCACACGGCTCCATATAAATAATAATATGCACACGAGAAAAACAGTTTTATCTATGTACTGACGCAAAACTATACTTACGAATGCACATACTGAAAGATCAAGACAAAAATCTGTGGACATGCAATTTAACTACACCGTTCCAACTTCTAAAACATCTAAACACAGACGCTGGCCCATTATTTTGCAATACAGAGCTGTCTGAATTATTTGGACATCAATAACTTGTGTTGTTTGACGCCACCATTACAACGCATGTGCCTTTTGCATTTCCGGGTGAGCTTCTATAGAGGCGTTCGTCCTTTGGTGTGGGAACACATTCAGTGATAGAAGAAAGGAAAATGCAGATAAAACCGAGTTTTCCGAACGATAAGAAATTTCTGATTATGCCTTTGAACACGTTAACGTGAAAAGAGAAGCATTTCGGGTCAGTTTGGGTCATCACCCTACGAACGAGAGGTTGAGAGAATTAAGAAGGTTCTTTGAAAGGGTAGTTTTAGTTTCAAATCCTACTCCTGTTCGATGTTTTCTTCAATAAGTTTAATCAAATAGAAGGCGCAAGAGCCACTTAAGTTAGGGGTTACTGAATAAAGGCAGTGGTATGAATGTAATAGAAACAAGTAGAAGATGAATATTATGAGGAAATGGAGGATAGATAACGTATTGACCTGTTCTTGAAGTGGTTATATATAAAACTGTACCGGTAAGAATGTGTTCTACGAAGTATTGGCACCTGAGAAGATGCTATCTGAGTAGATCAAATTAAATAAAAAGAAAATTAGAGTGATTCAACCCTGTGCACATGGTGACTTTTAGCAATAAACCTGATTTTACAACTATATACACGCACTGATACTTTTTTCTTGTTGGGAGTAAAGTTCCCTTTAAAAACTGAACTTTTGCTATTTGTAATACATCGCTATAGTAAAATAACTCATAATTCATGTCAAAATACTTTTCTTCATTATATATACCTTTTACAATGATGTCCGCTCGGCACAAGGCCAGAAAACTTCTCGAGGAAGCGGGTACAGATAAAAAGCACAGTTTATGCGGATATATGGAGAAACTAACGATTAATACTACAGTTGAATAGGTTCAAATTTTAGTAATCGGAGAAGTATCCTCTTGGTTGTCGGTTATACTAATCAACGGTTTTTAGGAATACGAAGGTAAAAAGAGTGGTTCGCTGCAATGTACATAGCACGGTATATCATAGCATTGAAGCATAAAAGTGGTATGACTAAGGAATATAGTTTGTCTGAACACTTCCAATGGAAATAACAATAGAGCAGTGAGAGGCTTGTAAAGTTTATCAGTGAGAAATTTGGTCGTAGTTTTGAAAATGGAAGCTGGAAATTAAAAATTAGGCAGCTCCTGTCCATATATGGCAACAGTACTTCATTTTTGGCCTATTCCAAATGGGGTCTGGGTTGCATTTTTCCTGTAGAATAATTTCTAGTAGGTTCTTAAAGTAGTATTACTTGCAACATATCTTAAAATAAAACTTCTATAATGTACGATGTGACATTGATAAATTCCCGGCTAATGCCTTTTATAATAGCGCTTTTCATAGGAAATGCTGTTTACATTCATTGCTACATAGAACACAGAGGCAAGCTTCCTATAGACTCTAGGCGTCTTGCTATTGGCTCTTGTTGAATGATCAGATTCTGCAACTTTCTGCTGGAACAGCTCTGTCTTTTACATTAATGCTGGCCATTTAAAAAAACATGCCTTCATCGTATTCTATGTGATTACGTTGTAATCATAAACCTCAGTAACGATTGAGGAACTCTGAAAAGGTGGGGTAATTAGAGGCCATGATCTTTCTGATGAAGGAAGGGGTAAACTTATGCAGCGTCATCATTTTCATACTACACCACAATCGTATAGACAACTTAGAAATGAATTGTCGTATAAGTGTGTTACTTCACTAAAACGGAATAACTTTCCATTCATAGTGGCGTAGCTCTTTCAAAATGGTATTTGTTCTTAAAAGGCTAAACGAAAAAGAAAACGCAGAGGGAAAAGTGCTAAAGGTGAAATCTTATCAAAATCAGAGACTGATAAATTTAATAAATTTTTGAAGCTTGTGGAGGCAGCCAAAATTTGGGGGTTATCCCCTTCCTCCCCTCGTACAATCGTCACTAATTGACCGCCACTAGAGCGCAGGGGGTTACAGTGAGAGAAAAGAATGAGTACAGGGAGTGTCGAAAAAATGGAAGGGATTCGAAGGAACAGAAGATAGCAATTGACGCTATATTTGTAATAAATATTTGAAGATTGTAGCTATCAGAGAAACAAGTAAAAGGAAGTGAGTTCCACCAGAAGGAATTGCGAGAAAAGAAGCTGTAAGATTAGAAGAGGAAGTTATATCTAACAATTTTAACAATAAAAGTATAGCACTTAAATGCTTAAATTTACGTGAACCAAACAAAAAGTTCGTCAGAGTAGTTACCATGAAAATATTTGTGGAAAAGACAGAGCGAAGCCACACCACGTCGGTGAGAAAGTGACTGAAGTTGAGATGCCAACCTCGTGGTGCCGTGGATGCTGGATCGGAACTACAAATTGGGTAGTCGAACTCGAACTCCAATTAAATTCCCTGCATTTATATAGGCGCAAATACCCTTTGGAAATATATTAATCCATCTCTTCCCTCGAGTTATGTGTTAAATAATAGGACAGATTGGGTTCTATAGACTTGGTTGACATCCTGTCTACCGCAGATAGTAATAGCAACCTACTGCGGGATAATCTTCTGCCTAGTCAGTCATGTCTCTTTCGAGATATGATTACCAAGTGTGTATCACGTATGGCACTTAACTGACTGACTGATATTAAAGATCCTTATTTGGATCTTTTTCCGAGAACCTATAACTGAATCGCAGGAGCACTCGACCAGAGAGGGCAACAATATACAATGCACAGACGAATAATGCCCACCAGATCTGAATTCCAAGTTTTTCTGGCTTTTTGGTGTACAATCAGAGATTATTGAGTCGCTGTGTGTTTCGAGGCCAGTCGAATGTAAGTTCAAGAAGCTGGGCTTTCAGAATGTTGATTTATCATTAAAGAAATAATCAAACAAGGCTACAGAACCCAACCTGTTCTGCTTATAAAAGCCTAGAGGGAGAAGCGCTATTAATAAGTCGCTTCTCCCTCTATAGCTCGAGGGAGAAGCGACGTATTAATATTTTCCCAAGGGTATTTGTCTAGATTTTTGAGATGAGGTAGTATTTACAGTATTTACATTATTCAGACAATTGTCCTCATCTTTGTTCCCATATGTATGACGATTCGGTCTTTGTACTCTCCGGCCTTCACTGGGGTATATATCTACGCAAGGAATGGAGATGATATACCCCAGTGATTGTAGCAAAGGTTTCGGTTAAAAATTCCTAGCACCTGAAGAAGGCCGGAGAGAACAATCGCCAGAACGTCACACAAATGGCAAAAAAGATGAAGACAATTTTCCCAGGGGTATTTTTGCCTAAAATTATGCAACGAAATAAACTAGAATTCGAATTCGGCTCTCCTATTTCTTGTTCCTAGCCGATATCTATTGCTCCACAACGCGCGCCCTATTATATATAATATATTATCTTACGGTACAATTAACAGTGAGACGATTTCGCTTATCTGTAAACAACGCTTGCGATACAACTTGCATAAAAATTAACAAAATTTCTTCTTCTCATTATATATATATATCCAAATGAAAATATGAACGAAGAAAATATTTGCAACGTTCAACGTACTATCATTACTAACTACCTGGTGAGACACTGTTCTTTCAATGTTGAAAGAAAAATGTATTATACTTTGTACATGTTCTAAAGTATATATATATATATATATATATATATATAACACGCTAAAATCTGCCTTCCTCCCCGAACGCCCATAGCTTAGAGGCAGAATCACCCACTGATGTCAATTCGGTCGGGTTTCAACCCTGGAGAGAAGCAATCCGATGTCTAATAGTACTGATTAGCTGTACTACAGCGACACAAAAGTGTCTGCAGATGGCTATATATATATATATATATATATATATATATATATGGATAGATAGATATATTCCTCGTCAGTAGCACAACTGAATGTTCCAGTGCTGAACTTCCGGCGCACAATTCAGTACCTGAAGATTGCGTTGTGCATGGAACTCCAAGTTGTGCTACTGGAATGGAAATATGGTATGTGTTTTATTACATATTTTGTGAGTTTTTTATATTATATCGAGCAGTATTTTTTAGCACCAGCCCTCAATATGCGATATTATATATTTATAATAAACAAAAAGAAAAAAACAATATATATATATATGTGTGTGTGTGTGTGTGTGTGTGTGTGTGCTTGTGTTTATGTGTGCCTCTAAGGATTTATTGGTTGTATCTATAATTATTACGGATGACTCATACGTGTAATGTTGTAGTGAATGAATAGCGTTTGTTTTATTGCAAAATCAAAACAAAAGAATTCATTTTTTTATTGGTTTCTCTTGAATATGTCTAAATGAAATACTCACACACACACGCGCACACATATATATATATATATTCAATTCTCATGAGTAGAAAAATAGAAAAATATATTCTGAGATACCCGCTCGTAGGCAATCAAAAATAGATAAAGTTATTAGATAGAAGAAAATCTAATTACTGAAATTCTTATAAGCTATTGAAATAGATTTCGCTTTCACTATTTCCAAATTTTCTCTCTCTCTCTCTCTCTATATATATATATATATATATATATATGTGTGTGTGTGTGTGTGTGTGTAATGGTTCGCTCAAAAGTTTTAAGCTCGACAAACTTCCATAAAATCCGGCTTTCTCTTTTCCAATCTTTTCACTTTTCTTTTTTTTTCTCAATTGGAGGAGATAGACTAAACTATCGCCCGGTTCACACGCCACCCACGTCTATTGTACAGGTGTAGAGGCTCATCCCTTGTTCTCTGATCAGGATGTGGTTTCCGGCTTTCTTTTTTCCAGTCTTTTCACTCTTACTACCCCCCTACATCAATGGCGTTACCGCCTTGCTCGGGGTGATATGATTAAAAAAAACAAAATTTTCCGCAGTTCAACAAACGTCACAGTTTTCATAAGAAGTATGTACTGCTGCTTGTTTCTAACGATTTTTTTGTTTATTAATATTTTGCTGAGTTTTAAACTATGGCGATTTATAATAGTTCTCCTTTAAAGCAGTAAATGCTGGAAAATCACGTCACAGATGAAGAAGAACTTTTAAACAACAGAAATGTGTTCTTACAGAAGGATGTTGGAAATACCATTTGACCGGTGCAACAACGAAGATTTTAGAGAGAACAGAAATTTAAAAAAAAAACCAAGCTTATAATCAACTTCAAGTAGAGGCAGTTGAAATTTCTAGGGAATTTAATGGGGAAAGCGGGCTTGGAAAATATGATGCTCATAGGACAAAGAAAAGAGGCACATATAATATCTAGACTATTCATGCGTAAGTTATTGTCACATATTTTTTTATATAGCTCACTTTTTACGCATACCACAACCATTTTTGAATCCGGTAATCACTGATGATTTTTTGGGACACCATATGGAGTGCAGTCCGTAGCAGCTGTCATATGTTTGCAAAACAATCTGACGAAGACCAAGTCTCTAACGGATGGTTTGAATTCAGAGTTTTCTTTCTTCTAGGCTGGTTGCAAACTAAGATTATAGGTGCCAGTTCAGTATTGTGATTATTCATGGCTGATAGGGTTGGAGGAAAAGATATAGAATCCAAAATCCTTTCTCAAAGGTATATCCGCCTAAGTGAATGTAACTGAATCGACTGTAAATCGAACTTGGTCCTCAGATTTCTCATTACAAGCCACCATTAAATCGTGTGTGCTCACACAGGCACTCGCATACACACAAACATTATCTGTAAGCAATTCTATTTTAAAATTATATATTTAAACTTAATAAATATGTATAAATATAATAATATATTAACATAGATACGTTTATATATATATGTGTGTGTGTGTGTGTGTGTGTGTGTGTGTGTGTGTGTGTGTGTGGACATTGAATTTAACACTGTCCACTTTTTTATTTACATATTTTTAATTAACAATGTCTACTTTTATATTTACATACACTCTATCCCTGGTATTGGACTCTATCTACTCTTTAGTTATTTTAAGATGTTTTCTGTAATTTCAGTAAATATATCTTTTAAAATGAGATGTCAGGTGTTATTTCTACTTTCGCGTAATTTAGACAATGCATCCATCGCACTATCTATCTATCTATCTATCTATCTATCTATCTATCTATCTATCTATCTATCTATCTGGAACCTCGTCGTGGTGTAATGTGTAGTAAGCTTGTCTCGCTAAACCTTATTATAATTGAGTAGTGAGTTCGATACTCACTGGATACTCCATACTTTCGTCCTTGTGTCACATCTAAGCGTGGCTTAGTAAATCGTGTATCTATCTACCTATCTATCTATCTATCTGTATTTATTCAAAACTAATAAGTCTGCTATAACCTCACGACTAAGTAGTTATTTCTTTTCAACATTTATTGCGTTTTGTCAAGTGATGGTGTTGATTGCGAGGTCCAGGACCGCTATTATAAGTTTCAGGCTTTTATGCAGTCATCGGGCGGTCAGCAGCTGTAGTGCCAAAAGGAGAACCTTAATTTTCCCATAAAAAAGAAGAGAATAAATGAAAATAATTGGTGCATAAACATCATGCGTATACCAACCAAACTCACTTAGAAGTTGGAAAAGCACCCACCCGGCTATGATCAAATAAAGCTGTAAACACACAATCCCACTAAAAAAAACAAAAAACAAAAAAACAAAAACAAAAAAACAAAACAAAACATTACAAGCATCTTTCCGATGCGGTAAAAAGTGCTCAGTTAAAAAGAATGCAACATTTACCAATGAGTGTTTGTTTCCCTCTACATATTTCCTTTGTATTTATATACATTTATATTGACGCCAATACTGACCACTTTTACCGCATAAATGTTTGAAATTTTAAGTGATATATATATATATATATATATATATATATATATATATATATATATATATCACTTGCAATTCGAAAATTTTAAGTACATATATATATATATATATATATATATATATATATATCACTTGCAATTCGAAAATTTTAAGTACATATATATATATATATATATATATATATATATTTAGAATTTTCGAATTGCAAGTTATATATATATATATATATATATATATATATATATATGTTCTATTTTTTAAGTTGAAACGACAACCATTCCTTGCGCAGAAATATAAACACAATCGATTCACAATTGTTATCGATGCGTATGATAGGACTACTGAGGCAAGCAACTTGCCTTTGACTATTCGCTTTCATCTGCTATGTCGAAACTGCATTGAAAAACAGTCAAGGGACAAAATTAATGTTATTGCTTTTATTATCATATGTGTACTCCCAGCCCGATTTGCCTGGTCTCGTCAAGTCTCGCGTCATTTCATGTCTCACTGTATCTCGCGTGCTGATCGTTATCAAGTCGCTAACTTGCGGCTAAAGGTTCTCAGTCAATGTGCCCATGATGGCACAAAGTCGGAATGCGAAGCTGCTTTCCTTTTTAGTGCCATTGCTGTGAAAAAAAAAAAAACATTCACGTTTGATCGTTTTTCTCTTCACTTGATCAAATTTATCCACCTTCTATTGACCTTTGTTGCTTGCCCTTTCTTCTGTTTTTTGTTCTCGTTTTTGTCCATGCTCGTCTTCATTTGACTAGGTTCTTTTATGGCAGAATTTTATAGGCACCACCATTTTTGCATAGATTTTTTTATAATACTTTCGGTTTTTCTTTCTTTTTTATTTTCTTCTTTCCTACCGACTTGATATTATCTTGATTTTATTCTTCTTTCTGTCATTTCTATTTCTTTCTTTTCATGAAACTTTTCTGTTTGCCGTTTTATTCATTGATTGATTGATTGATTCTTTCTTTCTTTTGATCTATGTACTTTTCTTTTTTCATACATTATTCTCTTTTCTTTTTCATTTGTTTGTTATTTTATCTCTCCTTTTTTTCTTCCTTCCTTGATTATTTGTTTGTTTACTTCTTTCGATTTGTTTCTTTTTTCATTCCTTATGTTCTTTTTTTATTTGTTTTGTTTTTTCTCCTTTCCTCTTGATTATTTTTGTTTGTTTCTTTTATATTATTCCGTCTTTCTTTTTCTGTATCTTTTTCTTTTCTTATTCTTTCTTTCCTTACGTTTTTTGTTTTTCTTTCCTTCTTTCTTTTATTTTATTTTTCTTCTTCCTTTCCTCACTTCCTTGATTATTTTTGTTTGTTTGTTTGCTTGTTTCTCCTTCATCTTTATCTTTACTTTCCATTACTTAATTAGAAATTTTTTGGGTCCATTTTGCTTTTTTTCTTCAATTTTGTTAACTTTGGTTTGTTTCACGCTGTTACACCTTTGTATTTTTCTTTTCATTTCAGTTAGTTTTTAATCAAATTAGTCAAAATTTAATGATTGTTCCAAGTTGATTTAAAAAATATTAATAAATTTTCTTCATTCTTTCTTTGTACTATCAATAATTTCTAAAGGGTAAGACTAGTGTAAACATTTTTATATTCACATTTACTTTACATTTTTTATATTTACACTGTTCTTTTGTAGCCACGTAGAAAGCACATAGCTGTCATAGAATTTCTGTTTTTAGAAAGAGAAACTACTGCAAAAGCTTAGGTTAGTGAATGTTTATTGATAGGACGAAATGTAAAGAGATGAGTCAGTTGAGATCATAGCAATCCTACAGAGAAAGTAGAAACGGACCTTCGTGACAAGGTAGTTGTACTTATGAAGAATAGGGCTAAATCATTTTATGCTTTCATGTGAAAAGGTTCTGATGAATAACGCCTCTGCCTGCAGTTTAGTGCAGTCTTTGAGTCCCCAGAATGGTCATTGACGGCATGAAATAACAAAGATATCAGATTCCTAGAGATAATCAGAAATAAAAGCAAGATTCGTCATTATGATCCAGGCAATAAAATAGATCAACTAGTTTCTGAAATAAATAAATAAATAAATGAAAATGAACACAGAACCTTTCGCAGATTTTGACTTGTCATATATTGATTGCATTCTGTCTTCATTTTTTGAAAGGTTATAGACATTTTGCATTTAATCATAAATCTAGGTTGGAGCGATGTATATCAATTTGGAATAAGAAACCGGAGAGCCGAGTTCGAATTCTGATTGAATTTATTACATTCAATTATGCGTAAATATCTTTGGCAAAGGCGTTAATTTATCTCTTCTTCTTCCAGCTATGGATTGAATAGCAATAGAGATTAAGTTCTATGGCCTTGGTTGGAAAACAGGCCTTCGCAGAAAGAATTAGTTACCTACCACGAAAAAATCTTCAGCCTAGTCAGTTATGTCTCTTTCGATACAGGATCACCCAAGCATGTATCACGTATGGCACTTAACTTGCTCTCTAGACTGGCGTCGAAATTTCATTAATTTACATTTGAGCTGGCTAGATATAACCATTAATTAACAGTTTATATTTTCGTACTTCTCGATTGAGAAACACCTTTTCGCCTCTATGCTTTCAAGTCAACTTTAATCTCCAAAAAATTAAATCAATTTTCAATCACTCTTTACTGTTTTCCTAATTTTTATTCTTTTACTGTACTCTTCATCCCATATTAAATTGAACGTTTTATAATCTCACATACCCTTTGGAAAGAATTAATACACACACACACACACGCACGCACGCACGCACGCACGCACGCACGCACGCACACACACACACACACACACACACACACACACACACACACACAGAGATGAAGATGACTGAAGGTTTTACTATTTTGAGAACCCCGGAATTTATTTTATTATAAACAGTGCTCAATTCTTTTTTTTTTATCGTTTTTCCCCAAGCAAGGCATTCCACTGCCACTATTGCGCTTGGGACTACATAGGGGAAGGTAAATAGAAAGAGTGGTTAGATATAGGAAATTTCAGAAGGGGGTGATAGGTAGTTGGGAGGATGGGAAGAGTGTTTGAAAGAATGGAAGCGAGTTATTGTGTTAGGAGGTGTCTATTGACCTTACATTTAAACTCCTGGAGATTGTAGCCGTCGGGGAAGCAGTCATGTGGAAGGGAATTCCACAGTCGGGAAGTACGAGAAAAGAAACTGTTGGAGTAGAAGTTGCGGTTGCATTTTATCGGTTTCACTGTAGAGCTTAATTTAACCAAATAATTATGAATTAATTGTACATTGCGACACGTAAATTTTTATGTTTCGAGATAGATTCTCTTCATCAAGTAATTTTGGATGTTGGTTGTGAAAATTACAACCAACACAACATTTTTTACAACCAACATCCAACATTGCCTGATGAAGAGAATCTATTTCGAAACAAAGAGATTTCTGTGTCGCAATGTACAATTAATTCATAATTATATGATTATATGACATAAACCTGTTTCCTCGGATGCAGTTAGCAATTTGAAAGCCCAATTGAATAATTTGGCACACATGTTTGTGAGTTTCTTTGTTGCTTTAGCTGAATGCAAGTGGACAGCTGAACATCAACGTGTACTTAATTCACTGAGGAATAACTTTGAATTAGTGATTTCCAGACCAGATAAAGGTGCTGGTGTCGTTGTTCTTGATCGTGCAGATTATGTGTCCAAGATATGACACTTCAAATTTTACAAAACTTGGATCTGCCGATACGTGTGATTGGACTACCTCAAGTGAAATAAAATTTCAAAAATCACTTTTGAGATGGGTAAAAAGTGGAATTCTTTCCAAGGAAATTTCCGATGAGATTCGTTCATCTGAATCCATTCGTCCCAGGTTATATGGACTTCCAAAAGTACATAAGGATGGTGTACCATTGAGACATATTCTATCAATGGTTGAATCAGCACAACACAAAGTATCCAAATGGCTGTCTTCTCTTTTGGAGCCAGTGTTGCAACGCTTAAGTGGATTCTGTCTGAAGGATTCCTTTTCTTTTGTTGACCGCATCCGAAAATTATCTTCTTCAGGTAAGTTCATGTATTCCTTTGATGTTTCTTCATTATATACTTGCGTACCTCTTTTGGAGACGATATTCGAATTTTATTTAGTCATTAATTAGTCGACAACTGTCATAACTCAGATAATCTGAATCTTCAAGTTTCGTTCCACTAATTGTCAAGTTAATTTTTGATAGTACCCTTTTAGGTGAAATTACGTCTGTTAGATTTGATCTTGTTCTTACTGATAAGAAAAGTGAGCTCGCTTGCCATATAAATTTACATATTACAACAAGAATAAATAAAAACGTTTAAACATCCAATTGTTTTCAGTTATTCCATGGCAATTGCTCTAATGAACTCTCTTCCTTGGTATTTCTACCTCATTAATTTAAGCGTACTACTTGATTGGCAAGTAGGTCTCATCTATTTTTCCTTTTACAATAGCTAGATATAGCCATAAATTTTATTCTAATAGGTTATTTAAACTTCTGATCCGTGGAACTCTCTTACAGTTTCTTGCTTCTCTGCCAGCTACGATGTTCAAAAACGACATCAATTGCCATCTTCTGTTCCTTTCTTGTCATTTTTCTGTATTGAAATCCTCTCATTCTCTTTCACCTTTAAAGACTCCTTGCACCATAGTGACATTTTCGCCTTGCTTGAAATTGATTTGCATTTAAATTCCTAGAGGCTGCAGCCGTCAAGAAAGCAAGTATTTGAAAGGGAGTTCCACAGGCGGGAAGAAGAAAAAAAATTGTATCAATAATGTTACAAAGCGGCCTTTAAGAAAAATGGTCAGTCAATATAGAAACTGGATAGATCAGTGAGAAAATATTTGAACAGGTTTGTGTTGAGATTGTAAATAGTGAGAAAATATTCAGACTAGTAGAAACATTGGCTAAAGATAAAATACAACCAAACAAGTATATTTATGTAAGCATCATAAGCGGGAAACATCAGAACGTTCATATTATTCGGGAAATATGTATATTAAAACTGATTTCTGAATAATATCTTTCAATGATGACTGATGAGCCATATTAGATAGACCTGATGGCCGAGTTTGAGATTGGAGAATTCATTAAAATAATCAACCAATAAACTATTGAATAGCATAGTTAGAAGAAGTGGAGTAATGTTTTAGAATTAGATAAGAATGAGTGAGAGAGGGGATAGAAAAATAGGTAATGGGAAGAGTGGAAGAAGAGAGGTGTGCATGTATGTGTTGGCTATGAGATACAGAATGGATTAGTTTAAAGAGCAAAATTAAAGGGAGAACATATAAGTTGTTGGTAACTGAGAAAAGAAAGAAAGAAAGAAAGAAAGAAATAAAGAAAAAAGAAAGTAAAAAAGAAAGAAAGAAAGAAGATAGAAAGAAAGAAAGAAAGAAAGAAAGAAAAAAGAAAAAGACAGAAAGAAAAAAGAAAAAGACAGAAAGAAAAATAAAGAAAGAAAGAAAAATAAAGAAAGAAAGAAAAATAGAAAGAAAGAAAAAGAAAGAAAGAAAAAAGAAAGAAAGAAAGAAAAATAAATAAAGAAAGAAACATCGAAAGAAAGAACGAGAGACAGAGGGAAATGACTACGAAAAACGAAAAATTAAATGTGAATTGACAATAAAACGACGGGATATAACAAGAAAAATGAAATAATGAAAAGAAAAGCAGTTTTGCTGAGAGAAAGAAAGAAAGAAATAACGAAAGAAAGAAATAGAAAGCGTGAAAGAAAGAAAAAGAACGAAAGGAAGAAAAAAGAATAATAAAACAGAAAAAAAAAAGGTGAGTTGAAAATGAAGTAAAGGGATAAAACAGAACAAAATAAGAAGAAAAAAGAATATGAGGGAAAAAAAAGTAAAATGGACAGAAAAGAGGGAATAAAAATAATAAAAGTAAATAAAAAGCGAAAAAGGAAGGAAGAATAAAACAAGAGAAATTCAAAAATATATTTTTTTTATTTTGTTTTGTTTTTAATATAATATAATCTAGTTTTACTCTTGTTAGAAAATGACTACAGAAAGAACACTTCTATACAGGAAAAGGCAGCTTAAATTCCTTGGATACATTATCGGGAAGACGGTTTTGAAAACGTATCCTTCGCGAGAGATCTTCATCTTCTATGTGCCCTGTCCCTCCGGTACGTAGGCGATCATGGTTCTCCACGTCTCCCTATCCCTGATGTCTCTTAGTATGTTTTCTCCTGTTACACCTCGCAACCCCCGTTCCGTCATCCACCTGATCAGGCCCGGCAGATATGTTATCCGCTGCCTTCCTCTGTCTCTTTTTCCTTCTATCTGACGTCTCTGTATCAGGTTCTCCAAGCCCTCCTTCCTCATTGCATGTACCAGGAACTTTAGTTGTCTCTTCCTGATGTTTACTATTAATTTTCTTTTCGTTGCCATTCTTTCCAAAACCTCATCGTTTCTCGCATCTCGTCCGCGATATCCGCAGCATCATTCTGTAGAACCACGTTTCCGCTGCTTCAAGTTTTGTCCCCATTTTCGATGATATTGTCCAGCATTTACTGCCATATTGAAGAACTGACATCACATAGCAATCCTGCACTCTTTTAAGGAAGGTAGAGAGATACGTAATTGACGAATTTGTAGTAATGGGTAGCAGAATAGGAGAACAACGCCTTAAGCCTTAAACCACTTAGAGTCACAAGAAATAGGAACTTGTGGAGAGTAATGGTTGCCTATCTTGAAGAACTCGGTGGAATTAACAATTTTGAATAAATGATAATGAGAAAGAAGGTTTTGAAAACTTATTCTTTAGTGGGAATATTGAGGGCAAGTTTAATATGGGAATGTAGCGGATTTGTTTAAATGGATGGCAAAAGAAAAAAGACTGAGAAAAGCTACACGATAGAAATTTGTGGAAAGTCATGATCTTTTACGTCATGAAAAGACGTGACACAAAAAGGAATTTGTCAAGTTTTCTTTCAAGTAAACAACAAATGCGATATTGAGGATCAAGCCTGTACTGGAGTATCAACTATTGCCCCTCCCCAAACCTAAGTAAAGTATCGACAGACAAGGGAATTTCGTTAGCCACAAAAAATAAAAGTATTGAACTGTCATGTAATATCAATCATCGTATATGTCAGTGAATATAAGACAGTTTCCTCAAACATAAAGTTACAACTAGCAACAAAAAATAAATGATTCTACAGAAGAATATTGAAAAACTCACAGGCGAAGCATGTAAACAACGAAGAAAACTTAGTATAGAAAATAAAAAAGGACAATTAAAATTAGAATCACGGAGAATTTTCTTTGACATATGAGAAAGAAGGGCGTCGAGAATTTGACACTCACGGAATAGCAAAAGCGGGAAAAGAGGTATGGAGTATTTCCTGGTGAGCTATGTGTGATAGATGACAAAACGGCATTGGAATCAATGTAAAAACACCGATACTTAGAGCTATAAATTTTAAGAACTTGATTACTAGTGATATGAACTTCATATTGTAATACTACATTTCTTAAAGTTAAATATGCGCTTATCATGTTATTATCATTTCAATTTATGAAACCATTAAAAATTATAATATCTAGAAAATTAAAATATATTTACTTTATAAAAGCTTGAAGTGCCCCATACTAGCATGGGGGATGATACTGCTTTGTATATGTGTGCGTGATTTGGTTCAAGGTTACATCACACAGAAAAATACAAATAGAAATACGTTTGTCAGTATATTTGAAAAGAAGCACATGAAAACTAATTTTTGAACAATAATTTTTTAAGATAGTTGTAGAGCTACATTGGATGGTCCTGAAGACTGAGAGATAGATTAGGTCATTCATAGAAATATATAATCAAGAATATTAAAGATTCGTGGGGAAATTGTTTCAGATGTTTTAGAATTATTGCTGTCGTCAAGGCTGAGACGTCACAAACCAGAACGAAGAGATTCGAAACTACCATTTATATTCAGAGAAGTCAATGTTTTTTGTATTAGATTTAATTGACTATTTCCTAATTTTGGACAATTCGACGTGGCAAAACGTTTGGCGAGCTTGATTTGCTACATCATATACACGTAGTGATTTCGATCCTATCTGAGCATTAATTGCGAGAATGTGTCACGTCTAAGCTACACATAGTAAATCACTTTTTAAAAATAATTTTATACGGAACAAGTTAATAAAGTCACTAATATGGCGGATGGAGAAGCCTCGTCTTCTGTTTATCTTGTCTTAACATTAGCTAGTTACAATTAATGATCCAAGCATACCGCAGTATTTCTTACACCAAAACACACCTTCATACTTACCATTATTACTACAGCCACAATAATACCTAAAGTCTCTAAAATTCTTAACTATTTTTCATATATACTATGAGGAAAGCAGAACAATTACTGTGGAAGCATTCATAGAACACACATAGAGAAGCTACATTACGGCGGTAGAAAAGTAGGACGAGGAGATGCCAGGTTAAAACCAATATCATTGCAGATTCATATTTGAATTTTATCAGAATCTCCAAATAAAGGGCACCAGACCAAATGTGACAGCAATATTCGAATCAAGAATGAATTACATAATCTAATCTATTGTCCATCTTACGAAAAACATATTTTATTTGAACTCTTTAGATATTAATCCAGTCGCGAACTTGTGGTCAATCATTAAAAAGACCGGATATGAGTGTGATATAAGGAAGAAGATATAAGCAAAGCTATAGTAAAATTGAAATAATAGAAAGTTTAAAAGAAATGTCTAATGAAAGACGAATGAAGGTTAGAATTTATGCTGAATCTCTGTTCATTTCTAAATAAATGTCTTGAGGCGAAAATTAAGTTTTCCTAACAAAATCTAATGAAACGTAAAGAAGTTACAGCTATTTTTAATTAGTATAGAGAAGTTGACGTTCACGTTATAAATTGTTCAGATATACAGTACCGGCTAAAAAATATCTACACACTTTAGGAAAATAGTGTGTAGATATTCTAATACTAAATTTCTAAAAGTTAAATATTATCAGAATCTCCAAATAAATATCATGATGTAATCATTTCAATTTATAAAACAATTTAGAAGTTATAATATCTAGAAAATTAATATAGTTACTTTGTAAAAGTTTGAGAGGCGCTGGGTTGAAACGTATACTGCCCTGAAATATGATACTGGGTTGTATAGATGTACACGATTTGGTTCAGTAGTGTATAGATAATGTAATACTAAATTTATTCAGATAACATTGATAGAGATTAATATAAGTTACCTTTGTTGAATAACAGCCATGAGGGTAATACCATCTGTCGAAAAATTATCGTACTACAGTAAACAGTTTTATCACGATTTGATAAAACTAGGAAACATAAGCTTTTCCTTTCCTGAAATGTGTGCACAATTTTTGACAGACTCTCTATATACAGAATGCGATGGGTAAATTGTTACCAATGCATATATTTAATTTCGCGCATGCGCATTGCTTGTTTTTGAGTTTGTTGACTGCAGAGTTTAGTAGGGTCAGTTGGGCAGCGTCTGTGAGATAAAGACCACCATGACGCAATTCACTCCACCAGATATTTGGCATGCTGAACTGCTTGGCATTCGTGCAGTAAGCTCTAATACGAATATAAACGTACATCGGTGTCAATCTGATGACAGTGCAAAAGATTCGGAAAATGTAGGATGTATCTAACGAGGATTAAGAAGGTGCTTGGCGATGTTATACCTCAAACTCAATACAGAGGCCTGAATCAAGTGCGTTTAGAAGGTGGTACTGCTCTGGTTCAAGAG